>VZTO01013683.1:0-10529 GCA_013400615.1 Syrrhaptes paradoxus | reverse complement strand
TGATTCTGTGATTCTATAACTGTTAAAACTCTATTCAAATTCTGCAGTTTTTAATCAATTTTAAAGGCTGAGGGGCAATTTAGGCAGGTCAACCAGCAATGACCTCACCCAGCTCAATAAGGAGACACACTTCGTTGCCCTCTCTCCTAAATTAGATGATGATGTAGAATACAGGCTCCTCATCTTTGCCTAAGGTCAGGTTCCAGATGTATTGCCCAACAATGACAACGGAAAGTGCCCCTACCCTTGATGCCAGAAGCACCTTCTCCATAATGTAAATATGTGCTGGAAAAGACCAGAGGTGGAAAGAAGAGGAAAAAGTGACTTCCTTTTCAAATAAAGTTACTTGACAAATAGCAACAATTATGGTTACCTGGTTTTGATAACTGCTTAGAGATCCTACGGCATTACACTGTAATTTTATTAGGGAAACAGGATGGATGTAGGTATATTATATTAATATCTGATATACATAATTATTCAAGGCTGAAACAAAAAATAAAAAAAAATATTTAATCTCTTCTCTGTGCTGAAGAAGAGTCTCATAAATCTCATTGTGCTTCCTTCCTAAATATGGAAAATAGGGTAATTTTATTCAATTCAGGATAATGTAGATTAATTAAATAAACCATGAGCTGGATTTGCCAGTTTACTAAAGGGACAGACAATGTGTTCTTCTTCTTCTCTTCCTTCCTGGACACAAGTTTAAACATGGACCAGTTTAGGATCCTCTACCCCCTCTCCAGTTTACACGTTTTCCTGAAAGTTTTACCAGTGCTGTTCCTGTGCTTTCATTTTAGAATACTCAGTGATTCAAAGCAAATGAAATGATGCTCTGTAATCCTTCAGTCAAAATATATGCCTGAGTCAAGAGAACAAGATAT
Organism: Syrrhaptes paradoxus; assembly: GCA_013400615.1. Classification (NCBI taxonomy): domain Eukaryota; kingdom Metazoa; phylum Chordata; class Aves; order Pterocliformes; family Pteroclidae; genus Syrrhaptes; species Syrrhaptes paradoxus. The sequence goes on along the minus strand of VZTO01013683.1, from coordinate 9,645 downwards.
TTTGAACAGAAGTGAGCTCAAAGGCCACCTTCATAAAAGGTGCTGTTTCACAGGGCAGAGCTCTGCCCAGGCAGGTGTAACTGGAGCAAGGCTGTCCCAGGTTCACTGCTGCTGCTAGGCAACACCACATTTTATAATTTGAGATTCTGATTCTTATATAGCCAGATTATGGGCTTGCAGGGAAGCATCTGAAACCAATAATAGGCATTCTGAAGTGTGATTATAATTTGAATGCTGATGATGCTTTCTAATGCATAATCTGTACTGTAAAATGAAAGCTGATAAGTATTAGACATGTTTTCAGCATCTGCATGCTTTGTAAGCACAAAACTTGTACCAGAATTTTAATCAGGGGGCATGGTAGACACAAACACATAATGACAAATGACAGTAGTTTTAATTAATTGAAATTTCTCATATTTTCATACTGATTGAAGAATTATCTACTTTGGAAAACACTGCTTCTTAGATAATAAAAATATTAACTGAGTACATGGCAGCAGAGTATGATCAAACAGGAGCATTTCATGGAATATAAGGTCAACTAGAAAAACATTTCAGTTTGTAATGAATCACTTTATTTGTATACAGCAAATTATGTACTCATGAAAATTATATTTAAGAAAATTTATATACTGATGCATCAGATCACTACTTGTTTATTTGGATAGTACCAGTATATTAAGTTCAAACCTCCCAGATCACCTTCAGAAGCTCTGAATAATTCTGCTCTATAGAGTATTTTTTAATTGCAGTCTCTCCTGGCCACTGTGTCAGCAGTGCCATTTTTTGACTTCTCACTGTCTATTCTCATGCCAGAAGTCATGGTTTGAAATAGTTTTTCTAAGTGGCCTGATGCACGCTCATTTTATTTTCTCATATAATTTCTGAAGCATGTAAAATAAACCAGCTCCTAGCCTTCTCTTAGTTACCTTTAGCTATTCATCTTCAACGACAACTGCCTCAAATTGAAACATATATTTTCTTATGATTTCTACTTTCTTTAACTGTAACCATGTGTGTAGCCTGTTACTTGCACTTGAAGTTGTCTGAATCAAGCACTGAACTTGTTCAGCACATAACAGCAGATTTTTTTACATAGTACAATGTGGTGGGTTGGCCTTGGCTGGACGCCAGGTGCCCACCAAGCTGCTCTATCACTGCCCTCCTCAGCAGGACACTGGGAGAAAGAAATAAGATGGAAGAAAAAAGCCAAGATGAAGGCTTAATAAAGCAAAAGCCAAGGCCACACACAGAAGCAAAGGAAAACAGAATTTACTCTCTGTTTCCCATCAGCAGGCGATGTTCAGCCACTTCCCAGGAAGCAGGGCTAGCAGTTTCTCCGGAAGACAAACATCACAAAAACAAATGCCCCCCCACCTCCTCCTTTCTCTTAGCTTTTATTGTTTAGCAGATGTCATATGATATGGAATATCCCTTTGGTCAATTTGAGTCAGGTGTCCTGGCTATGTCCCCTCGCAATATCTGAGCCACCCTCAGCCTACTCGTGGTGGTGGTGGGATGCTGGGGAGACAGCCCTGATGCTGTGCAAGCACTGGTCACCAGTAGCCAAAGCACTGGTGTGTTATCAACACCCTTCTAGCTACCAATACAACGCACAGCATTATGAGGGCTGCTATGGGGAAAATTAACTTAATTTCAGACAGACCCAATACATACAATAATGCAGCTGACAAATACAAATCATTCTATATTTTGTTGTCTTTTGTTTTGCAATTTTATGTTATAGCATTACTGCATCATCAGTCACTTTTCTACTATCTTTCCTTTTTGAAAGTAACAGTCTAAATTTCTGACTTTCTGGAAGAAAAGCCCAGACATGATGATCATATAGGGTGAAAGTTTGGCCATCCTGAAACAAATCATGGCTTTCTAGGATTAAAGGGAAGTGACACAACCTAGAAGATAAAGAGGATGAGAAAATCTGACTCACATTATGCCAGCTAGGTCTGAGTAAGAATGCTCTTCTGTTATGGTTTTGTGGGGAGGGTTTTGTCTGGTATCAGGGAGGGGCGTAATGGCTCCTTAAGCAACTGCTAAGAGTTCCCCTAGCTTCCAGTCTGCTGCTGGCGGCAAGGGAGGGGTTACAGTGGTGGCTCCTTTTTTAAATTACTCTTAACGAGTCACCCCCCTCCCCCCCAAGCGTTTGATAAGGGGAAGTGGGGGATGGGCACCACTATCATGTAGCCTTTTGGTAAGAAACTGCTTGAAGTGTCCCGCTCAGGATGTACCGCCCCAGGCCAGGGCTGAGCCAATCCGCGCCTTTGCAAATAACATATTTAAGAGGGGGCAGAGAACAATGGGTTGGCATGGCCCCAGGCAGGGCACGACTCAGGCAAGCTGGTTCGGCCATCCAGCTGCCTGTTCGGCTTCTGCGAACTAACCTGCCATAGCCCAAGCCTCTGCCATGGCTCACCCGGGAGTCCGTTTTCCCGGGGGCCCATGAAGACCTGCAGTGTAGAAGAGAAGTGAGATTTTGAGAGAGATGGCCATACAGGTACTGAGTCGGAACCACAGAAGAGAATGCTCTCAGCATTTTCCCTTGCCACGTGGTGAAGAGCAGTGGAGGACCCCACTCTGGAACTAGAAGCCCCACACCAGAGTCGGGGAGTCGTCGGGGGACTGAAGCCCTGTTGGAAACTCCACGTGGCAGCTGGGAGACTGTGAGGAGGAAGGAGAGGCAGACTGTGTGCAACCTCCCCACTCGCTGCCCCCCTGTGCCGCCAGGGAGAAGGTACAGAACAGAGCCTTTGGGCTTTGGGAAGAAGGGAGAGATGGGGGAAAAGTGCCTTATTGTAAGATGTGGTTTCTCTCTTTCAACATCTTGCTTCTTGTTGTAAATAGTTACTAAATTAAATTGTTCTTGTTCTTCCCAAGTCGTGTTGGTTTCTTGTCCGTGACCCTTAAGTGGTGAGTGAGACCCTCGCTGTCTCTGCCTTGGCCCACCAGGTGTTTAGCACTAACTGTCCCCATGGTTTTATAAACCACGACATCTTCAAACCCACGTTACTGGCATTTGGCTTGCTACGGTATGGTATGACCAATGGCAGCCAGGTAGAGGTGAGAAACAGACAAACAGAAGCCATCTTCTCTGTGCTACAATGTACTTGGAATCAGATAAAGGTCAGCATAAAAGCATGTATTTCTAGCAAACTCCATGTACAAGCCCTTAAAATGGCTTTCTGAACAAACTTTTCACCAGCAATGTGTTGAAAAGGAAACATATGATCATAGAATCATGGAGTCATAGAATGGTTCGGGTTGGAAGGGATGTTTAAGGGTCATCTAGTCCATCCTCCCTGCAATTAGCAAGGACATCTTCAGCTAGATCAGGTTGCTCAACAATGACCACAAATATGTTGTATCACAGAAAAGGTGACATATCACACTCATAATCAAAACCAACAGAACTGGCACTGCCACACTCAAAGTGATTCTGGCTTCAGCATTCCAAGAAAAGAGTTTTGTGCATTGGCCCCACAAATACTACTTATTTTTCCAACTGTATTTTTCTTAAAATAATATGAAAGTGTCTAGTTCCCAATTTCTGCTCTCAGGGACACACACTTGAGCAACATCATAGCCCTGAGTGGAATTACACCCCTGAACCACTTTTGTGAAGCTTTAAGATTTCTCTTCTGAAAAAATATGGACTGCACTTTCAGCATATCTCCAAAACCTTCTCAGTCTGGAGAACATCCCTTTATAAGGACTGTTCCTGTACAAGAAAATTTCAGGTCTCCGTCACAGGGCCTTAGTTGCATTTTGCCAGAATCACTTACCTATATTTTGTTTAAAATTAACACCAAATGCCCTACTACTGCACAGGTTCTGGAAACCAGAATCCAGAATCCACTTGGTGACCAATCTTGTGTTCACTTGTCAATGTCTTAGAGGGTTTTTCCTATCCCACAGTGGAAGACCAGGAACAAAAGTCACTAGAATATTGTACCTGGAAGGTCCCAAAGACAATTTATTTTCAAGTGACATCAGATTCCAAACAGCAATATCCTATCTATTTATTGAATTCCTTTTTCTTTAAATTAACAGATTTTCTATATCTGATAGTAGGTTGGGTCTGTGTTTCTCTAGCATGTTACCAGACAACTGTATGAACCTGCTTCTGTGCACTTTATGATCAAAAGCCTATTCAGTTTTCCCTCCTCTTGTTCAATTAGCTACACTTTTTCCATTCTGTAAATCTGATCTCAAGTGAATAGGCTCTTCAGATGAATGTCATGTTATTCACTAGTTTTCATTACTTTTAAACTTCAACTTCTGACTGATTTATATTTTAGCATATCAGATGCCTCAATTCTTGGATGGAGAAATTCCATTTAAAACTTTAATTTACATAGATAGGTATGGGGAAAAAAACATTGAGATTCATAGTTCTGTATAAGAAAAAATTAAAAAAAAGAAAGAAAAGCAATATTATTTGAGCAATTGCTTAGAGATTTACCACAGAGCATAGGTCCCAAACCCTGAGCAAAACTGTACTTCAGAAAATTACTTCAGATATAGAATGTTGAAAAAGAGCAAGCTTGAGATCTCCTGCCAAAAAAGTGAGCACATCCCTAGCAATCCAAGCAGCAGAAATTCTAATAGTCAAGCTGTCAAATTTGAACAATAAGGAACACCTTTTTTATTTAGGAGCTGTTCCTCCTAACCAGATTTAATCAGGCCTTATCTCTATTTGCATAATTTCTTCAAAGAGCTAAGGATAATGCTTTGCCTTTTTAATCTTTTTTCTTACATTAAGAAAGTATAAGTGTCAAGTGTCTCTTTATAGTGCTACATAAGAAATTTTGTCTTCAAGAAAGCATAAAAAGTCTTTGAAAGCTTGACCTTGCTGGCAAAATTAAAGGCTTTCTTCTGAGCCAATGGGAATGTGCTCCTTTCCATGAACTGTGTCTAGCAGGTGGAATCCAAATCCTTGGCCTAAAGCTGTAATAGTGGTAATTATGGTGCTATGGGAGACATCTCCCATTTCTTCTGTTACACATTATTTGAGGCATGGTTGGCCCTCCTGTTCTGCTTCCTTGCCTCTTCTGTCTGACTTCTTCACACAATGTGATGGCAAAGAAAAGACTGACAGCTCCATACAATGCCTCTTTCCAGTTGTCCTGTCCCTGCTGACTTTCTGTTGAAGTTCATGTGTTGAGGACAGAGCACGTTAGAACACCAAACTCAAAACAGGCTGAAATAAAAATAGTATGAAAAGTTTAAGAGGACTTACTGGTATGTGGTTGGACTGACGTTGATACGTCGTGGATGACTTCCTGACTCAAACTTGCTTGCAAGGGTGACATTGTTCCCAAAGAGACAATAACGTGGCATTCTTACACCAACGACACCGGCCAGCACTGATCCTGAGTGAATGCCTATCCTCATCTGGAAAAAACACGAGATCCATGTCAGTCTGTCCCTCTTGCGCTGGCCCTGGTAATGTCATTAGCGCTTATTTACAAGTCAGTCACAGCGACTCTTTCAGAGAAATAAAAACCAAAGAAGAAACAGTGAAAAGAAAACAGGCTCTCCCATTCTTTTAGATAAATTAAGCTCTGGTTAAAAAAAAAAAAAAGCAAAAACATGGTTATCTTTACTAAAACTTATTTCTTCTTCTGTGCATGTTTGCTGGAGACTACAACAGACAAAACAGGAATCACCAACAGAACAGGATGGGATGACCAAGTTACTGCAGTATCAGCCATATAATCACACAAATAGATACAGTACAGAGGGTTACTTTTGCCACCACTTTTAACACAAGCTGTTAAGTGGAGTGAACTAATATGGTACTTTTATCTTCTTTTTTTTTTTCTTCCAAACTCCTCAAGGTTTAAGGTCTTTCTCACTTTGTCACACTGACACATACTCCAATAGTAAAGATGCTGAAGATTAAGGCACCAATGATTTTAAAAATAATTGTATCCCCCCCAAATAAGAAGGAATAAATACCCATCAAATTAAAAAAACCCATGTGACTATTCTAGCAATCATCCCCTGTAATTGTCTGAGATGTGGCAGTTACATTGATCTGTAAAGCTTGGAGTCACCATCCAAGTTTCTTTCAGGTTGAATAATCAGAGAACCTTTATTCTGCATACATCTTAATAACCATGCTTGCCAAGAAAATGATTTTTACAAATAGGAAAGTATTTTTTTCTCATTAAATTTATAACATTAATAAAAATGAAAATAACATACTTGTGAGAATACTCTTACTCATAGCAACTGGACTGCTGCAAAACATGAGATAATGTGAAAAGAATAAGTAGCAGCTACTAAAACAGACTATCTGATGGGGTCTGAATGAGAGACTTAACTAATACTATACTCCATATGGTCCTTTGAATTAATTCACAATTACTGCACTGTGCTTTTGCCTGTCAATCCCTATTTTTAATAACTATTTACTCAAACACACAAAAAAATCATTGTTAGCATCATTTATGTTAAGACAAATGCCAGTATTTTATAACCTTGATGTCCATGAAGTTCTGCGAATGTGTGGGATCCCACATTATTTCATTGAATACAGTTCTTCTGTGTGTCCAAGAATTCTACCATGCAGCTAAGCACTCTCTTCATTTTATTCCTCTCTTACATGTCACAGACCACGGGTATAGCATTATATCTGCTATATACTAAGCTCTTGCATAACCTAAGAATATGTCATTCTGTATTCAGTGTGATACTACTTACAATATTCTCACATGCAACATAAAACCTTCAATATTCACAATAATGTTGTTAATTACAGACTAGGATTGAAAAAAAACCCTGTGAATAAATAGCACTTGAATTTAATTGAGCTTTCAAACCTTTACTACAGTTTGGAAGGCAGCTACTGAAATCCTTCAAATACTCTATCCTATTGGGCTGGGGAGCACCCGCAAACTTGCTTTGATTGTGAACATCTTTGTAAACCCACCACAGCCACATTATTGTGGTCATATTTTAGAGCACAAATATTTCCTGCTTTTGACACAACATACATTTAAACTCTATTGTTCATTTTCAGTGAGAAAAGCGCTCCTGCACTCAAGAAGTGAATAAACATCCCTTCTAGGTATTAGTGAGGTCAGTGCCTGCCTTCAGCAAAAGATTAAGAGCAGAAAACCTTGTTCACACAACAGCAACTATGCTGTCAGTTTTCAATTAATAATAAAGAACTTATTTACAATGTCTTGTTCTTGTGAGACAGAAGGATTAGTTATTTTGTACACAATTTTAAGAACAGAGCTAATGCTACCTATTTGTCCCATGACCACGCTGCACATTTATTTCTGAATCACAAATAAACCACTTGCTGTGACCTCTTCTAGGGTACATTCAATAACAGGCAAAGGCCAGGCTGAAACTATGAGGAAAAGCACTACCTTTGTTTTGCTGTTGGAAAGTGGAGATGAGAGTATACATTAGAGTGGAAGGAAAATCCAGTAGGAAAAACTACTAAGAAAATGAAATTTGTTTTTGCAATATATGCAGTGAAATCTAAAGTTGTGGTTCTTTTTTTTTCTGCTTTCACTCTTGAGGTGCTTCCTTTTACATGTGCACATAGTTTTTTATCATTCATTGCTTCAGCGACAGAGGACTTCCAAAGGATTTCCAAATCCATCAGGATTTCCAAATTCTCAGTAGCAAAAGTTTACGCTCTCTTGAAGAATCCAAAAGCCAGTCATACAGTAAATGCTTTCATGATCTTTTCTCATTGTTGTCTCAAAAAGTCACTGTGAAAATGGCCTTTGTGGTTATGACTTTTCTGCATCTACCAAGGAAATCAGTTGCAGACATTACACTTACATACTTGCTGAGAAAAAACAAGCTGACGTATCACCCTTAATATAAAATATTTTTCTTTGCAAGGTTAGGGGAATGAAGCTAAAGCCACACCAACTTCCACAGAAAAACTGAGGCTGGGAGCAAAAATAAATTGATATTTAAAATTTCACTCAGGAGGACATAGGTTAGATCTTCTGTGAACTTCTTGACTTTCAGAAGGGATGACACAGCTGAAGAGAGGAAATAGACTTTCTCTTTAATATAGTGTGCATCCAAAGAGATTTAAAAAACCCTTGGTTTGGTGGAGTTCATAACATTTTGTGTTCTGTTGTATCTTTGATTTTAAAAAAAAAAACACGTGCTCCTACAATAAAAGAAGTAGATGTTCTCACAAACACAGGTTAAACTACATAGAGCTACCAATGAGAGTGTCAAAAACTGACAATTTTATAGGGTGCAAGGAAGTTTTCTCATTAGAACATATAGAGAAATGCCTGATACAAGACAAATTAAGAAGAATAGCTTGCAATAAAGCTCTACTTATGCTTCATTACAGGTTCTCTACAAGAAAAATCCTGCAACACTGATGCTATTGCCATGAAGTATTCCTTAGTGTGTCTTCTTATATCAAGAATAACCGTTACAGTGGTCATATATCACTCTTTACTGAAAGATGCTTTTCATAAAAATCTTTTCAAGATTTTATTTCATCTGCAGATGAGTTATTCTGGCTTTTTCCTCACTGAGTTGAAAAGTGCTGTGTCAACAGTTTAAGGATTCTTTTTACAAAGGAAGAAAATGTGTGATCAAATTATTAGCAACAAGACACTTATTGGGGCACATCAGTCTTTCACACCAATGTTGCAGCAAAAGAAAATCTGCCTAGGGAACTTGACTTCGGGCAATAATAACAGTTCGACATTTACAGTTACAGTTCCCAAGCTATATAGTATATGCAGCCCTTATCGATGCTTTCCCAGAACAGTTACCAGTAAAGATTATTAATAACATTTGAAATGCAAATGAGACGGCAACACTAGAAAGCATTATTTCTCTATCATAGCCATGTTTATTAATTTATGTCATTTAAATATGTGAAATATATATTATATGTATATTAACTATCTTATAATTAAATTGAGCCTTTTTAACAAAATGCATGCTCTTCATCTGTGCTGACTGCTCCTTTATCTGTCCTTAATTATTTGGCTGATGATAAAAGGGCAGCATACAACTGAGACCAAAAGTTCAGAGGCATAATGCATACAAATGGAAAGAGAGCTCTTTGTAAGCCATCACAAAGAGAAGACAGCTATGAAAAAAAACCAACCAAACCAGCCAGAAAATACCAGACCTCCACAGTTAAGGAATCATGAAGAGATGAACAAAGGAAAAATACACTTCTAGAGCAGAATACTGGAAGGCACAGTGGGGAATGAAACATGAACGGGTGTGAAAAAGCAAGAGACCTGTGAAAGGCCTTTTAGATAAAGAGGAACAACTCCAACTAGCTGCAATGGAAAGATTTAGAGTGAAAAATGACAGGGAGAAGAAAGATTAATTAATTTGATCTCTGCAGCAGCTGTGGCAATAGGGAGGTGGAGAAAAGCTGATGTGGGTGTCAGAGGTACAAAAGAAAAGCAGCCTGCATTGATCGATGGGGGATGAGAGGAAAGACATAGCTATGTGGAAAGGAAAAGGAGCTTCCAAAAATTATAAAGAAAATGTAGCAGTATTTGAATATTGCCTACATGATAAGGCACAGGGAGCAGAAAAGTGACAGGAGTCACTGTCACTGAGTGATAGGAAGGACACTGGTTTTCATAGAATCATAGA
>VZTO01013680.1:0-27856 GCA_013400615.1 Syrrhaptes paradoxus | reverse complement strand
CAGCGGCGGCGGTGCGGTCCCTGCTGGCGGCGGGGCGGGCGAGAGGGCGGCGGTGCCGGGCCCTGGGCGCCGCGGGCGCCGCTCCCTGCTGCACTGTAGCCCCGCGGCAGCAGCCGCAGCCCGACATGAAGAGCTACCTGTGGTCGCGCTACAAGGAGGCCAAGAGAGTCACCAAGGGTGAGGGGCGCGGCCGGCGCTGGGGGTCGGCAGGGGCGCGGCTCCCCCCCAGCCAGCCCTGCTCCTGCTGCGGGGCGAAGCGCCGGCCGTCGGGAAGCGGATCGATGCGTGTTGGCGGCTGGGAGAGGAGGAGCGGCGACCCTGCGGCAGCGTGAAGGGTTCAGGGGGCGAGGTGCAGGTGTGGGGGGGCCGTGCGAGCCCCTGCGGGCGCCCACCCCCAGGGTTTCTCCTCGTGGGTGGTCCCGCGGAGCCGCTGGCTGTGCCCGGGGTCACCGCGGGTCTGGTGGCAGAGCGATGGCTCTGCTTGGGGGTCTCCAGGGCTTTCCCGGGGTCCAGCTGGGAGCGCGGGGAAGACTCTCACCGCGGTGGGTCCTGAGGGCCGGACCCCCGTGGATCCGCGCTGGCAGGGGCGCCTGCCTCCTCTGCTCTGGGGAGGGGGTGAGCCCTGCGGACCCCCGCCCGTCCGACCCACGGGCGGCAGCGGCAGGTGCTCGGGGGCGCCTGGGGAAGGAGCCCGTGGTACCGCGGGGCTGCGGCAGCGGAGTAGCTGGGGGTGCGTTGTGTGCAGAAAAGCCGTTGTAAAAAGAAAATCAGGACGTTGGTCGGCTGTTTAAGGGGCTTTCTGCAGTAGGCTGCCCTTCTGAAAAGTTAAAGTGCATCGAAGTTGTAGATGACTTTTTATTTTTTTCTTTTTTTCCCCCTGTATTTCCTTTAAAATGCCGGGAAGCATTGAAGCCAGGCTAAAATGCTGTGTGCGTGACTTGCTCTGTGCAAGCCCTCTTCTTCAGCCCAGCTACGCAAAAAAGTTCAGGGCCAAATACTTGCTTGAAGCTTGCTTCCATCTGCCCTTGCTGTGATGGGAAGAGTATTACCAAGATGCTTCAGTATGTGATCTTTTTAGAGAGCTAAAAGAGAAAGAGGCAGCGTGGGCTCTACAATGTCAAGTGGGAAAGCTTATCTTGTAGTGGCAGTGGATGGTGCTTTAGTCTTGCATCTTTTGCCATTAAAAAAAAAAAAAAAGTAGAATAGTCTTATCCTGCACTTAAGAGTCTTGAGTGTGAACTGGGGCTTCGCTGTTCAGGGTGCAAGCGTGGCATTTGCAAACATAAAATAGTGTCAGCGTTTCACAAGTGAATAAGAAGCCGTGTTAGAGATCTCAGAAGAATACTATGGACTTTGGGAAGTGGGATAAGGGATAGGAAGAGGAGAGTAAAACCTTTTATTTGGAATCTTCTTTTCTTTTACTGTTTTTGGAATTGACTTTTTCTTATCCTAAACCACACCCCAATAATACTTAAGAGCTGAGGTTAGAGAGTAGGGTAGTGTTAAGGGAAAATAAGTGGGTGTGGGTTGGCGAAAGACGAGGCAAGCACTTCTAGAATAATTCAGAATATTTTATTGCAGCCTGAGTAATGGCTTCAAGTATGTGATGTTTCACTTGGTTACAGCGTTAAAAAGACAAAGCTGTCCTGGTTTTTGACCCAAGGGATGCTGTCTGTCAGCTAGAATGTCTAATAGCAACAAAGTGTGCCTGCCTGAAAACAGTACAAACTAGTTAAGCTTTTTTTTTTTTTTTTTAATCTGAAATACCTTTATATATAGATATATAAATATCTTTATTTTTAAACCAAATATTAACTCACCAGTATGCACAATTGACCTTTGAAAAGAAGTTATTTAACTGTAATACAGAAATGGGTGTTGTAACGTGATTTTGGAAATTCACTCACAACTATGGTTATGACTTCAAGTTAATTAAATGATTCTTGACCCTTTTTATAGAATAAGGGTATTTGCCTTAGTAGAAGCATATCAAATTGCATTTGATTATTTTGTTATCTCAGCTGAGCGTAATGTTTATATCCTATATTACTGTAAGCAGTGACTGGAGATAGTAGGAGCTAATGTTTTGTTGGGGCTTATTTTGTTAAATCCCCTGAAATGAAAGATACAGCTTTTCATGTCAGCTTCAGTATTGGGAACTCCTGGCATCTTTTATGTTGAAAGAGATGCTGGACTTTATTTGAAACTGGGAATTAAACTCAGTGAAATTGCTGTTCTGTCTCTCCCTTAAAAATTAAAAGACTTTGGTATCTGCATCTGATAAGTGGCATGGTTTCAGATTACTGTCTGTTAGTGGGCATTTCTGTAAGTTTCTTATTGTATCTGCCTGTCAGCTGTGCAGCAGACTAAGGCATTGCTTTTACAAAAGAAATGTTATTTCCCTTTCTACCAGGTGGCCAGAGTTTTTAAAATGGAGAGCTATCTTTCTAACAGATCTGGAGCCCCCACACCTGCCTGCCTTGTTCCCATGGTGGAGCACCTCTTGTATCTGTCCTCAGAGCTGAGGGTGCTGAGATAAGCTTGACCAATTCCCTCTAGATTTATATGCTGAAAGTCATCAAACAAAGCATATTCCCTTTAAACTTACCTTTCCAAACACAGATTTAAGATGAAAGCTCTCCTTTTTTTTTTCAGTAGTAAGGAAGGCTGGATTATAAAGATGGTATATGGGAAGGGAAGGAAGGAAAACATGCTCCTGTTCTGTGCTTCCAGGAGAGTAGCACTTCTCCTCCTAATATTGCTCTTGCAAGTTTTGTAAACAAGAAATGCAAACACCCTTAATATTGACCTTGGTTTTGGTCTTAAAGTTACTTGATGTTATGGCTAGATGTAAGTGGTCTTAACTTCTCAGTGTACTTTTCAAACAAATATAAAGAGAAGCATACCCTTAAAACTGGAAGTGATTTATGCACACTAGGTAATAAGCAGAGAATGAGCAAAATATTTTTTTGTGATGTTCTAGAAGGTTAAAAAGCATAGCAATGTGTATGTAACTGTTGTTTGGAAATTATGGCACTCCAAGTTCACTTATTTGAGTTGAAATTGAGTAATGTGGTAACCTTTAAATGATGAAGCAAAAAAAATTAATGTAAAATTAAAACAATGTCAGTTCTGCTTCTGGGGCAGAAGTGGGACCAGATAATGGGAGGAGAAGACGAGGCTCCTAGAATAATAACAGTAACAATGAGCCTCCTCCAACTCCTAAGTTCATTTTCAGAAGCAGTAATAAATGTTAACAGAGTTAGCAAAAAATATATATATTGAGTCTGGGGTTCTCTGATGCTGAAAGGTGAAGCCCTTTGATCTGGATCTGTGACACATCGTTTCTTTGTGGGTACCCTTCTCTTTGTGGGTTTTTCTTCATCTTTTCATTTTGGGACTACGAAGAATAAAGAGCTCGGCCTTTTTTTTTTTTTTTTNTTTTTTTTTTTTTTATTTTAAATTTGTCAGCAAGGAAGAAAGAAGATGAAAAGGAGAAATGTCTTTTTGTTTTTCCACTTGTTTGCACTGTGTGCTGATTGAACAACAGTTGCACTAACTGCTGGTTTTCAATTTTCCTCTCTCCTACTTGAATTGTACAGAGCAAAGTGTGCTTCAAGCAAAAACTATGGGTCATGAAGACAAGTTAGAGACAGCATTTTCAGCAGCACCGTATTGTTAAGGATTGGCTGGCTAGTGTGAATAAGTGATTTATCTATATTTAGAAATTACTAATGGGTTTCTATGTATGTATTTATATAAAACTACAAGTCTGGTATAACTCTTTTTTTTTTTCCTTCTGCTCCCCTGTTCCCAGAGTTGGTTCCTTCAATTATGAGTAACATGCTGAATCCAGATGCTATTTTTTCAAACAATGAAATGAGCCTGTCAGACATTGAAATTTATGGTTTTGATTACGACTACACATTGGTCTTTTATTCTAAACATCTGCACACACTGATCTTCAATGCTGCTCGAGATCTTCTTATTAATGAGCATCGGGTAAGTGAAATCAATGGAATAACAATAAACTTATGAATAAAGAGTATAATAAATGATTTCTAACTGAGAGGGGCATATCTCATCTTTTCATGCCTCGGTCCTAGCTTGGCTCCCTTGTATCATGTTTTGTACAACAGCTACATAGGAACCCCGGGAGTCCTGGTTTGTTCTCAGCTGTAGTTTTGAGCAGAGCTCAATCTGGCAACTGTTAAGGAATAGAGCTAAAAAAACTCAAAGTAGTTTTATTTGTTTTGGTTTTTTTTAATTTGGTGGTGGTTGGGTGTTTTGTTTTTATTTTTTTTTTCCTGATTGTCAATTATTTGAGTCTCCCTGATAAAGCTCAGAAGTTATCGTTACTCTGTGGTTTGCGTTGCTGTGAGTGCAGTGATTCATTTCCACATGGAATATTTTCAGCCTGACTTCTTAGGAGATTTTTGATTGCACTGCGTGCTTGTGAGGCTCTTTGCACCCGTGTTTGAGCTGAGTTAGCTGAAGGGGCAGCGTGCAGTGACATTGTGATCAGAGGCTGGATGCACGAGAGACCCAAGTAAGTGTTCAGCTCAGGAGTCCCTTGAGAGGATGCTGCGCTTTCGCCTCCCCAAGCAACGTGTTTGCCTTGGCGACCAGGCGACATCCAAGCAGCTTGGAGCTGGTTGTTGTGTAGTTTGAGGATGGGAAACTGAAGGTATTGTGGGGAAAGAGATTGAAGAAAATGTGGACTGAAAGAGGGTAAGTTTATTGAACTGTGGGACTTGCAGGGAAATAAGAGACGAAAAGTCCGCAGAGTAACTTTATTAATAAAACTGCTTGTGTATTTTATGCAATCTAAAACTGAATGGGTGGTGTTATTCTACTTTCGTATTTGAATCTAAAGGTTAGGAGCTATATATAAGCATCTATAAATATCCCTGGAAGAACAAACAAAACTTCATGGACGCTACAGGCATACACAATTTGATCCCTCTAAGATTTTGGCATGTATTGGTAGCAATTTCTGTAGAATGTGTAAATACACTTTAATAAAGCTAACTGGTTCTTGCAAAAATCAACATTACTATAGGAGTCAAGATTAATTCTTGCAGACAATAATTAAAATGGTGCTGTCTTTACCATTTGAATTAATTCAGGCAGTAATAACTTTCCAGTTTGTCTTGATCCAAATATCTTGAGTTCTAGTAAATGAAGCTGTCATTACTTTTTGAGACAACTTATTGAAATATATCCTCTCCTGTTAGAATTTACTGGGGGACAATAGTTTTTATTAGTGCTGTCTCTGTAGCTGCTTATACTGTTCATGTGTTTCTTGCCTTTACTATTAGAAAAGGACTCTAGATAGTATTGCCTGTTATCACTGTCGTAGTCCACCTAAAAGGTGGCCAATTTTGGTCATGACGGCGTAAGGTAATTCCTCAGAAATTGCAAAATACAGTGTAGGAAGCCAGGACTTTTGAAGTGTGTCCAAGAGAATAAACATCAATTTAATGCTAATCTTGGAGGTGGCAGCAGGTGTTGAATGTAAACTCTTGCTCCTGGGTTTATTTCTCTCCTAATGCACCATCTTATCTGGACTGCTCTTTCAGTCCGGACACAGCTATCCCTACCAAGAAGGAGGTGAGCGAACAATGCAATTTTATCATTATTTTGATTGGCTTGTAAGGAGGCTTTGATTTGTGTGCCAAGATAGGCTCAATCTTTTTCTGACACTTATTGGCATGCACTCAACAAGACAGCCTTCTAGTTGAATAAATTAAAGTAGGAAAGTCAACATGCAGGAATTTGAAAAAGTCAGAAATAAATTTCTGTCTTCATGCTTGATGTGGCTGCAGTATATTGTAGTTTTTAATTAATCCCATTCTATATCATCATCTGATTTTTTTCCTTGTCTCCTTTTCTGCTTCGTGTTCCCTGGCCAAATCTTTGCATCTTCCCGACGCACCTGTAGCCTTTTGATGCTGTTCTTCGTTCAGATCAGTAGCCTCCCCCGTGTTTTCTGGAAGTGGTGGTAGGGACGATAGTTCAGAAGTTAGGAGAAAGGACTGTTTTCTTTGACTGTAGATGCCTGTGCTCAATACAAGCACAATCTACAGCAGTTGGAGAGCAAGTCCTCTTCAGCATAGATAAAAACTTTGCAATTTATTTTTTCTAAGGGTACCCAGAGCCTCTCCTGAAGTTGTATAATCTGCTTTTTTCCCCAAAGGATTCTAAGTGAGCCATATATGTGTGGAGGCTGTTCTTGAGAAGGTGGAGAATGTGCCCGAGATGCCTTTGTCAAGTTCTAAGACTGCTGTAAACTGTGGGAGGAAAATGAAAGATCACCTTTCAATTGGTTAATCAAAGAAATTATAGTTTTCTCAGGCCTTGTTAGAAATGACTGAAGCATTTTGCCTTTTAAAAAACAAATGAATAAAAACCAAGGCATACGCCCAACGTGATGTTTTTTTCTTTCCATGGCTAACCTATGCTTAAAACAGGACAAAATGACAATCGGCTGAAAATGGGCTTGTACAGAAAAGCATTAGAAAGCTCTGTAATAGATGGTGTGGGCTGTCCGTGTTCTCTGTAAGCAACTTGAGGAAATAACACAGACGTGCATCTCTAAACAACAAGGTGTCACAAATGCTTTCTGGGGTAAATACAGCTGTGTCACGGAGGTGTTCCCCTGAAGTGATCACCCTGCTGGTGTTCAATGCTCAACTTGCTTTCGGACAACACAGTGTACCCTGGGGAAAGTCCCTTTTAGGGGAGCCCGGCTTCCCCAGGTAACATGAGCCGTTGTGAATTCTCTTCTTCCTTCCTTCCTTCCCATCAGGGTTTATTTGCAGCGACTGTATCTTTAAAGACCTCTGGGGTCTGCATTTCAAACGTGATAATCTAGGATCAGGGGTATGATCCACACTTAGGGCATCAATACAGATAGCTGTCTTCTGTCTTGAAAAAAACAGATTATTTTTTTTTTTCCCCTGTTAATCTTGATTATATTGTATTGACTTTTCTTTCAATAGAAGTGAGCGGTAAAGTTCAGGTATCTCTGTACATCAGTCCACGTTCTTGGGTTTTATAGTCCATTTCTTGGTAACACTTCACAATGCAAGGTAACTCAACTATTAAATTTTAGGAAGTTAATAAAATTTAGATTGTTTTCAAAGTTGCATATATTAAATAACTTTTTGAACAAGAGGCTAATGTTCAAAGGTGGTCACTACAGAGTACCTGGATGTCCAACTTTAGGTACTGTGCTTGATTTAGAATTAAAATGCTGACCCTGGATTTTGGAAAAAATATTTGATTTGTCTTACACTGTACATATGTTCCTGCAAATCTCACCAACCGATCAAAAAGCCTCTTTTAATGAGTAGTGAAGATGAGAAGCATAGAAAACATAGGCTTTGAAAATTCTGCAGAAACAATTTTTTATTGCTTCTTGTTATGGATTTAAAATCAAATCATTGCCATCTTTTCTTAGTATCCTGCAGAAATAAGAAAATATGATTATGATCCCAATTTTGCCATCAGAGGACTTCATTATGATGTGCACCGGGTATGTATAAATAACTTTGTGATGAGTTATGTAGTGCTGAGAATCTAGCCAAAGGAAATAAATAGGGCTTTTAAGTCTTCCAACTTTTCATTCTGCGTTGATGTGTAAGGATTTTGTTTCATATTTTTCTCTTTCATGGCAAGCTTGACTTTTTTTTTTAATTAAATAACTCCTACATATAAAGTGTTTTGTTCTCAGGGTGGGTGGGGGGAGGGAGAGAGATAACTTAAAGCACAACAGAATGAACCGAAGCAGGCGTCTGCTAGTAGAAGATGTTTCTTCATGACCAAGCTCAGGTAACTGGACAATGTTTCCTTGGCAAAAGCCATTGAGAAAGTATTTTGGAAGCTGTGAAGGAAGTTGAAGTGGAGGTGCTCAGGCATTCTTGAGATGGAAAGATTATAGATAAAGTTGCTTTGATTTTTATAACTTCATGTCAAATAGCTGATGTGACAAAAGCTGGTGTGCTTTTTTTCTTCTGCAAGGCATTATTAATGAAGATCGATGCTTTTCACTATATTCAGCTGGGAACAGTTTACAGGTAGGTAAATAATTTCCTGTTTATAATAAAAATGTGTACTCTTGTTTTTTGAAACTCTTAATTGCATTTATTAGTGTACACCTTGAGTTCCTATGAGGAGCAGTGCACTGGCAGCACAGGAATGAATGAATCTAGCAGTCCTACTGGAGGGGGTTTCTCTGCATTTCCACGTGTGTGCACAGACACGATCCCGTGTTTGCTGACTGCTGCGGTGCAGCTGGTTCCCCGCTTCAGAGCTAGCGAAGCTGCCAAGCCGCTTGGTCACATCGTGCTGACTCACTTTGTTTCCGGCTGTTAAATTGTGCTGAAAGACATCTAAAAATATGCTGATGACTTCCCCACTGTTGCTTTCTATGTCAATGATTGTCACAGAGTGCCCGTTAGCATGACTTTAGTGTGGGTGCAGAGACACTTGAGAGGTGCTACTGTACTTGCACCGGCCTTTTAAGTTTGCACGTATCGTTCTGCGAGTATGATGTGCTGGGAGGACAACTGCTTTGTGTCCACACAGCCTGACACTTTTTCAGTCGACTGGGTTGATGTAAAATTGGTGATCTCTGTGCTGTGCTTTGTTACATGTATAGGCTTACTGTATGGGATCTTTGACGGGAGGGTTTGTAGCATGGCTGTGATTTAGTTTGCTGTAATTTAGTTTGCTGTAATTAAGCAGTACGCATTGACTGACATGAGCACCACACTTGGTACCACTTACACCTCTGGGTAAGACCAAGAGAGGGAGGCGCTGAAATGAGCATCTGTTTTACAAGGCTGCAAAACACCACAAGTAGGCTTGGGAAAAGGAACCACGTGATTTGCGTTCTTTAATCTTAAGCAAAATCTCAACTCTTCTGTGTCCTCTTGTGAGGATGTTTGGATGCCTGCATATTTTAGATGCTATAGTGCAAGGTGCTTGATACTGTAAATGTTCAAAACCAAAACAAAGTCTTTAATCTCTTAACAGGTGATGTAGAAACTCTGTTAAGAGGTGATGTCTCCTTCTTCCCCATTTGTTGTTATATTTTTATATTTTAATTACTTGACGGCAATCCTTCAAGTAATCTTAAATGTTGTGAAACTGGACTGTTGATACAGTTTAAAACAAATTCTTATTTAGTTAAAGATTGTGTATGTTTTCCTTTCCCTTGAATCTTCAAGGTCATGCTGCAGAATAACCTGGTTTGAACACTATCACATCATCAGCGCTATGTGGAACAAAGGCAGAGTGAGGAATTACTTTCTGTTAAGAAACTAGAAGCTCTAACTACTTTTTACAAACCCTTGAGGCATAGTTTCAATGGAGACTAATTAGCTCTTTTCCCCTAAGAAAGTAAAAAGGACTTAAAATTGGAATGTTTTCTGTGTGCGTCAGCCTGTTAAAATGTTACTTGTTCTATAAGGAAAGATGCTGCTTTAACTTACATACCAAAGTGTTCCTATGATGTTTTTAGTATTTTAATAAGCTTCAGATCTAAGTGTTAATCTGTCAGACTTTCATTTGATAATTACTTGAAAATTTTAATCTGACTTTTGAACTAAAGCTGATGTTGTTTTCCAGAGGCCTCACTGTTGTCCCAGATGAAGAAGTCATTGCAATGTATGATGGTTCCCATGTCCCTTTAGAACAAATGAGTGACTTTTATGGAAAGGTAAAACCACAAACTGTTCTTTAAAAAATGGTTTGTTTTTTTTTTTTTTGGGTAGGGGTAGCGGTATTTGCATTTAATTTTTGTTCTTATTCTTAATAGCAGTTGTATTTTCTCAATACATGATTGACTTGCAGTGCTGGACGTGAAGTTTGCCCTCTGAAGTGACAAATATATTCTCTTTCTCCCACTTGTAGTTTCTTCTTTCACTGTTCCTTTGCCCAGTCATACGGACAGAGAAGCAGAACATTGAAAAATCAAGTAACTTGCTCAGTGTTGCACAGCAAATCTGATAAAAGCTGGGAAGTGACCCGTATCTAGTGCCTTACCCTGGCTACGTACTTCTTCTCTGTGGTCTGATAGCTTGGCTGATGTAGCAGCAAGTAAATGTATCGAGGCACCTCTTGCATACAAGCTGGCAGAGTGACAGTAAAAGGATTTGACAAAAGATGAATGATAAAAGATAAAACTTTTAAGTTTAGGATTTGACTGCACAGGGAAAGTTGTTCTTGCTGGTGGGTTCCTTCCTCTTTCCCAAACAAAGAATAGTACTGACTTTTTAGTAAAAAGCACATTTATTTCACCCCTTTTACTTATGGGTGTTAGTTCCATGTTGGTGTGAAAGGCCCTTCTTTGTGCTGAGCGTTTTGTTGTTCTTATTTTAAGGAGCTGAACGTAGAATTTCCAAATCTGGTCCCTGCAGCAATTCTGAGTATCGCCCTGGCATTCCCTGGGGGATGCCTTGGTCTCTGTGGGTCTGTGCTTTCTTTCATCTTGGAAAGGACAGTGACAGGACAAGAGGCCATGGGCACAAACTGAAACACAGGAAGTTTCCTCTGAACATCAGGAAATGCTTCCTTTTCTGTGAGGGTGACTGGGCACTGCCATGGGTTGGTTGCCCAGGAGAGAGTCTCCATCCTTGGAGATTCGGAAGCCATCTGGACAAGTTCCTAGTCACCTGGCTCTAGGTGGCCATGCTTGAGCGCGGGGGGGTGGGTGTTGGACAAGGTGACCTCTAGAGGTCCCTTTGAACCTCATCCATTCTGTGTTTCTGTGATCTTGACCAGTGTGCTGTCTTGAGCTGGTTGCTTTACCTCTCTTCTTAAGTATTTCGTTTGTTTTCTCTTGTATAATGAGATTCTCGACTTTTGTGAAATTTTGCTATCATTCTTTTTATAGTACTTTTCCTCTTGTTCCTGCACAAGTTATTGTAGATTCTTACAACCTTTAATTATCTCTTTTCAAGGAGGTAAATTGTTCTGCAGTCCTAATCAGTATTCTACTTGAAGAAAAAGCAAACCCCAAACCTCCACCCCCGTCACAATAACCAGTGCCTCTTATTTATAGAAGTGCAGACTTCCAGTGAAGATGTCTTAAGTCCTTCTCTTGACTTTTGTCTGAACGCTGTCTTTTATGTGTTTATGAATTAAAATACTGCTCTTAAAATAGTAATGATTCATGATTAATTTTTAAAATAAAGCCAACACTTTTGTTGGAGTTATTTTATTGAAAGTCCATTATTTCAAAAAGCATCTAAAGCAATGCTAACAGCGATGGCGAAAGCTGAATATCTGCAACTAGCCTGAAGTGTTTATACTGGATTAATGAAAGTGTTCTAATCTGAGAAATGCTTGACCTTTTTTTTCTTCCTTTTTTCTTCCCACCCCTACAGAGTTCACAAGGAAATACAATGAAGCAATTCATGGATATATTTTCCTTGCCAGAAATGACACTCCTTTCTTGTGTGAATGAATATTTTCTGAAAAACAACATAGATTATGAGCCTGTTCATCTGTACAAAGATGTCAAGGTACTAGCTTTGAGGATTTAGGTAAACCTCTGTGTTTGTGCGTCTTCTCTGTGAGCACTTCAGGAAGCTTCAACCTGTTGTGTCAGCTCCAGCGAAATACTTCAACTTTAGGTTTTGTGTAGAGTACTTATTGCTATACAACCATAAAAACCTAAGTGAAATGAAGGTAGACCTTGGAAAAGAAACATAGAATAATTTGAAAGTTTGTTTTAAATCTGATGTGCTAGGGCTGCTGTTCTTCCTGTAGGTTTGGGGGGTGGGTACGGTGAAAGTGAACAAGCTCTCATACATTGATAAAACTTTTTTGGATTGTTATGAAAGCTATAGTTTTCTCACTAGCAGGGATTGTAAGAGGCTGTAGGGAATCCCAGTTAGGATCTTTCAGTTGTGCCGCCTCTGTGTCTTTGCTAGTATATGATCATTTGCAGTCTCTTGCTTTTGGCATATCTGTTTTGCCTGTTTTCCTCTCTTCCTCCTCCAAAACAATCTAGTAATAATGTCTAGAGTAATGTGACACTCTTGATTCCTCAGGATGTATCCTGCAGAGGAGATAATTTTATGTCGTGGTTATTTAAGAGCAGAAGAGGTCATGTTCAAGTTGATGGTATTTGTCTGCTCAAGCGTTCCATCCAAAACCTTTTCCTGGCCCCTTGTTGATATGTATGAAGCTTGTGTAGTTGTTCAGCATAAGTAATGCACCTGAATGTTGAATTTCTCACTTTCCCAAGTAGATCAGATAACTTTTAAGAAACTTCTGACCTCCAGAGTACTTTTCCCCTCTGCCCATGGTTACACAGAGTCAGAAGGCCACTTCTTGTGGTTTCTGCTGAAGTGTTTGTAGAAACTTCTGTACTGCTCAGTGTTACCAACATTTTGTAAGTCCTGTAGTGACATTTTTTGAGGATTTTTAGGACATACCCCATGTAAGTATCGAAATGGCAGTGCCACTCTCCTAAACAAATCAGTGTGGTGCGGAGCTGGCTCAGGAGATCTGCTGGATGCCTTCAGATCTCCTTATGGGTACTTTGCTTAAGCGTTTAGCCTCTTTCCTCTGTTCATAAATTTATTTTTCTTAAATACCAAGGGGATTTGGGAGTAAAATCTAAATCTAAAATCTATCTGATTTAAAGCTTCCCCTGCCAAGAGTAAAGGAAAGTGTTTTGCTCCAAAGGTCATTAGAAATCTGCGATGACTCTGCTTCTGCAGAGGGCTTTCACCCCCCTTCGCCCTGGCGAGAGCCCTGTCGCAGCTGTTATGTAGAACAGCCCCTGTGCTGTACAGCTTTGTACTTCCTAAAAGTATGAAATGTGTCTGTCTGGAGGACAGGCTTACTCTGTCTAGTGATGCCATGCACATAATGAACATTGCATGGCATTTCTGCAAAGTGAAGTGTGTCATTCAGAGAAAGGAATGGTTTCAAAAACAAATTACTGCTGCTATGCAGTCAGCGCAGTTTTCACACGTGAGAAGGTTTTTAAGTTCTTTAGTGTTCTCTTGCTTTCCTGACAGGATTCAATCAGGGATGTCCACATCAAAGGAATAATGTACAGAGCAATTGAAGCAGATATTGGTAAGTACTCAAAAGATCATCTGCCAAAGCTTTTTTTCACTGACAGTAGAATGATCTTTCTGGCTGCCTTATTTAAGATTACAAATTCTAAATTTTAAAGCTTGAAAGAGTTATTTGCATATATCTAAAGGGCCTTTGTTAAGTATAACCTCATGTTCTGAACCCTTGATAGAATGCAGAGAAAATTCTTGAGAAAAACTTTTTCAATTAATATTTTACTTTCTCCAATCCTCCCAGAGAAATACATCTGCTATGCTGAACAAACTCGTGCCGTGTTAGCAAAGCTAGCTGATCATGGCAAGAAGATGTTTCTCATCACAAACAGTCCCAGCAGCTTTGTGTAAGTGGACAGTTCTTTGCTGTTCAACTCTACGTTTCTAAAGGATGGGGAGGATGAGGTTCTTTAATGTAATTCGTTATATTGCACAGATAACTGCACTTCTGTTATGCTTCCCTGTTAATATCCCGCTGTCCTTTTTAGGGACAAAGGCATGAAGTTCATAGTTGGCAAGGACTGGAGGGATCTCTTTGATGTGGTCATTGTACAGGCTGATAAGCCAAACTTTTTCAATGATAAGCGAAGGTGGGTATTTAGTCAGTAAAGAATAATTCAAGCAGCTTACTCCATATGAGGTGTGGAGAGCACTTTATGAAATATTTTAATTTGGATGCAATGTGAAATAAAATAATATTTGATAAAATCCTATGTAAGGTCATTACAGAATGCAGCAACACCCAATTCAGAAGTCCAAATATTTACCATTTCTTCCTAAGAAAGTTCCAGTAGCTATTACAGGTCTATTAGACTATTTTTAACAAGTTGGTGACGTGTGTTCCTTTCCCAATAAACCTGAGAAATTTTGGTGCCTTCCAGAGTCAGCCCCTTATCTGGAAATATCTTTCATTGCTCCTGGTTTTGTTTAGTCACACATGATATTTAAAGGGCAGACTGGCTGACAGACTGGAGTATTTGGACTCGTTACTAGTTGTTCAGTTAAGAAAATACATTTGCAATGCGCATGCACTGCTCTCTTGAAAAAGAACCTGTTCCTTTATGTGTACTTAGGATTTCGAAGTGTGATAGAGGGAGGTGGAATGTTTTTTCTTTTACTTTTTTTCATTTCAATTTAAAAAGAACTTTGCTGTACCTCTTGCCCCCTTTTTCAGTTGTTCAGTTGTACAAAATGAGTTACTGGGCAAGATTTTTACACATCTTCACTTCTTTTGTGTTCTCTTCTTTCCTTCTTAATGGCAGACAGTTCACATGGTTTCTTCCCCTCTGGCTGGGATCTCTGCCTTGGTTCTCACCAGTTGTTATTAAACTCTGTTATAAATGTCAGGTTTAGTGGATAGATACATTGCATTTCCAAGCTGAAGTTTCGGAGCTTTGCTTTTGCTGTTAGATGGTTAGATGCTAGAGAGCACGTGTTCCTTTAAAAAGATGAATATTTTTAATATTAAAATTTTACCCTCATAGAAAGTGGCACAGTTTCTACAGCAATGTAATGATTATATTAATTCTGTTCTAGACCGTTTCGGAAGGTGAATGAAAGGGGAGTGTTGCTTTGGGACAAAATTCACAAGCTGCAGAAAGGTCAGATTTACAAACAGGTACGCTTTCAATAAACTCTCTCAGTTCAAATTTAATACCCATTTCCTAGAATCCCAAGCTGCTTTAGATATCGTAAAAGCTTCTAAAAAGTAGATACGTTTTTTAAGAGAATTATTTTAATTATTGAAATTGTAAAAATTCATTGTTGGTGTTGTATGTCTGCAGTTTACTTGCCTCTTGAAGTGATTGTATTACTGAAGTCACCTGTAAAATTTGGGATTCATAATATATAAACCGAGGACAAGAATCTTGATATGAAAATATTTTTAGGGATGTACTAAATTATTTTTTCATGCAAGTTGCATGCTGCTGTGATGTACGTCATTGTTTCCGCAGGGTAACCTGTATGAATTTCTGAAGCTCACTGGCTGGAGGGGCTCTAAAGTTCTCTACTTTGGTGATCACATTTACAGTGACTTGGCAGTAAGTAGTTAACTTTCACAAAACAGGATGAAAGATGAGGCTTTTTGTTAGTTTTCCTCTTTCTCCCCAGTTATTCAATGTAACACACTTTCATGGGGTATTTCTAAATACAACAACGTTGCAGTTGATAGTTCAGCCGTATTGTTTTTCTTGCAGTGAAGGAACTTGGTGCTGTAAAAGGCTTGACCGTATTTTCCACCTGACTTGTAGCATTTAACTTGTTTACAAATGGTGCTCAGGAATGTGTGAGTTCGTATTCCTGAGCCAGATACTGGTTGTGTCAGATGTAACAGAGTTTGCACAGGTACCCAAACGTACAGGATGTGGCTGATGACATTTACTACCAAGGGTAATAAGAGCTGAATGAACTTCTGTTCTGAATGGCAGGAGACAATCTTCCTGTCGCTTTCTTTCTTCCCGAGATCCTGCTAAGGTTTGTAGCCCCACTATCCAGTCGTTTTCTTACTACCTGACGAACAAATCTATTGTCAACTGTTACTTTAGAGTAAATGACCACCACTTAACTTTTTTGTATTTGATTGTGTGTGAATGCCCGAGTATGACTTTCCACTGCCGATCTGTGGTAACATGTTTCACCAGCAGATGATGTTAACATTTTTGTCCCAATCTGCTTTTAAAAAGAAAAGTCAGTTTGGTTTCTTCGGAAGGTTGAGGGCCAAAGGAAGGAGGATGCAGCTCTGTTCTCCGCTGGCACAGTGGAGGAAAGAGCACAGGTGGCAGATGTCTTGTCCTGTGCTGGGCAGGAGGAGCTTGAGTAGCTGGGTGACCCAAAAGAACCCTTCTGTCAGCTGAGGGTCTAGGTAAATATCGTGAAACCAACACATGGTTTTCTCCAGATACTTGTGACAGCAGCAGAGGTCACATCTACAAGAGGAATTTCCTGCTGTTTGTTTTAAACCTAATGAATTAGTGCTTATTTGCAAGTGCTTATGTGTTCTTTATCTCTCTCTCTCTCTTTAAAAATGTGGGATTTGAAGCTTAATTTCAAATTAAATTATATTGCTTATTGGCACAGTTAAGTCCCAATGTTTAGTATTTCTGCTTGTACATAAGAAGCAATGAAATGAGTGCTCCTTTGGGATAAACAGTGGTCAAATTCTTCATTTCTTTTAAGTAGTTCTTTTTAAGACTAATACTTGTATTTTGTAATTCTTGTTAAATAGGATTTGACCCTGAAGCATGGCTGGCGCACTGGTGCGATTATTCCAGAGTTACGATCAGAGATTAAAATCATGAACACAGAGAAGTATATTCAAACCATGACCTGGCTGCAAACCTTGACAGGATTACTGGAACACATGCAGGTTTGTTCTGTGTGTGTGTGTAATCGGCTCTGCATAGCAGAAGGGATCCAGCCAAGTTTCTAAATGCTGGATGTTGATGTTGCAAGTGCTTTTTGTTTCATTACAGTTCACCAGTTTGACTGTAGATAAATAAATGCAATTATTTGTGTGGCTAGCTAATAAGAGTTTTCCCAAAATCTTGTCCCCTTCTTCCACTGGTCAGCCTGGATTGCTTCCTGCTTTTGGTTGCTTAAATGTGTGTGGATCTCTTCTGTATACTAATCTCCGAAGCATGCTCTTGTGCTCTTAGGTAATAGGAGTTTATTAATGGGAAGACTCATTTACGAGGGCTTCCTTAGTTGCCTGTCATCCATGCTTTACGTTCCAGGTTCACCGTGATCCTGATTCACAGATGATTTTAGAAGAATGGAAGAAGGAAAGAAAGGAACTGAGGTAAGACCCAGGAGAATTTGCTTCATGGTAGCCAAGTGTTCTATGTGGTGTCCACAGGTTTCTTCAGAATTTCTCTCCATCCCTGATCTCTATTCCGTGGTAGTTACGCACCTTCTAAAATTATCTGCATAAAGCAATATTCTACCTGTCCTGGTACAGCTCTTCTTCCCTCTGACCCTTTCCCCTGTTCCCCTTCTTTGGGACAGATGTTGGTTTTCTACCTGAAAGGGTAACACCAGGTCAAATACTTTTCCTTCTCATCTTGGCTCTTGCATCCCTGTGTGTTCAGCTGTCACTATTGCCATTGATTGCAGAGCATTACTTCTGCATGATTTAAAAATGTGTTTCTGTATCAAGACTTACATAATTTCATAGTTTTTTTAGATGATTTCTTCAGATTACACAGAATAGATTTTAGAATATGCAGAAACTGGGCTCTGCACTAGACTGGATTTGGCAGTGGACTCATCACAGAGATAGGTACAGGGCTAAAATTCCTAAAAATCTGCTGTTGTGAAGGATCAGTCCCTAAATACAGGGTGTGTGAAGTGCACAGTTGGCAAGGCCAGCAGCTGTACACCAGCAACTTTCCCCAGAAATACTGAAGTAAATGAAATGAGAAAGATACTCGGCAGTGACTAATAACGGACGTTAATTCCAAGGTGTGTGCATTAAGCCAAATCTTTGCTTTTTTTAAAAAGTCTTTTATCATTGGAGCAGGTGGATGACATTAGGATTTAGATTAAGGCAAAAGTCTTCTCTCTCAGTCTCTAGAAAGGAAAGCTTGAGATGTCATGTGTCTGAAGTCAGCAGCAACCTATCGCCAGTTTTAGGGGGAGAAGTGGGAAGCTCTTCTGTTTGCTGCTATGAGTGCTAGGACTGGGCGATGCACGTGCAAGAGGTGCAAAAATTTCTCATGTGGTGCATTTGAGTGGTTTGGAGTGCAATGGCAAGAGGATACATTACGGGAACTGCTTGCTTCAGGTTCTGGATGCCAGGTGGTAAAGAGATACGTGCAGGTATGCTCACCTCATTCTTTGTTTTCTTTTTTTGGGGCGTAGGGAGATGAACAGGAATTTCTTCAACGCACAGTTTGGAAGCTTATTCAGAACTGATGAGAATCCAACTTATTTCCTAAGACGTCTCGCTAGATTTGCAGATATCTACATGGCATCGTTGAGTTGTCTCTTGAACTATGAGCCTGATTACACATTTTATCCAAGAAGGACTCCTTTGCAGCATGAACTTCCTGGCTGGTCAGACCAGCTGTGCACGGGTACATTCAGAATACCTTTCCTACAAGAGACAGTTCAGGTCAAGTAAGCACTGGGCTTCTCTCCAAAATGGGCAATTTTTTTTTTATGTACACGTATTTTATTTAAATCAGTTAAATCTGTTATCTCCTCGGTTTAGATGTAATTCATACTTGTTCTCATAAGTGTTGGACTTATTTTTCCCTCTCCTGCTCGGAGATGCGGAAACTCCTCTTACACGTTGAAGAGATGATGGACTGCCAACATAGCAGTGGGCTGGGAGGGAGGGAAAATTGGAGGGGAAGGACTGGTGGTGTTCTGGGGTAGCTGTTTTTGTTTGTTCATTGGAAATTTAGATCTGCAGCCTTGTGGTTTACACAGAAAGACCTATACTCTCTGTTCTGGCCTTGTTCAGCACTCCAGCTGGAGCCTGTAATGGATCTTGGCACTGAAAAGCTTAAATCCAGTATTAGTATGTCAGTGATAACACAGCAGTGAGACTGAGAGGAAGGGTGCCTGCGGTTTAACCGTCCTTGCTGCTGTAGCTAGAGCCTTACCTGAGGCTGAACTCCCTGCTGCGGGGTTGGTGCGGCTCGGCCGCGGTGCGGTGGGTACGGCACGGACAGGCTGGGGCTGGGGGGCTTTGTCTCCAGGCTGTGCAGTCTCTGTTCTTACAACGTCTGTGCCTGGCTGTAGGTGGATCTGAGCCTGAAACTGACCGTGGCAGTCACTTGGGCTGCTTCAGCTTCCTTCTGTTAACTTTTAGGCACCTTTCTCTTTAAGTTTCATAACACATTAAATATCCACTCTCTGATGATAAAGCCATTTCAAAGCTCCGGCATTTTACATTTCCAAGTGGAGACAGAAGGCTTTAGATTGATCCTAAATGCTGCTTTTAAAAACTTTAAGTGTCTTACAGTGGTATGCAATGTGGTTTTGCTGTTCCCTAGGAATGTATTTCATATAGCCTTCCGTAATGGACTTCTACAGTCAAAAGTCAACACGCACAATGGGCAAATGAGTTGAAAGAAAAATTAAGAAATAAGAAAATGAAACCCAGAGTTTTCTGATGACGTTTTGTTTTTAGCTCAAGCCATGAAAGCTGAATTGGGGGTGGTTGACAGTTTGCGTCAAGCAGAATAATTTTGACGGTGCAGATGAATTTTATTGAATTACTGAAACTGCAGGTAATGCATGAACACAAACTCTGGGTAGCATATATGTTCCAAAGATTTGAGCTGAAAAATGTCTATTTTGCACAAGGAAAACATCTGTTGATGTGTTTCCTCAAACAGGCACTTTATAGAACTGCTGTATGGTTGTTTTTAAATAAGGATGCTTTCCTTTCTCTGCACCCAAAGGAAATGTTTTTTTCAACTGGTGCTTCCCACCCCAGCCATTTAGAGGGCATAATATGATTAGTATTTTTCAAATTTTAGTTATTAAAGGCTCTGTTTTTAAAAGCATATAATTAACAAATTATATAGCATTTGGTATTCTTCATTTTGGGATATCACTTGCTTCCTACCATGATTGTCAGGTAGACAAACTTTTGGTGACCAAAAGTTTTCTTGTTTGTTTTCCTTTTTTAACCCGTCTGTATTTTGTGCAAGTACCTATATTGCATTTCATATTTTTAAAAGCATGTTTGCAAAGTAAGAATGTATTCTAATCTAGCCTACACAATTTTCCTGTAGTTTTCCTGAAAGCTTGAAATCAGTCTGAAGTCCTCAGAGGTCATTGTAGATTTTTTTTTTCTTTTTCATGTTCATTGTTTTCTTGTGGTCTTGTTTCAAACTTGACGTACGACTCTCCTGAAGTGTGTGTGCATGTATTGGAACAGATGAATGTACTTGAAATGAGTAAGTTTGTCTGACAGTCCTGCTGTTTTGCTGGAAGAAAAAAGATAAGTTTTGCAGGAAGTTACTTTGGCTTTATCAGGAGACTTGGCACAACTCGATAATGAAATGCGGGGATGGAAATATCCCTGCTAAGCCTTCAGTTGTTTATCCTAATGCTCAGCTAGAACTGAACATTGGTGTTACAGGTGTGTAGCACCTCTCATGCTCTAGAGATTTCAATGCACTGTTTAAAAACCCCAAACAAACCCCCAAACCACTGCACATTCTCTGTCTTACTACCAGCAAATGATAATCTTGTGTTGCTCAGTTCTGCATCATTGAATTTGTCAATGGTTTGTCAGTTATAACTCTGTGATGCTGCTGCTTTTAAAGCTGGCTAGGAGTCAGTTTGCCTCATTTTCCTGTGTTAAGCAGGAATGGTTTAATTGGGTTGGATGATGTTATCCACACAATACACATTTTGTTTCAAGATGATTTCCCCCTCTCCCCCTTGCTGTCTCTTAACTTCCAAATCAAAGCTCTGTACAAAGTGTTACCGCAGCCAGCTGAAGTGAACTCTTGTTGATATTGCATGACTTCTGGAAATAAACAACATTGCATGAAGAAAAAAAAATATTGAGGGCTATGTTCCTTTAAAACAACCCAACTGTATATAACATAAATTTGAGAATTTTACAGTGTATTATTTATTTTTCAGTGCTAGAATGCTCTTAACTTTTAAAAATGTCTTGCATTTTTGTCATGATTTCACCTTGCTGTTCTCTGCATTACTTACTTTAACCTTTTTATGTTGCTGAATTCAAAGAGATTTTTTTGAGCATGTTTAAAGGGCAGTGTCTCTTTATATTCATTTTGGGAGTGTACTTCATTTGAACACCAAAGGAAGAAAAAATTTTCATTCTGTTCTGTCAAAACCAGGGAAGAGAATAGTGTGTCACTAAAAAGTTTAATGAACTGTGGAACTTTTTTGTGATAAAAATATTTAATGATTATTACAAAAATAAATGCTTGGACTTTATCTCTGGTCCCGATGAGCCTTCATATTTGGGGTGAGGGGTGAGAAGAAAAGAACATGAATTGTAAAACTCTGTGGGGAAAACTCCCCTAAATATACGTGTGTGTGTGCTTAAGTGCGTTTGTGATCTAAAGTTTTGAATATCTTCTAGGTAAAAAGAAGCAGACATGTCTGGGGGGCAAGGGAAGGAGTTGGGGAAATCACCTCTCTCTGTCTCTTTCATCCAGGCGTATTAGATTCCTTTGGTTGTGCTGCATCAGCAGCCCTGGATTTGCCTACACACCGTGTTTGGATGGGAGGTGTCCTGGGGGTGCTTTCAGAGGTAACTAACGCTGTCCTGCAGCACCCCCCTCCTTCCTGCCCATGATGTGTGGTAGACACCAAGAAGCATGTCCTAGGGGAATGTTACTGCTGCCAGCAGGAAAAATCTTCCTTTTCTTCATGTTTTGTGCGTTGGTTGAGAGGCAATGTTAACGTGCTTGCTAAAAATACAGTCTGTAAACGAGCAGGTCTGCTCCTCTCAGAGCTAAAAGCTGAATGTGGATGTGACGTGGCAAGGGTATGTTCATCGTCATTGTCCACTTCTCACAAAAATGACTCGAGTAAAAATGGATTACAGTTTGAATGCTCTGGTATCACCTGTATTTCTGGCTAAAGCTGCTGCAATTACTATTCCCCTTTGTACAGTGAGGTGAGATGTAAACGAAACAGTCAAGGTTGAGGAAAGACAGAACAGCTAGAGGAGGCAAGTGGGGCAGACAGGATGCTCATGTTTCCTGCTGCTGAAATTCTTACAGCAAAGTATACTAGCAAAAAATCCCTTAAATTTAAAAATACAGGTTTTACACACATTCTGCTTCACACTTGCCGGCTGTAGTTGTAGCTGAGCCAAAATGAAAGCGTGGCATCGGAGTACGAGCAGGTTAGCGTATTTGCCAAGTGAGCAGAGTGTTTGAGGCCGTTTCAAAGTCTGTGCAGAAGAATAAACACAGTTGAATAGCAGGCTGTGGAAGTTGTACTTTTCAGAGAGCTGTCTGTTTGCTTCGGGGTAGGTCAGTTGAGAATCAGTTTTGCATTTGGCACTCTTGGTATTGCTTAGATAGAGCCACTGCTTCCGAGGCTGGTAACTGTGAGCTCTGTAGGCTGCATCTTCAACAAAGCTGTGCTCTTTGGGGTTTTTATTTGTAATGAGATTTTATTCCGTGAAAGGTACAGGTGCTGTTTTTTCACAGTAAGTGTAAATAGAAATGTGTTTAATAATTGTCTAATGCTAAATGCAGTCTTTAATTCTGATCATGAGGACCACTTATCACAAGCTGCTGGTCATCTGAATCCTATAAAACAGGAAAATCAGATTTGAACATTGCATTAAGAACTGAAAGTAACTTTTTGGCAACTTTATCTGTACAGATGGCAGAGCTTCCACCTGATATTTTTGCACCAAACAAGTCTTTTTACTGGCTGCAAAATGGCTTATTTTGATTTTAGACTCTGCATGTGCAAGAGAGTGTTGCTAAACCGGCCCATTGGGGCTATTCAGATATTCTGGCTGTACTCAGTTCTTCCTCCTTCCCAGCCCCCTTCCCTTTGCATTTCAGATTCTTTCTAGAGTGCTGACATGGCATCAGCTGCATTTGGAGCAGAGAGAAGGGAAGACAAAATTGGAAGGCTTTTAAAGTTTGTGTAGACATGTCACTGGCCTCCAGCAGCATCTGAAGTCCAATTTAATTCAGCTCTGTTTGAAGGTAGAATTGAGACAGAGCTGGAGCCAGCAGCCTCAATTTTGCTACAGGTGAGGCTACTCGGTTTCTAGCAGTGGTGATACCAGAAAGCCAGGAACTTGAATGGGATTTTCCCAAATTAATTTTCCTTTTCTTCCAGCTAGACATTTTCCTTTCATAAAGTTATTCCCTCTTACCCTGATTTTAGTTGTCTCAGTCTCAAATCAAAACGGACACTTACTGAGAAGAGGTCGTAAGCAGGTTCTGGTGGAGTCAGTGCAGAAGGACTTTCGTATGAGGGGTTGGTGATGTCTGAAGGCTGTGACTTGTCCAGTGGTGTTACGTCAGTGTCATCTTTCGACTGCACAAAATCACACAAACCTACTTAAATCCACCCTCCTCTCACAGTGCTCTAAGGGGGGCACTTAAGCTCCACTACCAACTGGTGCCGTGTTGTGGCTGAACCGGCTTTAGCATCTCAAGCAGTGTCTCTGGGCATGAGCTGTGTTCTGGGTTGTGGTATTATCTTGGGTCACTTAACACAAATATTTTTTTTTTCTCCTTTATTAATTTTTAAGCCTCAGCAAAGATTGGGAGAGGAAGTGTTGCCCTGACATTGTGCTTTGGGTAAAAAAACTCAGGTTGGTCCTGAGTGCTCTCATTGCAACTATATAAAAATAGAAATGTTTCCCCTGGCTTGTGGCTCCTGTTTTTAGTTTCTAGAAGACTGTTTGCATTACATGCAGGGGTTAAATAGGAAGGGATTTCTTGATACTTCTAGGTATACTTCCTTTTGGATTGATTCTTGTGTATTTTGTAACTTTTTTTTTTGTCGTTCCCTGGTCTCTGTACTGCTTGGCTGTTGCTGGCTGGTTCCAGGTCATCGTTAACTATGTGAGGCTAGCAAAGTTAGTTGAGAGAAGGCAAGCATGAGAGTGCGTCGGTATAAAAATTTGCACTTTTCAACCACAACAGTGATTTCAGTTTGTTTGTCTTTTAATCTGGCCTTTTTCCTATCACACATTTCAACCTCCTTTCTCCATGTCTTAGTCTGAATGGTTCAAGTGGGCAGCTATCGAGAATGTTTCTAGCTTAATAAAATGCAAGGAAAAATCGGAGGCTGTGATTTTGGGAGGTGTGGTGGGTCTGAGACAGTGCTGCCCCCCTGCTTCGCATTCCTGTCTGCTGCCTACCTTGAAGTGCTGGAAGCCTGTGTTTCTTTTCCTGAACCTGAGGTAAGAATATCCCATAAAAGCCACAATTCCAGCAACCAGGCAGATGCCAAAGAATATTCCTGTCCCAGCACTGGCATGGAGAGGAGCCTGGAAGCAAGAGAAGAGAGTGAGAGGTACGGGGTGGGCACTGGTCACCTTCCAGCAATTGAACACGTGCAGTGACCCTTGATGGAAGGGAAGTTCTTCAGATTAAATAGGTGGTGGGCCTTCATGCAAGGTCAGCGTGAGCCTGTGCTGGGCTGTCACAGGGTACCCTGCAGGGAGCAGAGCTGGGGAGCGCTAACGCTGCACAGCTGAACCCTTACTTCGTTAAGGAAAACTTTTTGTGCTGAAAAAAGGTGCTTGCTGCACACCTCTCTCAGGGGCAGCAGAGATCCCTTTTGTGAAACATCCCAGCTGCGTTGCAGGTTAACACAATGTTTTTCCTCCCTTCCTTGCAGAGCAGTAAACTTTGGTGGTGGGAAATAAATAGAACGATGTTCCTGCCTCCCTGCTGCTGGGTCAGGTACCATTTTGATTCCAGCTGGAAGTGGTGCAGCTGCTAATTTGATTTGCCTCCACGGGAAGGACAGCACTCCTTTCTGAACCGAGCTGTTCTACCATGCACTGTTTACTTTGGTCTTTCTAATGGGGGAGATAACCAGGACCATTGCAGGGGTTCATGGAGGCAAAAAATATCTATATTCAAAACACCTTGTTGTTTTGGATAGGAATGAATACAAAGCCAAGAGTAAAAAATTTTCCTTAGAAGCTTGAAAGATCTTTTTGGAGGAACTTAAATGGAGCTTTATAAAACTTCCATTACAGAAATGAGCTCTATTATAAAATGGAGCTTTTATTCGTATAAAGTAAATGTGGGAAGAACTAGTTCAGAAAGAAACATTTTGAACAAGCTTCACTGGCACCTTGTTCTCAACTTCTAATTTTCTTTCAAAGTGACCTTTTAAACTGAAACTGCATGTATGTGATGGAAACTGGTAATATTTGAATGTAAGCAGTGAGTTTGGGATGACAGAAGCCACAGCCACCTCCCATCACCCAAAAATAAAAAAAGCCACTCTGTACTTACAGGGGCGGGCGGAGCCCTTAAAGGCTCTGAAATGATGTGGATTATCCCATTGGAAGCGATTATATCCCACTCAACAATCGCACTTCCATCCACGTATCTTATCTCGCTCTGCAGGGAGAAAGAGCAATGAGAGCTGAACTTTGACTCTCCTCCCTTTGAGACCGAAATAAACTTTGAGACTATTTCCCTCCAGTTACTGACACACCTCTGCCTCCCTGGACGTTAGAAGTAGCCATCAGCATTACCTGCATCTTCAGTCTTTTTAAAACAAAAACTGAAAACAAACCAAAACCCAACAGAACAGCTTTTTTGTGATGTTTGTGCAATTGCCAGGCGCTGCCTGGAAGTGCTGTTACTCCTGAGGCAGCCTGCAGCCTGCCTTCGCTACAGCTGCTTTCTGTGCTGCGGCTGCCCCTTGCACTGAGTTTGCTGGCATGAGAGCTGGGTCAGCACTGATGCGGGGCCCCTGCACTTTATTTGGTGTCTGAGCATCTGTGAGCTGGAAGGTGGTCCCATTTGGCAGCTTATCAGGAAAGGAGAGGGATGGGATCAGTCATCTGCTGAGAATGGGAGCCCTCGACTGCTTTGTTCAGTTCCCAAGTCTCTCGAGCCTGTTTTCAGGGGCATCCAACTCTGCTTTAAATTGCATCCTAGCAAAATGGTTCCTGTTTCTCCTCAGTGAGCAGAACCAGGAGCTCCTGCCTGCTCTCGCCCCTGGCATGAGGTGGGATGGCACTGCTGGAGCACACTGTGACTTTCTGTGCCCAGGGATGAAGTGGCTCAGCTGTGGTGGCCCTGCAGAGTGATGTGGGAGTCACCCCACGTCCTCCTCCCTCTCCTTCACCCCTGCCAGGGTCCTGGGGAAAGCTCATGGCCCTGACCTGGCGTGCTGGGACAGGTGGGTGCAGCTGCCACCTCTGCTTCCCACCTGGGCACTCTGCAGAGCATCACTGCAGCCAGGGGAACCAGGGGCTCGCTCAGGTCCTCCAGGGAGGAAGAAAAGCTACAAATTCCCAGCCAGCTTTGAAGGGCAGGAGCATGATTTGTGTTCATGGGCTCAGGGCCCTTGTCAGCTTTTGAAGAAAGGCAGAAAGGCCCTTGGCAGCTTTTGAAGAAAGGAAGGAGTGTGGTTTTTTTGGGTTTTTTTTTAATTTTTTTTTTTAAGGAGATTCTCTTCTAACTGAAATTCAACTATACCACATCATCCACAGCAAAGTCCCAGCCTTGGTCTCAAGGGGTTGTTGTCACAGAAGTCACCTGAAATGCCTGGGCAGCAAGTATTTTCTTGATAGAAAATGAGAAATTGGGTGTGTTTTCAAATGATGTGTTCCCTTAAAGTGCCAGAGGATACTTTCCATTTGCAAAAAGAATATGAATTTTTGCATTTACAAAAACCCCACTGAAATAACAATAAAATATGCAAACTTATGTTTTGTCTGCTTTTGCACTGGGCAAGACCATCTCTTCCAGAAAGCTGCCTTTAAAGTTAACTTTACAAATGCCAGCACCTTTCTTTAATGATAAGCTGCTGCTCTCATCTCTGTTCCTGTTGTACTGCTATCTCCCATAGTCCTGCCAGGCTCAGAGAAGGGTTGAATCAAGCCCCTATCCTTACCCCGCTATTCCTGCAGGCCACCTGAACAGGTTCCCTGGAGTTTTGCAGCTCAGAGATTGGCCATTTGCAAACCTGTGAATTTGCAGTTTGCCAGCTGCTATCCTGCAGTCCCTGGGCGGGAAAGAGCCTTCGGAAGTCAGCCTCTCATTGCTTCCCTTACTGAACTGCTCTCTGGATCAGTATGTGATTACAGGGTATAGCATAAGGGGAGAAAAGCACAAAAATGGGAGATTTATTAAAAAGGTACCTGTTCAGCAGTGGGGGCTTGATGTTCCTGGCCCCTGGTGTTGCTAATGAGGAGTTTTTCCCCAAGACGAGTTATAAGAGTGGTTCCGTTGGTCAAGTCCTCATAAAGCATAATGCTGGCATTAGATAAATGATACTCGATGTCTCGCCCAGAAAGCGTCTGCAAATGAAAGCAAAATACAAAGAGCATTAACTGATCTCACTAATCCTCTGTATTTACCAGCAGGCTAAGTGCCTGTGACCTTTTTCCCTCTTTGCTGTTAATGCTGCAGCAAGTGTGATAGGGGGTAGAGGCACCTGGGAAACCTGGATGCAGACAGAGCGATCTTCTGTCCCTGCTGGCTTCTGACAGCTGCCTGCAGCAGGCACTACCTTGATTCTGGCAGGACAAAGGATTTTACTCGTTTGTATCAAGACCTGAAGTGACGAGCCACAGAGATACTCCAAACAGCTTGAAGATGCAAGCCAGGGCATAAACCCATGTGAATTGTTTGAGACAATGTTTGGTTGAAGGAAGGAAGGAAAAAAGGGATAAGCATGGACATGAAGCTAGGAACAGATGCCTTTAATATATTTGTGGGAAATACCAAAGCTGTGCACTGCTTTCTTCAAACAACTGCTTGATGCTAATGAGCCAGAACAGACTTCATCTCAGGCAGACTCTTTTATACCGGGGTGACTAAAATCCCTGCCAGGAAAACCTCTGTAGTGACTCGAAGGCTCAACAACCCTGCACTCCTAACTGTGGAAGAGAAATGAAAAATTATGAACTCACCTCTTTGAGAAGCACAGTTCAAACTACGTGGGGTTACACAGAAGTCATGTCATACTAAGATTCTAAGATTTTTTTTTTTTTTAAAGCTTAAATTTCACTGGGATACAGAAACCCATAAAGGCTCTTTATAAAGTGGTATTAAAATGAGGAAGGGAAAAAAAGAAAAAAA
>VZTO01013679.1:45682-78474 GCA_013400615.1 Syrrhaptes paradoxus | reverse complement strand
GATGTTAAACAGGACAGGTCCCAGGGCAGACCCCTGTGGCACCTCACTTGTTACTGACCTCCAGGTCAGGCAGAGTAAAAAGCATCAGCCACTACCTGCTGAGCCCACCCATCCAAATAGTCTCTTTCTGGACTGAAAAATATTTTTTAAATTGCATCTGAAGGTTTAGAAAACCTTATAAGCAGAGGTTGGCCAATCTGAGACTGATCCAGACTGATTCATGAAGATCTGGGGCTCCAGTTATGCTAGTTTTCATCATTACCGCCAGTGAAGGAATTGATTGGAAGAATTTTCACCTTTGCCTCGCCTTATAGTCAGTGGAGAGGTAGAAATAGCCAGAGCCTTATGCAAAGGATAACCGATTCCATCCACTCTAATACAGGTTTTTAAGAAAGATGGGGTAAACCACTGTGGGCTGTATGCCTCCACCAAGGAAGGAGCTTAAGCAACTAGTTCAGTATTAAATGTCTAACCTGCACGCAGCTCAGGTCAGTGAGATGAGCCATACACTTGCTATTTTTGTATTTTAATTCCCTGTCTGTCAAATGAGGGTGCTAATGCTTCCTTGTTCCTTACATCTATTTGAACTGGATGTAACTAAGTTTGGCTGAAAGGTGTTCCGCCTGGTGTCTAGAATAACAACTGACATTTTTATGAGCCTCTTAGCCTTCCTGCTACCACTGTTAATGACAAGGGGATGGAAGACGGAGCTTCTAGAACAAATAAATTTTGAGCATCTACACACAATCTAAAAAATGCACATAGAAGAGACATGAAGGGAAAAATAAGGCAGTGAATTTCCACAATATCTCATTCTCTCAACCTTTTGAACTGCTGCCAACTTCAAATCTAAACTGGCATATTTCTTATTTTGCTGTTTTTAACAGGAGATAATTATAGCTCATTGTTCCACAGCTTACTGTGTAAAATGCTGAGCAGTACTTCTGTCTATTCTTCTCAGCTGTGAGGAATTTTAACTACTTTTGATTCTTGTATCCCTGATAACCACTATTTAGCAGTTAAAAGTTCATTAAAAATGAGGCCAACAGCATAGATGCCAACAAAAACATGTCTGAAAAGAGAGATGAAAAGCATGGCAGTGCCAATAGAAACAGGTTTTCTCACACTATATTTTTAAACATATTTAATGAATATTTTATAAACTCTAAGTGCGTTTGATGAAACAGACTTTCTGCAAAGTAATTGTCCTGAGGATGGGAAATTTAAAAATGTAAATGATACTCTAAAGCAGCACCCAGTGAGGATACTTTCTGCAAATTTCCATGTGTATTTCTCTCATGACCTAGAGTTGAAATTTCTCTACTGTTTTGCAAAACTATGGAAATACATTTTAACTATAACGCATAATTAAAATGAAGATGGAAAAAGTATGTTTGAGTTGCACTCCTGCACTTTTCCACAATTAAGAAGGCAACAGTTCCCTTGGGTTTTACTTCTCTGGCTGTGAAGGAAAATGGCTGGTTAGTATTTCCCAAACATTTCTGTGCTATTCCACAACATTAATTAGTTCAACAAAAGGATGTTCCTTCTCCCATTCTTTTCATCCAAACTCCAATTGAAAAACTTATAATTAGAAAACACTCTTTTAGAGGCTCCTCATTTTTTCTTTTTTTCATTTGAAGTTTTCCACATTGAGAGGATGCTCAGATCATCCCTTCTCTCAGCTTGTACTCCACTAATGAGAAGGTCCTCAGCTTTTTTTCTTCTTTGTGAACGGGTAGTGCTTTTTTGTTAGCAGAAAAACAGGGTGGATGAACAGGGCACCAGAATTAGGACAGAGATTCATCACTGACAGGTAGGACAAATGTCAAATAATTTACTAGAAAACATCTGAAACAGTGAAGCACACTTGGAAGCACAAATTGCAACCAGAATTCCTGCCCAGGCCACAGCAATGAAATCTATTTTCCTACATTTAAAACTAACTCTGAAATACAAAACAATTATTAGTAAGCTTTGTGTTTTGTAGCACTGGTTGAAGAGGCCCAGGAAGCTGGCAGAGTCAGGGCTGGCAAAGAGGCAGCAAGGCAGGAGGATGACCTGAACAGGGTAACAAAAGCATGCCGCTGTGTCAGCAGACACACTTCACAGGCTAGATGTCTGTGGAAACACACGTTCACTAGAGCCTGAAATAATTGTTCAGAGCACAAAGTAGGGTGGTTCTAGTAGAGATACGGGCTCAGTAGCCACTACCTCTGCTAGGGCACTGGCTGGCAGGAAGAGGATGCAGATAACCAGTGATATGACTATCATCTGTTATGAAGTGGACAATTTTTTATTTGCCAGAGGCAGCAAAAATCCCCATGAAAACTGTTTTTCACTCATTCCTAACCATTTACGGCACTGTTTGCAATGTATTCCAATGAGAACCTGATGGTCATTCAGAGATACAAAATGAGCTTGTTTGTTATGCTATGGGCTGATAAAAAGATACAAACATAAAGCTCTTGTTAAAGAATAAAATAAAACCAGAATGTTCTTATTAACCCATCAGAGGCCTCACATTGTACCAAAGACCACTGACTAAATTAGTATTTGTTTTATAGGAACATGTTTTGGTGAGAAAAATATCTGGACTTACATTGATTGGTCCTTGTTAATGTTAAGAAAATGTAATGCAATAGGAATGGCTAGGCACCACACAGAAAACCAAGCACGGTATGATGCAAATCTTTAAGGAGATGGAAAATCACCCATATGGTAATTATTTATTATGGAGATGTTCAAAAGCATGCAACTTCCACTAATAAGTGCCAGGAGTTGAGTTCATAAGTTTTCTGCACCTTCAAAGCTTTTTCTCTTCTACCGTCATTTCTACATTTTCTTCTTAACTGCTGCAGAACTTCAGGAATAATGATCCAACTCCAAACTGCTGTGCTCGCATGAACCAAAACAGAAAAGGACAAAATTCAATGAATGTGAAATGTCAAACAGAAGAGAAACAAATTAATACAAGGACATAAGATATAAAAAAGGAGGCAAGAAATTATATCTGGCTCTGTGGTCACCTTGGTAACTTCAACAAAGAGCCTTCCCAGACTGGTTTTGAGCCAACCTAGTGCTTTTCTCTTAATAAATAATTTCAATGATTTGTAGTCCTGTTTGTATGCTATTTCCTCCTATTTTAATCTTCCCAGGATCAGTGAAATGCTAGCTCAGGGATACTTTCTCTCTGAAGCACAAGGGGGTTAGTCAACCTGTTCCGCATAAACATCTGAAAACACATAGATCAATGGATTTACCAAAGGCAGTACAGTATCTAACTTGCCCATTCCTTCCTGTTCTGAGATAGTAAAGATCAGAGACACGAGACATATTTATTATGTTTTCCCTACGCTTGAACAATCATCATAAAAATGCAGTTCTGTTGAGACCATAGACCAAGAACCAAGGATACTTTGACTCCCTGTGCTTTGCGATAACAACAGGGCTTTAAGGTATGAAAGCTGATCAGGTAAGCAGTCAAATCCCACCAGGTTTTCTTCCTCCCATTCCTGAAGGACAGTCAGGTAGATGTGTAATGTGGGACGGACATAAAATGCAGGGGTCCAAATTTGGTAAAGTGAGCCAGTCCTGTTCCCTTTTTAGGTCCTGAAACACATAGAAATAGGATAGGTAGCCCTTCTTGATACCTCTGTATGGCATGTTCCATCCAAAAGAACCTCAGAGACAGGTGAATGCTTTCACACACTGCTGAGAACCCGAAACTCCCCAGGTGTCCTTACAGCCATAAGGACTATCACAAAGCTGGAGCTGCAGAAAGCAGCAGCAGAAGCAGGCTGCTCCTAACTAGATCAGAGCTGGCTAAGTACCAAAGATCCACCCTTGATTTAAAGCAAGGCCTGTGACATCTTAAACAACCACAGTTTGTTGGGATGATGGCCAAGCCAGCATTTCCAGTGCCTCTTGGAAATCTGATGCACTCCACGTACCAATTAAAGAACATTCTTTGGGCTCCAGTGTCCCAAAGTGTGCAGCCCTGATAGTCTCCCAGCTCCACCTGGTTGGGCAAACTGCAGCAGAAGCACATCAGATTTGAACCACCATTCAAAATGTGTGTCTTCGTCCTCCTTGTGCCTGGTCTGCCTGACACCTGACACTGTGATCAATAAATTTGATCACTCACAGATTGAGCAAAGGACTGACCTCCATCTGACAGTTTTTAAAGCTCTTGTTCAAGAATGAATACATGTCAACATTGATTTGAGCTTCTCTGGAGTAGCCGAAAAGAGATGATCTCTCTGCCCATGATGTCTATTCCAAAGCTGAAGAAAAAGCTGTAGACCATGAACACAGCTGAAACAGGGACATCCATATCTTTGCCTGAACACTACAGTGAGCCCCTATTTTTACCCACTGCTATAGTTGAGATGGCTGAATTACAAGGTCACGTATTTTGCTGAAGGCCTTATTATGAGTCATTTGATTAAAACTCTGCCCTTCCTGGCTCTCAGTCCTTTGCTCTACTCATTAGTACACACAATGTAATGAAATGTTGGAATATCCCCAGAAGGGAGTCTTGCTTAGACCACTTCCTCTGTAGTTCACTACCACAGACCTCAATTCTTGGCTTGGGCAGCTTTCCAGCTGAACTACATGATGCAAAATAACATTTTAAGTTAAATTTCAAGTGGGATAATGAGCAGCTACAGAACTTCAATATTGTTCTAAATTTAAACAAAACAGCAAGAGGAATTTTAGAGAGTATTCAAGAGAGTAAACAGAATAGAGGCTAAGCAAATACACAACAGACATTAATCGCCCTTCCTATTATCCATCTTGACAAATGCTCTTTGATGCATTTAGTAACTCGTGACCTCTCCTGCCTTTTTTTCAGCTTTTAGCAAAAGCCCTTTACCCAGCTCTCTAACCCAGGATAATTGAAAACTGAAAAGCTGGTAAAATTAACCAGCTGCACTGATTGACGAGAAATAATTGATAACATTAGATATTTTATTAAAGCTGCATTACAACTCTTCTATTTAATAACACAGTTTAAGGAAGGGCTCCCTTTATAAACTCGTAGGGTGTTGGAATGAAAGATGTGATAGTTCCCATGTAACCTCATAAATTCTCTTGCTAGTCAGTCTCAAGTCCATGAGCTCTAATAAAATTCTCATGAGAACACAGCA
Organism: Syrrhaptes paradoxus; assembly: GCA_013400615.1. NCBI lineage: Eukaryota > Metazoa > Chordata > Aves > Pterocliformes > Pteroclidae > Syrrhaptes > Syrrhaptes paradoxus. Next base: position 73,321 of record VZTO01013679.1, on the reverse strand, counting down.
TCCATCCATAAAAACTCCCGAATTCCCCATGGGAATCGGCTGGTTTAGAAGGGTTCAGAGGTTCAAGCCTGTGGTTTATTTATTAAAATTTTCTCAGTAAATATATCATGGTATAATAGATAACAACCACACTGTTCTGTGCTAGTAACATCCGTCTTCTATAAAATACACGAACAGTAAGCCTCAAAAATAGGAAGGAAGAAGAACCTTAAGTTACATTTAAATGTGAGTGCACTGAACCTTTTCTCAGAAAGAGACTGAAATCATAACCAAGAGTGAGAATTTGTTTATTTTTTCACTCACAAAACTACTGTCATCAGAAGCAGCTAAAATGTCGTTCTATGCAAAGCTATAAAAAGGGAATTCAGATCACCTGAGTTTTTAATAGACTGGCCTGAGGTTAGACACCTACAGTCCGAAAAGATGACAGTGACTTAAGAGATAACATAGCCACAGTATTAGAAGTGTGAATCTGATTAGGAACACCATGTGCATACTGGAAATCCAAGCACTTTGTACAGTCCGTGGCTAAAGGCTCTCAACCACCTTTACTTTCTCCTTCTATAAAGCCTCCAAACAAACCGCAAAAAAGAAAGGTGCAAAATTCTTCCCTTGGAGCCATTGAGCAGCAGTAGGAATGTGACAGGCAACAGCAGCTTCTGTGAGGCAATATTGTACCAAAGATTTGCTGTTAGTGGTGAGTTTGATAACTAGTTATGTCAGACTAATTGTTCTAATATGGGATCTGCACAATCATTTCCACCATAAAAGGTACCTCAGGAAGGAAGAGTATCACTAAAATCCAGACAGATTATTTTTTTCCCCCCTATTGGAAAGCAAAACTAGCTGGTTTAAATCCTGGGCCTCTGGTGTTGCGGTCTTGAAGAACACTTCCACCCTAAGATAGAGTAACATTCATAGATGTTTCATGGCAGGTCACTTCAGTCTCTTCGGGTGGTGGGAACAGGGAGGTGACAAAGTCCCTTCCTCCCAGCACTACAGCCAGCTGCCAGCTCTGAAAACAAACAGGCAGCCGACCTCGTCCAAAAGACACTGCTTCATGCAGGCATGCAGAGCATCGCAGCCCCAGCGTGCTGCAGGACCCAGGACCTCTTGCACCAAAAACTCCGTTAGCCTCAGATGCCACAGGCACTCTCCACTTTTTCTACTTCTCAGCAACTCCCATATCCTCCACCCTTCTCCTGGTACTTCTGTATTAAGAGAAAGTGGGAGAGGAGGGTGTTATGTGGAAAGGGTGGAATACCCTTGCGTTTTCCCTATCTTGCCTCCCTGGGACACAAATGCAAAGCCTTCCTACTCAGCCACTCTGCGCTCTGCATTGCGTCCCATACTCATCTCCCTATTCCCTGTTGCTGATGCATTGTGCGCCTATAACAAACACAATCCTGAGCAGCAAATGAGCCATTAGCCTCACCTCTCTCTAGTCTGTGGGCATGCAGGTCCTGCTCAGAAAAACTGACTTAGTTCTGATCTCTGCCAACCGTCCACTGAAACATAAATGTATTTTACGTTTTATTCTCAGTATATTTCAAACAAGTCCAAGTAATTTCACAGGCTTCCTTCTCTTACCATAACAACATCTTGTATACGTTCAGAAAATTTGCTTTGCTTGGATAATGAAGTTCTGTCTTTGTCTTTCAAAGCAGCATACTTCAGACCCTGCTGGGACTGCATTTTTGTTAAAAATTCTCTGTATCTTTCCTTTTTCTCCATGTGAGCTCTGCACGCTTACAGTATCTGAACGCCTGGATTACAAAGATAACTAGCAAAAATATTCAAACAACCTTTTTTTTTTTCTGGAAGAAGCCAAACTTACTCTCTGTGTGCGTGTGTATGCTTATGCATGGGACAGAGCTGGTTTCCTTCACACCAACACACCTAGTAAATGTTCAAATAGAAATGCATGTGTAAAATTCAAATGTTCAAAGCGTAAAGTAACCATTAAAAATCTTTCTTAATTTCTTAATGGAATCAAGAGTTTGATCTTAGAAGTAGTGTACACTGTTCTTTACTGTTAACTAGCTATGGTTGTGCACATACAGGAAGCCTGCAGGCACAGTACCTTTACCTATCTATACATCTTTTCTCTGGAATAGAGCTGTCATTTGCTTTTGACAAATGATTTACACCATAAGGATAAGAGAGAGCAAGCGAATATAGCATTCACTGACTTTTGCAAAGTAGAAACTAGACCTGGATTCCATTTTAGCTCACTGAAAATCCTAAAGCTTTAGGGAAAGTTTTTGCTTGTATTTTAGCTCCAGCAAGAACAGTGACCTGTAATTTACATAGCACATCTTTTGAAAAATCTCAAACAAAGATTTACAGAGTTCTTTTCAGCCAACAGGGAACTGCAGAGACAGGAGGAAATAAGTTTGTGACATAAAGAGATAGGGCACAGAACTGAAAGATAAAAGACCAAGAATACTGTATTCCCTTGAAAAATGCAGAGGATAATAGGTAGACACACTACAAATTCTAACACTGGCTTATCCTTCAGCTTGTAAAAATGGTCAGGAGACCTTAAATACCTACAGATGGTCAGTATGTCAATTTTCAATTACCAGAAGATGGCCCTTCCCTATGGCCCACTGCTGATGTGCCAAGAACAGTGATTAGAGATTGACTCAGGGACAAGAGCAGTGCTATACTTTGCAGCTGCATTTATCGTCAGACCCAGAGGTTTCCTTGCATGTCTATCTGCAATTCAAAAGCCACCTGAAGACATACTGGAACAACATCAGTCACATAGCTCTATTCCTCCGCCCTGATTTACCACCATAAATCATGCTGTATTGAGAGAAAAGGCTATTCTTCAACTACAGTAAGGTCCCAGGACTTATCTGTGTCCTTTGTAGAAGCTAACAGCTCTGCATAGACTTCATGCATTAAGTTATCGATGCGACTCTCTTCCGCTCCCAAAAGTTTGGGGATTCTGTTATAGATCAAATCATCAGTTACACTATTGGCCAGTAATCACAAAATCCGAGCCAACTGCTGACAAACCAAGTCCATAACTGGAATTTATACTAAATTAATCATGTAACACGTGGCATTTGTTAGCACTTTACCACATTGTACACAGTCTGGTTATTTCCTGACTCCAGTTCCAGTTTCAATCACAGCTCTTCATTTTATGTAAAACATCCAAAAAATAAAATGATCCAAATGTCTTTGTCAACTTAGAAAATGTAAACTGTGGGAGTGTGAAATGTAAATTCTTCACCATTCAGTGAAGCACCAGCTCCAGATGCCCTGTCTGCAGAGTTTTTCCAACAATCCAATTTGCTGCTTCCATCTCATTTATGATCCCTGTATTGAGAACCACAACAGGTGTTCAAAATACATTTAGTAAAGCAACTGCTAATTTTATTTTCAGATTTTGGACCCTAGAAATAGTTTTGCTTGCCCACTTGTCATTATCTTCAACCATGTGGGATACATCCACAACTTCACAACTCTCTCTGTTTGGCTGCTTGGCTGTGCCCCTTGCTTTCCCTGCTCCTCTGGCCCACTTCCCTCCCAAGGAAGGCTCTCCCTCACTATGGACCTGGGTGGGGATGCACAGCTCCCCCCTTGGCAAATGGCACAGATAATGTCACCTGTGAAGATAAAGATGTGCTCAAAGTGTGCGTGTGTGTGTCTGGGTTGAACAGTTACTGAGGAATTACAAAGAGAATTGACACAAAGCAGGAGTCAGACAGGAAAGAAGTATAAAAGATGCGTGGAAACCTTTAACAGGTGGGACAGACCTTGGAGGGAAACAGCCTTCTCAAGGGTGCGTGGTTCAGCCAACCAAGCTGCAGGGGCCTGCAGAAAGGCAGAGGACCCACACCTCCTGCAGCAGGCATGTGTAAACAGGGGGACCTGCAATCTTGGGGAAGGGGGGTGTTTTTGTAACCCCTGCTGCCTATGAGTGACGGGGTGCATACAAGTCTGGCTGTGTGTGTCCGTGTGTTTCTGTATGTGTGTACACTAAGAAGGCTTTGGGACTAGTTATAGGAGACTGTCCAGAAATTTCTAGAATGGTTTGCCTATTGTATTACTGATCTTGTATCCAAAGCTCCTGATTGCTGGTTAATTACATACTGTCAATAAAGCAATAAACTGTTTTGATCTATGCTTATTTTAAACTATGTAAACTGAGAAGTTTTTCCCTGCAACAAGTTGCTGAAGCAACCAGAAATCTCTGTAGCCCAAAGATTTCATGTTTTCTTCCAGAGCATCAATATTCAATAAATTAATGTAAAGAATAAATTCATGTTTAGCGAAATCACATCTAAATAGAGGTGAGACCCCTCAAGTGCATGCAGTATTTGTCTCAAAATAATTATTATGCAGATGTTCCATAGTTAGCATTTCTAATTAAACATCCTATTATACTTCAATTTGGGAATCAGTACTCACTGTTTGCACCATATTTTCCCTTTGAGTTGTTTGTGAAAAGAACAAATTGTGCTGAATTTGGATCTCAATTCCCACAATCCAACAGAGAAGAGCCTTAGCTAAGCCCCACTAAAGAATCAAAATCATAACTGTACAAGTGGTTTTTGCGTGTTGCAGAGTTTCACTAATCCTATAGGTTTTGGGGTTTCTTTTTTAGTAACATCAGTGTTTTCCCTCAATCCAGCAATAGGTTCACACATCTTTCTGCTGAGAGTGTGCCTCTGACCTTTAACCTTATCATATCTTGATCCGTATGTCTTGTGTTACTGCCCTAATCATACATGTGGGCAAATGTATTGCCTAGAAGTCATACTTCTAGGGGTGTAGGTGTTGCTATAGCACAGAAGTGAACACATCTTCTACTGATATTCCCCCTGCTAGACAAAGCATTCATTATCTTTCTAGACAGGCTTCTCCAAATGTTTCCGCTCCTACCACTTATGGGTGAGCAGTGTATTTGTATAATTATGACTCAGTCCTATGATTAATAGTAAATAAGATTTTTTTCATTCTTTGTTTCCAGAAGAGGAGTTTTAGATTTTGGGTGGGTTCCACTTGCCATGGAGTCTTCTTTGCACCTGCTTCTGGTGAGGTGTTCTGGTTGTCCTTTTCTGGCATGGTCTTCACTCGGGTGTAATGGATCCATGGTTGATGCCTTTCACTTTGACCACTTTACGGGTATTTAGCAAAACAATGTGCAGACTTTTCCACATTTCCATTAGGGGTTCATCTTTCCAGGTCCGGATCATCACTTGATGGTCAGGTCAGAATGGATGTACATGAGCATCTAATGGAATTGGCAGCTGTTCCTGGTCATATCTGTGGAGAGAGGAAAACACAGCAGACAAGGACAGCAAATGTTGCCTGGCCCAATTTTCCCTCTTTTACATACATTTGACTCCCTTCTATCACCAGTTTGTTCACATGGTATGATTTACCATTCAATAATTCAAATGAGCTAACACCCTCCCTACCCCCAGGGGGCCTAATCCTTAATAGAACTACTGGTAGTGCCTCTGGCCATTTTAATTGAGTTTTCCTGACAAATTTTGGTCAGCTGGCTTTTTAGTGTGTGGTCCATTCTTTCTACTTGTCCATTTGACCGTGGTCTCCATGTTGTGTATAAGTCCCACTTATTCTTTAAGGCCTTCATTACTCCTTGGTCTATTTCTGATAAAGTGTGGCCCATTATCTGAATAGATTCCTTCAGGAATTCCAAACTGAGGAATTACTTCCTTAAGCAGGACTTTTACAACTTCTCTAGCTTTGTTGGTTTGACAAAGAAAGGTTCCCAGCCATCCAGTAAAAGTGTCCACTATTACTAATAGGTATCAATAGAATCCTTTTCTTGCTAATTCTGAAAAGCCTATTTGCCAGTGTTCTCCAGGCTTCATTCCTTTCTTCGTTTCTCCTGTTGGTGGTTTTCATTGGAGTTGGGTGTTATTTACACAGCACAAAGGGCATTTTTGCACCACTTGATCAGCAATAGCTTGCATCTAGGGTCATGCAGTCATGTTGGATTTCTTCTGCTCCTTTGGCTGGGAGAAGAGTTGCTGGTTTCAGTGCATTAGTCTGTGACTGTTTTATGTCCTGGTCTATTAAAATAGCTGGTACTTTGCCATTTGACTTGGGGACAGCCAGCAGTTTTCCCTGTCTTCCATCACAGTTAATACTGCATGTGGCACAAAAACCATCAGGGGCTGTCTCAGGGTTAACCTTCTTGCTTCCTGGACCAGTAGTGCTGCAGTTGCCACCGTTCTCAGGCACACCAGCCATCCTTTACTAGTTTCATCCAGTTGTTTAGGAAAATAGGCTACTGGTCTTTTCCAGCTTCCCAACACCTGTGTCATCACCCCTGCAGCCACCTCCCTTTGTTCATGTACAAAATGTTGGAAGGGTTTTTCCATACTTGTCAGTTCCAGAGCCGGGGCTGATGCTAGGGCCTTTTTAATGTCATCAAATCCCTTGTGACACTTGGCAGTCCATTCCAATACATTTTCTGGCCCTTTTGTTGCTTTATTAGAAGGGGTTTGCCATTAGCCCAAAATTTGGAATCCAAGTCCGGCAGAACCCTGCCATTCCTAGAAACCCCCATGGTTGTTTCTTTGTTCTGGGGCAGCTATTCCACACACAGTTTCCTTCTGCTTGGGACCCAATGCCCTTCTGGCCTTGGGAAACGTCAAACCCCAAGTATCATACCTCTCGTTGGTCTATTTGAGCTTTTTTCTGGGACACCTGGTAACCAGCCATTCCTAGATGATTTAGCAGATCAATAGTTAATTGTATACATTTCTCCTTCATTGGGCCCCCTGCATTAAGTCATCAACATACCACAGCAGAGTTCCTTCATTTAAATTTGGCCAGTTAATTAGGTCTGCAGCCAGTGGTGTTCCAAATAATGTAGGACTGCTTTTAAATCCTTGTGGCAACACTATCCCAACACATCTGGGTTTTCTTTCCTGGGGTAGGATTTTCCCATTAAAAATAAAATACTGTTTGGCTGTCCATTTCCAATTCAATATACCTGATGTAGTAAATGGCACATGGATGAAGACAGGTTCCCCTCCTGTCCCTAGATCCTGTTGTAATGGAGCCTGGACACTTGGTCTCACTTGTTGTCTAGTATGATGGACAACTGAACTAGAATTCCTACCACGCCCATTGAATCAGCCAAATTGTTCAGGGGAAATGAGGAGGCCCCTGAACTTAGAGAGGTGCCCTGTGTTTCCCTCATGGGGTTAACAGGCACACTTCCCTGTTACAGATGAGCTCCCTGAAGGTGAATTATATGGCAGGGCACTGAGCATACCAGCAATTGAATGTCCTCCAATTCTAAACTAGGATAATTTTTTGGAGGCTTATTAGACTTCCCTTTAACTTTGAGTTCAACAGACAGCATCATGTGGTCAATTTTTAACCCACAGTCAGCTTAAGTCTTCTGATCCCAAAACAATGACATAAACCCTTCAACATATAACAATCCATCCCAGTTCCCCGAGCACCTACAAAACAACATCAGTTGTAAAACTGTATCATAATTTAAAGATCCATTTTCTGGCCGTTGCTTTCCATCATCTAATTTTTACTGGAGCCACCACTGGTTACAGTATTGTTTTGTTTCATATTTTGTCATAAAGTCACCCCCAAACTTAGGCCATTTCTTAAAAGATGCACCCCAAGGGGACATGGACTGGCTACTTCCCATTTGTTTCCAGTGGCTGATCACACTCAGCCTTGCCTTTACCATGCAGTCAACTAAGGAGGGCTCACAAGTTACCAGTCCAGTCTTGCCACACCACAGTGTCTATGTGTGAGTCCGACTGTCTGCTCAAAAAATGCACAAAGACTGTAAATAAAAGGAGTACTTACCAAGCCAGTGGATCCTTCCCAGTCACGAGGTTATCAGTGGATGTCTTGGGGCATTCCACTAGCTGTTCTACTACTCGCTGACCTCAGGGCACCAGAGGTTTGAGGCCAGACAATGAAATCACTGGTGCACACTTGGTCGCAGGTATCCTGTCCCTCCATTGCCAGCATCAAGGAGTCAGACCAGGCAAGGCCTTTCGGCAGCCTCATCTGGGTCACCAGAGATTGTTGTCCCTCAATCCAGGAATAGGTTCATGCGCGGTGTGCCAGTGCCAATGAGCACAGAGAGTCGAGATCCACTTTCTAACCTTCAGTGCCGTTCTGTACAGAAAGGGGCGCAAGGCCATAGTGCACAAAACCTAGCACACCTCTTTGGAGAAGCTGCAGGCTCTTATACAGTTTACAACAAAGAAGTCTCACAACACTTGCTCATTGGTCAACTTTTAGTTACATACCTGGTGTACTCCTGCCCATGTTCTGATTAGTGACTAGTTCATTAGGTTCATGATGCATGTTCATCATGCATGCAAGGTCTCCTCCCTGGGGTGTGATCTTTACCATGCTGATTAGCCTTAGGCTACCTTCAGGCAACCTTACCTCCTTATGCCCCATCCCCCTGGTCAGGAGGTGATTCATCTTTGTTGATATTAGCTCATCCTTGTCATTCCTGTGTTATCCTGCTGCAATTTTCTCACCTTGAGGAACACAGAATTTCCTTTTTCTGTAAGACAGACAAATCTTTTCAGTTTTACCCATTTAGTTGGCCTAGCCAATTCTCCCTCCTTCCATAGCTGTAAAAACATACTCTACTATTCCCTGAAGCATGTTTTGCTGTGCATGCCTGGCTATGCTAGTCAGTGCTAATTTGCTATAACCCTGCTGTCCTGACTTTCCCAGACTGCATTGACACAAATGTGGGCAGTTCGGTCCAAAGTGTGGACTTTGTGACAGCCTCACAGCCCTCAGCACTGCCCAGCATTGATGCACTACCAGTGACAGCAAACTCTCCACACATCTTTGCAGTACACACAGGGCAAAGGCATGCAATCAATCAGGAAGGCTCTAACACTTACCAGTGAACTTTGAAGAACTTGGTAAAGGAAACAAACAAAAAAAAGTATCTATTTCTGGGCTGAGTTTGTAGCTGGATATCCCAGCCAAAGATAATTGTATTTCACAAAATTGCAAATCTCAGATGAGGGTTTATAGTGGAAAAACACTAACAGGCCATTGTCTGCGGCATTGTATTCAGAATGCTGTAATTATAGCTTTACCATACCGAGTGTAACTGTGGTCAGAAAGATGGCAAGAATATGATTTTTCCATGGAATACTTCTTCCTTCATAGTTGTTTGGATTGAAATCTGGAGTTTAAATTGCAGTGCTGTCAGCACTATTTTTCTCACATTTTCATTTTTTGGTGCTGATCTATATAAGCGCTTTAACTTCTCCTTTTAGGTGTGTAAATGAAAATTACTTTTTCCAAACTTGATTAATTGCACGTAAAAGTAGACATGTAAACACTTTCCATCATTTGATGTTTATAATCCTCCCTTTGCACCCACTGTGGTACCTTTTTGGCTATTATCAGCCACAAAAAATGAAGATAGCTTTTTTTCTCTTTTTCCACGCTGTTATTAGGCGAGATCCCTGAGGTCTCACTGAGCTGTGCTCCTTCAGGCTGGCTTGGCAGGAAACATATCGTAACCCATGCTGCCTGATGACAGCCACCATGAGACACCAGTCTTACACTCACCAGGGACTCCTTTACTAGATGGTTGTGGAAGGTTTCTGGCTCGTCTGCACAGGAGGAGCAGCAAAAAAAGCCCTCAGCAGAGACCAAAGATCTGGCTCCATAATCAACCAAACACAAAACATAGGACTGTCTATTATACCCTCGCGTATCTAAGTGGGGGATGAGCTTTGGAAGAGGAAGAGAAACAACGCCTGAACTGTTAAAAATGTTACTTCTGATAGGTCCAAAAGCCGGGTTGGTAATCATTACTGGAGGTTGCTGAGCAGTGGGTGGTCCTCCTTACTGGATGTCCCAACTCTAATGAGCTCTGAAGAGGAAACAAGGTCAGAGCCTCATTGGGAAAGTGCTGGAACAAGAATATCGTTTTGAGGGTCCAAGCCTGTTCACCACTTTTTCTCAGCAGTATTTGTGTAAGCAATGCTCCTGATGTTAATGTGATTATCTAAAGGCAGAAGGAATACTCACACAAATAAGGGTTGGGATTCATGCCTAGTAATCTGTCTAATCTGGCATTTTCCCCCCTTCAGCTGCACTAGATGTTTTCCTCTAGAAGACTCTCAAATAATATATCCAAAATACACTGATATCCTGGGGGAAAATTCTATCATAGTTTACAAAATCTTTCCTGGGACATGAATATTCATCAAGTTATGTGCAGACGCAGCAGAAGGGTCCCAGGGGAAAACTGCAACATCAGGAGGGCTATAGTTTAGTCTAAGGGTCCCTTTCTAAGTGCTAATACTACGTGGACTGTCCTAAGATTGCATGTTTCCTCAATGGGGTACAACGCACTGTCAGTGATCTAAGCATTAGGTTTCACTGAGGTAAGAGAACCCTGAGACATCACCTTAAAAAAATAAAATACAAAATCCTGCCGACATCACATTTGTCCTTACATATCTGTGGACACAAAACCAAGGCCCTGAAAAGAACATGAGGGATGCCCTGGTGGGTCAGACCAACATCCAGCTATCCCCAGCAGCCTTTCTCCAATAACTAGAGATGCTATTTAAGGAGAACATGAAAACCAGGCATATACATTTCCTTTGCTCTCCTCCAGCATTCACAATCACTGCACTAGGGATTTTAGGGAGCACATCCCTGCGCATTCTTTTTAGTATCTCTTTATGAACCTGTAGTCCACTTAATTGTTTAATCTCCTTTCCAGTCTGCTGACCTATCTGCTTCCAAAACCTCTGCTGGCAGCAATCTCCACAAGTTCACTACACCCACTACATAAAAACAGTATTCCCTTTTATCTTTTCTAAAACAATCTCCTCATGGTTTCAATGAGTGGCCCCTAGTTTTAGTACTGCAGGTTTCAGAGAACAATCTTCATTCACTCTACCCACAGCCTTGATTTTATAAATCCTGATCATATCCACTCTCCCCAGATTGAAACTCATGCTGTGGATGGTCTCACTCCTTCTATTTGCCCGCTGAGAGTATGGCATGTGGGTTTGAGTGGGACTGTCCCTCCACCTTTCACTCCCCTCTTTGATAGGTGAACAACGATCAGATCTCTTAGACTGCAGTTCCAGAGCAGAAATGTCAACAGCAAGCTAAATTTACTGACAATTTATCGTCGTGGCTCAGCACAGAGTTCACTAAATGCCATAGGTGGTTCAAGGAAGTGACTGAGAATGGGGAAGCCAGCAATTGAAATAAGTTACTGCAAAATCACAGCTTGAGCCACTCTCTGTGCACCCCATAAAAGCCAAGATCTCACAGACCTCTTCTTTCTGGGAGGGATGTTGTATTTTACTTTCCTTTATTTTTTTGGTGTGAGAACAATGCTTATGATTTGGACACTCCTGTTCATAAGCTTGCCTACACTGGCCCTGAACAAAGGTCACAGAATCACAGAATCACAGAATGTTAGGGATTGGAAGGGACCTTGAAAGATCATCTAGTCCAATCCCCCTGCCGGAGCAGGAACACCTAGATCAGATCGCACAGGAACGCATCCAGGCGGGCTTTGAATGTCTCCAGAGAAGGAGACTCCACAACCTCTCTGGGCAGCCTGTTCCAGTGCTCTGTCACCCTCACTGTAAAGAAGTTTCTTCTCATATTCAAGTGGAACCTTGAATTTTCCAGACAACAGGTCACTGAAGGACAGAGGCACAGGATCCCTTGCACCCTCCAAATTCTAGCAGATAGACTGAGGCATACCTAAAACTTACCTCAAGGCAGCTTCCTGGGCTGAAAAATAGTTTGAAGCCAGGAAGGTTTTAGGATGAAAGTTCATATGTGCATGCCCTGTCCTTATTCTTTCCTAGGCACCATTTCCACTGTTCTTGCTGTTTCTCTCCTACCCACGGCCATTGACTGACACAGGAGCATGTTCTCAGCTGGTTGAAAAAAACTCATGAAAATGAAAGCTTCTTGGACAGAGGAGGGATTTTTGTGTGTGTGTACCTTCAGACCCTTTCCCTAATATTTGTCGTCCTATGATAGACATCAGATCTCCTATACCTGTGTTGTGGTTTGGTGTCGTGGGTTCGTTTGGTAGCAGGGAGGGGCTCCCGTAAGTAGCTGCAAAAGGTTTCCCCGGACTCCAGCTCTGCTGGCAGCAAGGGAGGGGCTGCAGTGGTGGATCCTGTCAGTGACTGCTAAGGGTTCACCCCCACCCCTGGCTCCAAGGGTTTAGTAACCATGAGGGGGGGATGGGGAGAGGGTGGGCACAGGAAGGAGTACAACCGATCTAGCCCCTGTGAAAAACGACTGAAACTTCCCCCAGCTTCAGGCTGGACCCACCCCAGGCCAGGGCTCAGCCAGTCGGCGCCTCTATGAATAACGTATTGAAGAGGGGGCACGGAACAATGGGTTGGTGCAGCTCCGGGCAGGGCCCAGCTTGGGCGGACCAGCCTGGCTGCCCAGCCACCTGCCTGGCTTCTGTGAACCAACCTGCTGCAGCCAAGCCTCTGCCATGGCTCGCCCGAGAGTCCGTTTCCTCGGGACCCAATGAAGACCTGCGGCGGAAAGAGAAGCGAGATTTTGAGAGGAAGGACCACACGACACTCCGGTCAGAGAAGGGAAGCAAGAAAGAGGGAGGTTTTTCCCCTAGGCATTCCCCTTGCAGCATGGTGAAGATCCATGGTGACATACAGTTTGTCCCTTGGTGCAGCCCATGAGAAGATGCAGCCGTGGAGGACCCCACACAGGAATTTTGGAGATGCCCATGTTGGAGCCGGGAAGTTGTCGGGCGACTGTGGCCCCATGTGGAAAAGGACTCACGCCGGAGCAGTTTGAGAAGGACTCTCCTGTGAGAGGGACCCCACACTGGAGCCGGGAAAGACTGTGAGGAGCCTCCCCTGAGGAGGAAGGAGCGGGGGACTGACTGCACCCCCATTCCCTGCCCCCCTGCACTGCTGGGGGGGAGAAGGTCCAGAACAAAGCCTTTGGGCTTTGGGAAGAAGGGAGGGGTGGGGGAGAAGTGCCTTTTTTAAGATGTAGTTTCTCTCTCTCAGTATCTTGCTTCTTGTTGTAAATAGTTAATAAATTCAATTGGTTTTTTGTTCTTCCCAAGTCACGTAGGTTTCTTGCCCATGACCCTAAGTGATGAGTAAAACCCTCCCTGTCCCTGCCTCAGCCCACCAGGTGTTTAACAAAAACTGTCCCCGTGGCTTTATAAACCACAACAACTAGAATAGAAACCGCTTAGAAACATTAACACTAGCTTTGCTGCTAGCTGTTATACTTCACTGTTAGCACTGAGGGTCCGATTTATCATGCTAACAACAAACTAATTCAGTGAAGTCTCCTCCCATGAAAAACCTCCCACAGGAGGACTACCTGTGCTGTAAAATACAGCAACCATTTCACATCAGACAATAGCTCAACTAACAGCTTAGGGAAAGTAATAAATGCTTTTCATAATTGAAAATGGAAGGGAACATTACAAGCAACATATAATTATATGGATTCAAATTTAGCCCAGACTTCAGGGTTATCCAGTCTACTTTAGTGAGCAGCATCATTGAATCAGTAACCACAACTGGTCATTATCCTAGAGGTGCCAAAAGATACTGTATTTGTTCCATCTTGGAGCCCACTCAAATAGCATTGGATGGTTTTGCTCCGTTTAATCCACTGTTTATTTTACTGTGTTTTTCAAGACCCACAAGTCTCTGAATGCTTCATAAAGAAATCCAAGATTTCTGGATTTCAGCTTATGAATCTGCTTTTGGTTTGCATTTTGGAGCGGTCCTGCCCTCAAGTGTCCTATGTTTGTTTTCCAAAGTTGCTGTACCTTCGGTCTTCCTTCCCACAGACACTGGTGAGATAAGGAGAACAGTTCTATTTTCCACCGAGCAGACACACTTGGACAGCTCATATGGAGTGGGTTTGTGTCACAGCCGTTAAACGCTAACAGAAAAAACAAACAGAACGTTAGCAGTGGAAATTAAACACGTTAACCCTAATGAGAATACTGATTTGCTTTCCAGCAAGCTCTTTGGAGCGGAAAACTCACACACCTTTAAGCAAAGAAATCTAAAGGAAACACAAGATTTTGGCAGGAATTTTCAAATGACCCCTGAAGAAGGCAGGTATCCAAGTCCCATCACACAGCACTGTGCGTCTCTCCCTGTTGTGGCCACGTTTATGCTCAGCCTGTTGATGGGAACAATGGAAGCGTGGTGGAGGTCACAGGCAGACACTCCTCAATCACCGCTGAAGGACATGTCCTATGCTGGTCAAGAACAGCTCACTTGAGAGAAAGCTAAAGAAATACTGTGGAGGGTGACAAAATACAGCCAAAAATAGCTTGTCGTGGACTAGCTCCAGCAAACAGGACTAGTGGATAAAAAGTCAACGTATTAAAATAACCACATGAAGCAGCTTCATAAACTAGCTTCATCCGTAGTGAGTCTTGAGGTTTCGGCCTGCGGGGTTTCCCTTGAGAAATAACTACCAGCAGCGTTTGGCCTACGTGTCTGCCTGCCTGACTTCCTGCAGGCAGCCCTCAAAGATGCTGGCCAGGAGAGAGGAACCACCCCGCCTGAGGGGCAGCGGCCAGAAGGGTGCCGCGAGGCGCTGGGTCGCAGGGTGTCTCTGGGGTGGTGTGGGCAGGAGACCCCCATCCCCGCCCCCACCCCAGCCCTGCCCAGGTCTCGGCAGGATGCGTGCCCTTTGGGACAAGTGGCTCTGCAGTCACAAGTCTCTCTTGTTCAGGCCTTCTTCCAACCCCAGCATGGCAGGGCAAGGTTTATTCAGGCTTACAAAGCTAAGATAAGCCACGGATCTTTCCGCTGCCCATGGAGCCCAGGCAGACGAGCCGCCCGAGGGCTGGACGAGGCGGGAGACGCTAAACCCAGAGCTGGGCCGTGCCGCTGCAGGGTCCCGGCACACCCGATGCAGAGCCCCGCTGCCCCACGCCGCCCAGAGCCTGACCCCCGCCTCCGGTCTCAGCCGAGCGCCACAAGAGAGGCGGCCCGGCCGCGCCCTGCGCAGCGCCGCCATCACNCAGGGCCCGCAGCGCCCCGCGGTCCCCGCCGGGCGCGGGAGGCGGGGCCGGGGGAGGTCGGAGGGCGGTGGCGGCGCGGGCGCTGCGCGGTGGGACCGAGGTACGGCGGGGCGGCGGGGCCTGAGCCGCGGCTGGGGCGGCTAGGGACGAGCGGGCTGCGGGAGAGCAGCGGAACGGCCACCGCAGCCACTTGCCTCACTTGCCTTCCGGCGGGGCAGCGAGCGCGGGGCTGCGTGGAGCGGAGGCGGCGGAAGCGGGGCGCAGGCCCGCGGCGGGAGGTGGAAGCCGGGCTAGGCCAGGGGGGCCGGGTGGATCAAAGGGCAGGCCCCTGCCTCTGCAGTCCTCATTTTCAGGGGTCCCGCGGTCCCCTAAAACCAGCTGTCTTCCTGAGGGGCTTATAGCTGTCAGGGGGCTCGTTGCGAGTTGCTGACTTTAATATTAAAGGCTTGACACGAAGTGGTGGGTGTGTGCGCTTTCTTGCCACTCCTTTAACACTGTGACCAGGGATGCACCTGCTCAGGTAAAAAGAAGGATGCACTTAATTAAATGTACGCTCAGTTGGGGAGATGGAGAGAAAAGCGTATCCCAGTGGCGGGTGGGAGAGGCTGTACTGTGGCTGGGCTGCAATCCACTGCCTGGAGAAAGCACTGCCAGGGACCCAGTGACCAAAATACTTGTGGAGGACAGAAGCTTAACTCTTGACAATGTATCAAAACCTAAAGATGAAACAAAGGGAGCATAGACTGAGATAGGGTAAAGTGTTTGTATGTATAGCTTCCTGAAGATGGCCCAGGTTTCTGTCTGGAAACCTTGGGTGCACTCTGAAAGCTGTTTTCACCTGGTGTTGCAGGGCCTCTGACATCCCGCTCAAAGTGCCCAGGGTACAGCCTAGTTGAAAGGGCACCAAGCTGTGCACTCGGAAGACCTGTATGTACCCATAATGTATGTCCAGATCAGCCACACAGCACAAGTGCAACAAATCTGATCCTTCAGGTAGTGTAAAGCTTTTTGCATGTATTTTTGAATGGAAAAATAGATGCCAAATACATCCCCAAAATACCAGTTTTCCCTGATGGAAACATGGTATACCTAGACCCTGAGGTGTAAGGAAGGGCAGCAGTGAAAAGATTATAAAATAGCCAATAGACATACCTTCACCTCTGAATGTTTTGACACAGTAGTCAAACACAGCTTAGGAAAGTATAGTGTTATTTAGAACACTAAGGCATGATTTCTTTTACCAGGAGGAAGGAGCTTTTCTGACTTCAGTTGCAATGTGTNCCCCTAAAACCAGCTGTCTTCCTGAGGGGCTTATAGCTGTCAGGGGGCTCGTTGCGAGTTGCTGACTTTAATATTAAAGGCTTGACACGAAGTGGTGGGTGTGTGCGCTTTCTTGCCACTCCTTTAACACTGTGACCAGGGATGCACCTGCTCAGGTAAAAAGAAGGATGCACTTAATTAAATGTACGCTCAGTTGGGGAGATGGAGAGAAAAGCGTATCCCAGTGGCGGGTGGGAGAGGCTGTACTGTGGCTGGGCTGCAATCCACTGCCTGGAGAAAGCACTGCCAGGGACCCAGGATCAGAGGTACACCAGTGACCAAAATGCTTGTGGAAGACAGAAGCCTAACTCTGGACAATGTATCAAAACCTAAAGATGAAACAAAGGGAGCATAGACTGAGATAGGGTAAAGTGTTTGTATGTATAGCTTCCTGAAGATGGCCCAGGTTTCTGTCTGGAAACCTTGGGTGCACTCTGAAAGCTGTTTTCACCTGGTGTTGCAGGGCCTCTGACATCCCGCTCAAAGTGCCCAGGGTACAGCCTAGTTGAAAGGGCACCAAGCTGTGCACTCGGAAGACCTGTATGTACCCATAATGTATGTCCAGATCAGCCACACAGCACAAGTGCAACAAATCTGATCCTTCAGGTAGTGTAAAGCTTTTTGCATGTATTTTTGAATGGAAAAATAGATGCCAAATACATCCCCAAAATACCAGTTTTCCCTGATGGAAACATGGTATACCTAGACCCTGAGGTGTAAGGAAGGGCAGCAGTGAAAAGATTATAAAATAGCCAATAGACATACCTTCACCTCTGAATGTTTTGACACAGTAGTCAAACACAGCTTAGGAAAGTATAGTGTTATTTAGAACACTAAGGCATGATTTCTTTTACCAGGAGGAAGGAGCTTTTCTGACTTCAGTTGCAATGTGTTTTCTTCTCCAGAGTTGGGACCATGGCTGTTGACTGGATTGGTTTTGCATATGCTGCATTGCTGGCTGTTGGAGGTGTTGTAGGATACACTCGTAAAGGTAAACCCTGGCATAGCAGGATTTGGAAATGAAGCATTTGAGTTTCCTCTCTGGTATGCTTTGTGAAAACAAAAAAAAAATCAATGGAAGATGTGAAAGCTTTGCTATAATGAACATGACTGCATCTTAAATCCATCCTGCACTGCTAAATGAGCTGTCTCATGAGGTTTACTTGGGTCAACTTAAGCATGTAAGTGGTCACTTTGTGTGTTGATCTTGCTGAGGAGTCTGTTTTCAGGGCAAAAAGGGACTGTCATGTTATCTTTGACCTTCAGCGTATTTTGGGCCTTCTCATTTCCTGCATTGAGCACAGTAGATGATCTTTGATTAAGGCTTATTTTCTACAGAGGCATCCAAGCTTGATTCTGAGATTTTCAGATGTACAGTCAAAATAAAATGCTTTACTTGCGTATTCTGATCTGGTAGTTAATTATCTCTTAGATATTAGCTCTAACATAATCAGGTTATACGTTATCGTGTACTATAAAGCGCATTGTCCATACTTTGGTCATGTTTGCAGTCCTGTCCTGCTAGCAGCTCCCCGCCCGAGCCGCGCACAGCATCCCGGCAGAGGTCGCAGCAGTACCGAGGACGGGCAGGCAGCATCTCCAGGCTGGTCCGCATTGGCTCTCCCACTAAGCGCACGTCCCAGCAGCGCATCGATCTTCTTCGCTGTTGCTATTATCCATCCCAATTCTTGGGATTCAGGGTCACTGTTTCCCTGCACAGTGTGCACATGCTTTGCTTTTAAGAGATAGGGCTTTATATCTGACTTTCTGAAAACACTTGCTGTGTTTTTTTGTTTGCACCCAGATGCACAGACAATCCCATTTGCTTGTTCTCTTCACTCTTTAAGAACTGGTTAGTCTTTGTGGCAAATCTATATTATTGTAGGTGACATTTAGGGATTTGGATTCTTCATTTATAAACATTTTGGGATCAGCTTAATACAGATAATGCCTGCTGTGCTGATTCTGGGCTTTTAACCTAAGGTACCAAGTCAAATGCCTATTCAGAAACCAAGATACATTACTGAAACTCTAGGCTTTATAAACCAGTTTTGTAAGAGCAGTGAAAGTTGTTAAGTTACTTTTAAAAGGCATATTTTAATCTTTGTTGCTATCTCATTGCTTTAACTTTTTTAAAAATCTTATTAATTAAATGTGATGTTGGTGATACCATTTCTTTGTCCAGGACTTATGTCAGAGTGAAAGGCTTATGACTACATATGTTGTCAGTTTACCTTTTATGTATATTGACACATTTCTACCATTTTTGGAGACTATCAAGAGATAGTCCATAGAAGTTACAAAAATGCTTCTAAAGGTATGTATGGTAAAGAAAATAGCCACACTTAGGTTTGTACTTCGACTATTATTTTTCCCAAATCATCTCCCTCTAATTTAGTCAACTTTGCTCCTAATGCCATGCAAGAGAACAAGCCAGTTATAGAAATATTACCTTTCTATTCACAGTGTGAGCTAGCTGCACTATGGCAAAGTCTGTCCTATTTTTAAAATATCTGGATAATACTGTGAGGAGAGAGAACTACTGTGTAAAGACATTGTATTGAGAAATAACACTAGAATGTTTCTTGCAGGTAGTAAAATCTCTTTAGCTGCTGGTCTCACCTTTGGTTCGGTGGCTGGTTATGGAGCTTACTGCGTAACATGTGATCCAAGAAATGTGAAGATATCATTGTGTAAGTGTTTTACTATAGTAGACAAAAACCAAAAAAACCTAACAATAAAACCAAGCAGTTCCCAGAATTGCATGTGAAATCCTCTTACATTAAATTTTGAGCATTGCTTTAGTTTAAATGTTATTTAGTTAGACACTTGAACTTGGCTTGAAAAATTCAAGAGCTTAAATATGGAACCATTTGCAAGATAAGGCAGGTTATTCACACTGTGCTGGTTTTTGCTGGGATAGAGTTAATTTTCTTTAAAGTAACTGTGAAGTAAAACAGGAGACACACAAAGCCCGCAGGTGTGTGTTACAACCTGGCAGCGCCTCCTTTTGTTAGCTGATTACATAACACTGCAAATACTGTGAAATCCAGCTGAGAAACATGGGAAAGCACTGGAATAAAATCATTAGAGCTACAGATTAGAGTTTAATTTGAGAAGTGAAGTAGGTGTGGGATCCAGTCTTGCATAACGGAATGTACCCTCAGCTCCCAGTGAAACATACAGTTTGACTTGTTTTTCCTTTGCTGCTAAGAAAGACGGGACACAACCTATGCAACAATTGTCACCTTAGCTAGTTTGCCATGAAACCCTCATAGAGGCAAGAAACTGCAGTCTTTAGGGGGGGTGGTGTTAACCTTGCACAACTGATTCGCAGTAGGAGCTATTGGGAGGTTGATTCACTCACAGATTTTAGCAAAGGTGGCTTAGGCTGTGGTTTCACATGCAGAAATGCATTTAAAAAACATTTTGTCCAAATCATGTGAGTACACAATTGCTAACAATTTAGTTAGAATTTATGGTACAGTGTTCATGCTGGCCTTGTGCTTTGCACCAGCCACAGTTGTAAAAACTTCCATTAAAAAAAATGCTGAATAGCATTGTTAGCAAAGTATATTTGCACCAACCAAGTTCTTTAGTAAAGGTGGTAATAGCATACCTGATCTGCTTCTAGATGGCCTAAAATTGGATATTCCAGTTTTGCCACCATGACTGTGCTCAGATTAAGTTATCCCACTGTTAAAAAAAAAAAAAACCCACACCTTTTTTTGGAATGAAGACACAGCCTTAAGTATATGTAAATTTGTAATCATTCATACAAAGTACTCTGCCAGTGCCAACTATTCAGGCTGGTTTTAATCTCTTCTAGGCTGATGTATCTCAGTCTGGAAGAGGGTGTCTTCTGGCTTCTATATACATAGATACCTCAACTGAATACAGAACTTGGCAGGACAAAGAGGGGAGAATTAGGCGCTCTCAGAAACAGCTACAGGCCCGCACCTTAAAAACTTTTGGTGTCTACTGTATCTGCTACTTTCAATAATAGTAAGGGCTTTCTGTTATAAATGTGTATTGCTTTTGTAGAAAATTAGAGTGTTTTCACTTCTGCTTAACCTCCTGAAGTGCCAAAAGCAACTAGGGAAATTAAATGCATGGGAGAAAGTGACTACTCTGAACTTAGAAACCAGTAGAGTAAATTGCAATGTAAAATGAAGTAAGTACCCAATATTTTAAAATATTAGGAAATAAATAAATACATAAATAATACCCCCCCAAAGCCATAATTATCTATAGTATTTATCACGTATACAAGAGTCTTGTACAATAATGTAGGTAATATGTTAGTACAAGACCTTGATAGTAGGGTTCTCATAATTTGTCCTACATACAAAGAGAATGTAGCATACAGATACCAGAGGCAAATTTCCTTATTTGTTTTATAATTTTTTTTCAGGCATTTTCCCATTCCTCCTGAAATTAACTCTGCACTTTCTTGAATACGTTAAAGCAATTTTATGTGATTGGCATAGGTTAGAAATTCAGACTTCAGTATGCAACAGTTAGTGCTCTTCAGAGTGCAACTTGATACAGTTATTTATTGAATTTTTGATCTGAATCTGATTTACTGAATTGAATTTGGCTTGATTTACTGAAGTAATTTGACTGATTTCAGGTGAAACAGTTAATATCTTAACATTTTTTGAAAACCAGGTCTAAAAGTTGAAGATCTTAAAAAGTCACTGGCACCTTTGAAAAGCCAGATACTAGTAACCAGAAAAAACATTACAGAATGAACATGCTTAGTAGCTTCTAATTAATTGTAAATATACTCAGGGCTCTAGGCAAGATGCA
The DNA here is from genome assembly GCA_013400615.1 of Syrrhaptes paradoxus. Taxonomy (NCBI): domain Eukaryota; kingdom Metazoa; phylum Chordata; class Aves; order Pterocliformes; family Pteroclidae; genus Syrrhaptes; species Syrrhaptes paradoxus. The sequence goes on along the minus strand of VZTO01013679.1, from coordinate 52,134 downwards.
CGCTGTGGAATATCCACTCTTCAGACATTCCTGAGAGGATCAAGGCTATGGGACCAGAAAATAAGAGCAATGGATAATGGAGCATAATATGTTTTTCTGCAGGGTATCTTTAATGAGTGCACTGCATAGCTGTGTTTCATAAGTTTCATAAGATGGTTGTAACTGTCAGACCTTGTTTTATAATGTTGGAGTGAGTTTAAAACTTAATTCTTGACACCTGTGAGCACAAGACTCCACTGGAGTAGACAGTTGTGTTTGAAGACAATTAGCCAGATGGTTTAACTGCTCCATTAAAAAAAGGGAAGAGATTTGTGTCTCCATTAAAAAAAGGGAAGAGATTTGTGTAACTGCCATTACTTTGTCTGCCACAGTGATAAAGCCCAGCTGCCCATGAGAAGTCCTGCCTCTCCTCACTTCTAGGAAGCAGTTCAGATGACAGTTCAGTTCTTTAACGAAGCTATCTTAGCAGTTTTATGTGTTCTCATTAATCTTCTCTAATTATGTAGCCCCCTGCAGCCATTAGTTTGACATGAAATCCCCATGCCTGATCAGTTCACTGCTACCTCCATTTTTAGGTAAAAGGAAGAAGATGCAATTCCTTTCATGATGTTGGTTCTCTGCTGCTTACACTGTATTTGTTGCCCTCTTGGGCTGCCCACATCTTGTTACAGGCAAAGATAGCAAAAAGAAACAAGAATTTGCAGTCATGGTGAAGGAGGTGTTGATAGCTATCATTCTGTAGCAAAAACAAGTGGCAAACCTTCCAATATCTTCATCAATGACATAGTGGGATTGAGAGCACCCTTAGCAAATTTGCAGATGACACCAAGCTGAATGGTGTGGTTGACACACCTGAGATATGGGGTGGCATCCAGAGGCACCTGGACAAGCACGAGAAGTTGCCCCATGTGAACCTCATGAGGTTCAGCAAGGCCAAGTGCAAAGTCCTGCACCTGGGTCAGGGCAGCCCCCCAGTATCAATACAGAGCAGGGGATGAAGGGGTTGAGAGCAGCTCTGTGGAGAAGGAGATAGGGGTACTGGTTGATGAAAAGCTGAACATGACCTGGCAATGTGCACTTGCAGCCCAGAAAGCCAATTGTGTCCTGGGCTGCAGCAAAAGAAATGTCAGGTCGAGGAAGATGATTCTCCCCCTCTGCTCTCATGAGACCCCACCTGGAGTACTGCATCCAGCTCTGGAGTCCTCAGCACAGGAAAGACATGGACCTGTTGGAGTGAGTCCAGAGGAGGGCCATAAAGATGATCAGAGGGAGGGGACATCTCTCCTATGAGGACAGGCTGAGAGAGTTGGAGTTGTTCAGCCTGGAGAAGAGAAGGCTCTGGGGAGACCTTATAGCTTATAGCAGCCTTTCAGTACTTCACAGGGGCCTACAGGAGAGGTGGAGACAAGCTTTTTAGCCAGGCCTGTTGCAATAGGACAAGGAGTAATATTTTTAAACTAAAAGAGGGTAGATTTAGACTAGATACAAGGAAGAATTTTTTTACAATCAGGGTGGTGAAACACTGGAACAGGTTGCCCAGAGAGGTGGTAGATGCCCCATCCCTGGAAACATTCAAGATCAGGCTGCACAGGGCTCTGAGAAACCTGGCGTAGTTGAAGGTGTCCTTGTTCACTGCAGGGGCGTTGGACTAGATTACTTTTAAAGGTCCCTTCTGACTCAAACTATTCTGTGACTGTATGATCCCAACCACATTTGTAAGGCTTAGCAAATAAAGAACTATCATTCTAAAATGAAAACAGATAAAGTTGGACGCTCTAGCTCCTTGAATAGTAAGAAAATAGATGCAATGGCCAAGGGTAGTCGGATTTCTGAGACACTATTTCTTTAATTCAGCGTACATGTCACTGTTATTATCAGGATTCTTCCTACTTTATTTGTACCCCTATGAATGTAGGTATGGGGGAATCCAATTCACTGTCTGACAAGCTTACCTGGTATCTGTGAAATAGGATTTAGCATTCTGCTGCACCTGGAAACCGTATTTACAGTAGTGTATTTTGCAAAAGCAAGAATGTTTTTATAGACACTTACCTCTGACCTAATGTTTTATCAAGTTACAGTTCATAGCAAAACATAGCAATGACCTTCGATAACTCTCAGTGTTCCTGCATAGTCCACTGGGAGAAGTGAGAACATAAATATATTGAATTCTCTTTTACAGTTTCAGCTTTTCTTTTGACCATTATAATGGGAATGAGGTTCAAGAGGTCCAAGAAATTAATGCCAGCCGGACTAGTAGCGTGCCTGAGGTAAACATATATTGAGGATCTTAATCTTTCACTGATTTAATCTTAATCTTTCACAATTTTCAAATAGTTGCCCTTCAACATCTGATTCAAGCCAGTGCCAGTGGAAGTTGCTATCATCCAGCAACAGTTAAGTGAAATTAGTTTGGAGATCACAGTCCTGTTTCCAATGAACAGCTTTTTTATCTCACTAAGTGGATACATCTGATACAGAGTAACTTTCTCAGCATAGAAAAAAGATATCTGCAATTAAATATTAATGTATATTGATAGGCTCTTGGAAGAACCTGAGGTAAGCCTCAGTGTCTTCAAACACATATGCATAAAATTAGTCATCTAATTTCACAGAACACAGTCATCTTAAAAAAGATTGACACTTTGGTTTAGAAGTGCTGCATTCAAGAGTACTGGAAGTTCAGCACCGTTGAAAACTAGGACATTTTTGGCCTAAGAACTTCGGTCAGCATTACTGCAAATGATGGTGTTTCTAACCATTCTGACTGCTTTATTGCTGCTGTTTATTTTGGCATTCTGGAAAACATCATATTCTGTACTGAAGATTTTGGAATTAAATTATTGAGTAAGTCAAAACTTGTTTTTACCAGTGAGTCTGTAACTCAAAACATTTTTCAACTGTAAGTCAGAATCTCCATCTTCTGTAGGAATAGTAAGTGTTGCTTCATTGTTAGCAGATGTACTGTAACACCATGAACTGTTTTACTCCCAATACATACAGAGAGGAAAAAAAACAGATGCAGATTGTCAAGAGTCAAAATTTAAGAATCAGGACTTAAACTGGAAAATATTGTTTTCCATTGTGGATTGTTCTTCAAGCCTAAGCAGACTGTGTGTTTCAGCAGACACTGGCTGTCGATGTAGATATTTTGAAAGATTGCTTACTAGCGGCTCTAGTGTCAGGTACTTCTGAATGCGTTGTTATATAATTACTTCCACTGGGTTTGTTCATGCACAGCAATATTTATGTTTCTCGTTCTGGTTTCTTTTTGCAGCCTTTTAATGATTTTGAGGCTTGTATTTATGCTGCTGTAGGAGAATTTAGCAACTTAGGAACTGAAGTGTGACTGCCATGCCCACTGAACAAACGAGCAAGCTCTCCCTACTTGAAAGACAAGTTTGAACACAAGTCTTACATTGCATTTATCTTTCTGTAAAAGATCCATACCTGTAATTTGTTGACATTTGCTTATATTCTGGAAGCTTTTTTTAAAAAGTAAAACAAGTGTTTTGTTGATGATATATTTTGATCTACTTCTGTTTAAGCAGTCTGTTAGCTCAAGGGATCTTTCTCTATTAAGTTTGGTCTCTTTCAGGGGTGCTGAGCACCCCAAGAATTGAGTTAGTTTTGTACTGTATCTCTGAGAGGACAATGCATATAAATACATGTTTATGCTAAAAAAGTATATTGTATGGAACCATAATTTTGTAGCTTCTGAGATTAGGTAATCAATTCTAATCATATTGTCAATTACTAATCAAAAAAGGCACGGGCCTGTACTGTGTTGCACTAGAAAACACACCGTTCCTTCAGACATACGTATTTTGTTCCACTGGTTCTAAATGTAAAAACTATTATCAGTGTTCAAATAAACCAAAAAATGTTCAAAGCTTCTCAGTTTTTTATGCAGATGGGCAACCCATTTTGTCAATGGAAGAGTCTAGTGATCTGCTCTGTACTCACTACCAGTTTAAAACATGTAGCATGTTATAAATTCCCACTGACAAGAACCACAGCTGAGCAAGGTTCACAATCTTGCACAAACAAGATCTAAACTCTGTCTCAATATTCTGTAACAGGTGATCTTCCACAGATTATCTTGATGAAGTCCTCCCCCTAAGCAAATATTCCCTAGGTCTCAAAGCTTGGCTAAGAGTATCTTCTGGTGCACAGGAATGTGCAGCCAAATCATTAAGAGACCAACTATAGGTGAGTGCCCTACTGAAGACAAACAGGTGCTTCATTTTTTCATACAGAGCTTGCTTATAAAGGCTATTGGATATCAGATCTCAGCACTCCTCAAATCCATCAGCAGAATACCAAGCTTATTATTCTTGGCAGGGCCTTAGGCCGTGACAAGGTGTTGTGAGCAACTCTGATGTCTAAGTTGCAACTGACAAAAAAAAACAAAAAACAAAACAAAACCCCAAAACAAACAAACAAAAACCCCACCAAAGACCCAAACCCGAAAACACAGCCCCCAGCTCTGGAATCTTTTGCTAACAAATTTTGGCATCAGTCATCTCCAGTTTTTGCCAGGCTTACAGATGATTGAGCTGGTATGTTACTGATTTCAGATTTGAGATCTTGGTAAATAAAGTGATGGCTGGACACATAAGATGAGATTCATTTTATCCTGAAGTAGAAGTTCATGGCATGTCAGAGACATTGGAACTGCCCTGTACCATAACAGGCTTGGGTGACCAATACCAATTTGGATATTTGTACTGTAGTCAAGGTGAATCCTGTCTTAGATTAAGCCCTAATGAAAAGTTAAGGCAACCTAGTGCTGAAATGCACAAGCCATCCTGCAGTTGCTGCTAGCCCAGATCCTAAATGCAGTAAGATTTTATAATTTTGAGCATGTCCAGAGTTGAACCTTCTATGCATTCTGAGAATTACCCCAGGGGGGCAGGGAGCTGGAGCTAGCCTCCAAGCCCAGCTGTAATCCAGAAGCTTTTGCCGAAATTCATGAGCAGCCCGATCAGGTAGTGTTCTCGCAAGTCCAACATATCCCTTATGGGACTGAGGACTCACAAAATGCAAAGTCTCTGTGATGGTTCAGCAATCATAGCACTTGTCTGGAACAGAGGTGTAGGCCAACGAACCTCGAGTAGGTGGAGATTGCAAACTACTGCTTCCAGCTACATGGTAATTTTAATGTAAAACTATGGAGCTCATTGGGGCAACGCCTAGGTGACTGGGGAATTTCTGGCTTGTACCTCTGCGATACACAATGTGTCTCTTCTTATGCACAAGTCGGAAAAGGAGTTCGCTTCGCTGGGCAGCAGTCCTGTGTATACACTGGTTGACTCTGCCTAATCAGTTGGAGTCCTGAGAAAAATAACTAAACGCCAGGAAGAAGAATAGTTTATGGCACTGTTCTTAAAGGGGACAGTGATGGTTCCCATGAACTTAAGGTAAAGTATCTGAAACAACAATTAATACTTTAAGCACTGTTCAGATAAAACTAACTCCTTTACTGAAAAGATAAGCAGCCAGTGCCATCGTCTTTACAACTACTTACTTTGGAAGTGACAGAAGGTAAAACCTTACAAAAAACAAGTGGCATTTTCCTCACTGTGACCATCAAGACAAGCAGCAAAAAGAAGAGCAAGGGAATAGGTGGTTTCAATGGATGAAAACCACATCAGCCTAATTAAACACATGTGCTTTCAGTGAACAAAATCTTTTCCAAGAGATTCATGGGCAGATTAAATGAATTTCATACTTTTGCCCATAAACTTATGAGGATCATGAGTTTTAATTTTTTAAACTGCAGCTGTGAAAGTACAGAGACAGCAGTGAAATACAGCAGGGGAACAGTGAAATTTGATCTAGGAGACTGCCTACAGAGCAAACCAAAAGATTCTAGGCCTGAATTTAAATTACTTCCCCATTTTTATGGAGTGGCTTTTCTCTCCTGCAGTTTATTAAAACGGTGAGAGGAAGGGGAAGAGGGCTTGCTTTCTATAGTACTCTGGAAGCTACAGCCTAAACATTTTACCCTGCCACACATGTACTGTAATTAAAAAAACACAAAGTATCAGTATGCTTTATTTCATGTAACTGCTCCATGAAAAAACACTTTCTGGACTCAACAGGTCCAAATCAGCCTTTTACTCCATTTTAAAAGTGTATTCTATTTCTACAATTACCATTTGACTGGCTATATGATGCAAACTACAGAATATATCTATGCAGTTTACACTTATAAGGCACAGCTCTGCTAATATACTACAGTTGTGTTATCTTCAGCCACCACATGATTAGACATTGTATATTTTCCTTATGGTGGCAAGAGTCTTCTCATCCATTGGTGGCTTCCTCTGGCTGCCAGGCTGCAAGAATTTTTTGATTGTTGGAATGTCGCTTGTTCTGCCTTTAAAAGCCTGTAAGAAGCAACAGTAAAGCCAATGGGATTCAGGAAGTTATAATTCCATCCTTTA
>VZTO01013679.1:0-45612 GCA_013400615.1 Syrrhaptes paradoxus | reverse complement strand
AAAAGGCAAGGTCAAGAATACTTCAGTGCAAAGCACCATGGAAGACAAGACATAAGAAACCTAACAGCTCTTATGTACAATTTCTTCAAAATATAATTTTGGTAGCAAAAAACAGAAGGACAGGAACTGCAGACACAATAGGCCACAGACTTCCCTTCCTAATGGTCACTGCTGTGTTTGAAGACATGAAAATGGCAGTTACAGGATGAAACTGGTAATGTTCGTAAGTGAATTCCTGCCAGCTGAGAACAGCTGGCAAAAGCTGAGCTGTAGAAAGGTAAGAACCTCAGCAGCTCTGGGGGCAAGGCAGTGCACGTGTGTTCAGATTGTTGAAGTCAACAGAAGTAGACCAGAGAACTGTCAGTAACATAGTACAATGGTTCAAAAGATTTAAACATCCATTAGCTTTTAAAACTGGGCAGTGAAATTTGTATGTTACATTCCATATCGAAGTCAGGCGACTACTAACCTGTAGCAGAGGGAATGCAGACAGTATATCAGGCTTACATTCTTCTACCATTAAAATGGCTTCCAGCAGATGGATGTCTGCCCAGCTTAATTTGTTGCCAACAAGATAATCATGCCCATGGTCTTTTAAGGCCTACAAAAATACAAACAAATAAAAAAAGTCATATGTTAACAATTTTATCTAGATATTTCATCACAGACAGTTTTCTACAAAAATACACAGCAGAGCAAATCCATGCAAGAACCTATAAAGTAAGAATGTGATAGACATTCTCATGGCAAAAAATTAAATCAGATCTCATGTTTCAGTGTGTGTAGACCTATCACTCTCTCTAACCTACGGCACCAGGTGGCTGCAGCAAGTCCAGTCCCCCAAGAAAGATTTAAATTATAGAAGAGAAACAGGACCGAAGTAACCGTCAGAGGTAGTCAGGACAGTTTTCCTGTAGTGTACTTTGATTTAAAAAAAAAAAAATCAAGTGAATTATCAGATGTTGCAGCAAAATTTCAGATTGCTGATTATAGTTTGAAATACGCCAGGGATGAAGGAACACAGCCTTTCCACCCTTCATCCTGTAGGGAAGGATTCTTTCATGGCAAACTGCTCACGCAAGAATCACAGCCTGCCAAAGCTACTAATAGCCATAATAGGCATGCAGTGAATGTTGCAGGACAAGTTCACAGCCGTTAGCAGGTCTCCAGCCTACCTTCTTCCTGAAGACAATCACCCTTGTAGCAGAAGCAGGAGAAGGAGATGTGTCTGTGCCCAAGCTGCTCTAACGCTACACTTAACTAACAAATATGCACTAAAACTAGGACATCAGTCTGTAACTTTGGAAGCCGATTCCTTCTCCAATCCCATCTGCCAATTTTACTATAAAAGAGGCAGTAACCTCTGCCAGGCAAGGCTGATACCTTCACGGAGTTACTTCCTATACTGCTCTAAGGTCTGCTACAGCTTGTCTATCAAAGCCATATAGAAACTCCCAAAGAGAGAATCAGAAACAGACTGCCTGCAGTGTTTTATGTTACTTATTGCAGCTCTATCTAGCTGTGGGGTGTTTAAAGTGAACACTCATAGCTAGGGATATTTTCTGTCAGGATTGCATAACATATGGACTGCAAACCCTGCTAAGCTTAATCAATGGACAACTTAAACAGCTGGTACAGAAGGAAAATTATTATTAACCATTCTAACAAAATTAACTAGGCTAAAAATAATGGAAAAGTTTAGGTATGTCTTTACCATAAGTGAAAAAGGATTCTTATAAAGACTTTCCTCCAATGAGCATACACACTAAAACATATCGTAACAGTAGCTTATGCCACCAAGGCACAGGTTCAAAGAACACTGGTGTCTAAATTAGCTTTTTTATTTTTCAATAACTTAAATACTTATCAGACTTCAAATCTTTGAAAGATTACTGTGTGCAACCAGCTCTCTCAGCACAGCCTTCCATTGGTATGGCAGTGGATTTATGTAAACTCTGATTACAGGAGCGCAGGCTTATGTTAGCAGGAAAATGTTAGCATCCAAAAAAATTAAAATAACCTAAATGGCAGTGCAAAACAAAACAGCTGAACAAACAGCAAGTGGGGAGAAAATTGCAACTCTGTAACATCCAGGCTGTGTTCCAGGGAGAAGCAAAGAACAACCCGTCCCCTCCTAACCAACTCTTGTCTAGCCAAGACTCCTCCTGTGCTCCAGGGAAGTGGGAAGAATATTAATGCCTTAACCTTGTAGCTCATTAGAGGCTCACTCTTCAGGGCATGCTACCCAGTAAATAATTGCTTTATGCTTTTAAGCTAGATATATACTGTTTGCAGAGTCTCTTTGTGCATACCTAAGGATGCCCAAATACTGATTCAGAAAAAGACAGTAATAGTCTGTAAGTATAATATATCTAAGCAAGCAGTTTGAGAAAGATCACAGGATTTGGTATATTTAACAGCCTCACTCTAANTTATTTTCCTGAAATACAACGCCAAAGTGATCACTGAGAAAAATGCTTATTAGTGAATGTAACATAAGACACTAGTTTGTAGTGTCTTATGTTAGGCTCACAGCATCTGCAACAAGCAAGGTATAAATAAGAGTCCGCAACTTAATGTATTTAAAGTGGAGTTCATACTGTTTTTCACTGGTAACCTATATATCTATGCTGTGGAAGAAAAACACTGCCTCTTTCTAGCTGTTATGAAGAAAGTTAACTCTGTTTCTGCTGAACCCAGGACAACCACGTACACAAACAACACTAGAGAAAAAATCAGTTTCGAGGTCTAATCACGAGAACATCTCGACAACAAATGGCTGTCAATTGCCTGTTCAGGCATGCCTGCCCATAATAATCCCCACCATCTCACATTATATCACAGAATAAATCCTTTACAGTAAGTGGTAGTCAGATTAATGACTTAACTGAAGTTTTGCATGACTTTTTTTTTTTTTAAAGAAAGAATAAAGGATTTTTGCTTTTGCATTAGCCCTTTAATTATGACAACAGAAACTACCCACAGCTCACATACTGAAGTATTACATACTAAAGTAACATTAGGAAAATATTGGTTTAACTTTCAGTAGCATTAAGCCCCTGAACATGTCTTGTTTAAAATCAGCTATGAAAGATTCTTTACATTTTGAAGAAAATAAATTAGAACACTTAAAGAGACTTTGTTTTTTTGCAGGCAGCTGTAGTCTTTCCTACTGTTTCTACTGTTTTCCACTTTAAAGAGGGAAAAAAAAAGGCATATTTAGCCTTTATTATTGTATTAAGGCCATGCAGTTGCCCAGAACATAATGCACTTCTGGTCTGTGTGAAATCAAATGTGCCATAACATTCTCACTATGTTGACAATGTAACGATCACTTATCAGTCACAAAGTCCATTCACCCAATCCCCGGATCTGAGGAGACAAAGCACTGGCAGATGTATATGCACCTTTACATGCAGATATTTCACAGCAATTTTTTTCTCATAAATACTAAAAATCATGGAACAGTATTAGTAAGGACAGTATGCACTGGTACCATACCAGGCTCTCTCCTTCAGGTCTTTCCCATAGAGGTTGTACTTTGCTGCTATGTAGCTGAGGATGGCTCTGGTCTGCACCATCTTCATCCCATCAATCTCCACCATAGGCACTTGCTGGAAAAGCAGGACTCCATCTAGGGAAGAAAATGAAGCAAACTACTCATACTGCTGCAGTACTATGCTGAATCTGAGAAAGACACCTGGTAACACACCAAGACATTTCCAATTTTGATGGATGAAAGCATCCACAAGCAAGCAGGTCTCTCAAATCTTCTCTTTACAGGTCACATCATATTGGAGGTCTTACAAAAATCTCACTTGTTCTTTTGTTATATTGGCATGAATTTATATTTAGGGTACAATTTACAGACTCACCACTGCGTAATTTTTCTAGGTCTTCCTTCGTTTCTATGAATTCTTCCTCAAACTGAAAACAAAGATAGAACACAATACTGTCTCACTCCAAAGGCAATGGGGAAGTTGAAGAGAGTCTGAAAGTCAGATGCCACCTCTCCACACTATTCCCCATACTTCTCATGATTGTGTTGACCCCCTACTCCTATTTTTCATCTCTGCTCCAGCAAATAACCCAGGACTAGTGTCCCCAACCCCATAGTAATGTACAATGCTTGACACTTCAAAAACAGCTTCCTTCATTATAAAGACCAGTCTACTTGCCTGCATCAACAATTGCCAGACACCAAATAATTCACTTAAATCAGCTGATTCCACGTGAAATACTGAGAAATTTTGAATAAGTTATGCCTCTGTTACATTGCATTTATCTCCCTCTTTTCCCCTGCTGGCATTTTTGGTTTTTAAATGAGAAGGATATTTGAATGAGGGCAAGATGTTTTCCTCAGCACTCGTGCTTCACAGCTTCTCTGTCAGCAACATTCACAAGTGAGCACCGTTAAAAGAGCTTTTTATTTCCAATGCAGTATAAATAGTTTCTGATAAAATCGTTTCAAAGTACCGTATTCAAACAAAAATTGCATGTAGAAATTAAGACACCTTTGGATGGTTTCCACCTGATGCGAATCTAGATAGCTCCCCCACTGCCTTCAGGGCAGCTTTGCTGATTTACCCCCTACTCAGGTCCAAAGAACGAAAAACACTTTCTCTGGAGATAATGTTGTTAAGATTTTCATGTGGTACGCACAGTCTTTCAGTGGAGAAGTAATGAGCATTCAGAAGAAGTCAGAGATACACAGTTTTAGTCTGCAGCAACAATTTAAGATCTCATCTTAAAGTACATTTCAAAAATTCTCTTTGTATGTTAAGAACCTTTTACGGGGCAACTGTTGCTCAAGGAATACATTAAATATATACAACATGGGAGAGTGTATCACTGAACCTACATATTCTGTACCACAACATGTGATGTTGCACATATCTCTAAGCATAGATATAACTGGGAAACTCTTTCAAAGAATACTTATTTTAATGACAGCTTAATCCAAGTCTTTCTTAAAAAAAAAAAAAAAAAAAGATACAAACCTCAACCCCAGCTGCTGCTAACAGCCATCGGATTGACTCCATCTTCCCCCTCACCCTGGAGTAGTGAAGCTTGGGTTTCCCTGCCATGATTTCAGAGTTCTTGTTTCCTGATAAATTTGAGAAGACGATCTTACAGGAAGCATGTTCTAAATTAGCATTTAAAAATGTTCCATTCCAAACTATTAAATACAGTCAGATTAATGTAAAAGTAGAAGGGCAATCAAGACCTAGATACTTGGGCTTGATGCAGCTGTTTCCTATGCATGAATGAAAAAAAGTACACACTACCAGGAGGGTTTGCAGCAATTCAGAAAAGAACCATGACAGAAGGTAATAAGCATCTACTAAATCATATACATATATTTAAAAGTATTAGAGCTCGTGAGAGCTTTACAGCCAAGACAGAAATGTAGGGTATTCCTGAATAAATACATTTTTAACCTAGTAGTGATACAATCTCTTCAGCAGGTGTTGAGTTTTGTGACAGCATCCATGTCATGCCAGAGATGAAAACGTACTATGTCAAATGAGTTGCTTCCCAAGAACACTAACCCAGAGACACCAGCATTATCTTCACCTCTCTTATTATGACATTTCAGAGCCCTCTGCTGCTGTGCCTTTACAAATATAAACTTATAACAGCAATATGTATTCCAGCATATATTTCACTAGGCCTGTTGACTTCCATATTTAGCCAAATCACAATATATCCATTATAGAGAATGCTGACTGACTTCAAGACCCATTCCAATTTTATGAACAACAGTTAAACTATAACAGGGATTTATAATTTATTGGCTCTGAAAATTTACCTTTGAAGTCAAAATCAAACCAATGAGACCATGACCTCTGTTGGACGGTTAAGTCCCGGTCAATGCCCCCAGAAGCAGGGGGCTGAAGTCAGCCCACCAGATTATGGCACTGGGATAAAACACTTCGTCCTTTCAGATTTCACTAACACCAAGGGCAGTCATATGCCATAGTGTGAACCCAGCATCTGATGCGAGCTTGCCTGGTGCTGGAAACAAAGCTAACACTGTACTTTTATTGCCAAAGGGTCCCAGAAAAACAAAGCAGATTTAATAAGAGGAGAGAGTCACAGACTAGCAGAGTGCTTCATCCTTAAGCCAAGGTTTTATCTGTTTACACACAGTCTAAACTTCAAAGTACATAATTGCGCAACAAAGTGGAAACTTATCCATAATCTCAAAGGCATCAATAAAGAGGCACAAACAGTACAATAATGACAGGGGAGACTGCATCCTTGGCCTTTTCCACTGAAGTCCTTTGTGTTGCGTGCAATCGTCAACAGGCCGTGCTGTATAAGGAAAAGCCACTGCTCTACTAGGGGCTGGACTCACAGGAGAACCCTTGTGCCCCAGTCCAAAACACAGGTCTTCAAAACTGTTGCTCAGCTTCCATCTAGTCCTGGCAATGCCTAAATCCCCAAAGGCTTCAGTCTCTTCGAAAAAAGTTCTCCAGATACATAAATACATACTTGATAATAAAGATCTGATAATGTCTTGACACTTTAGAGTTGTCATCAAGTCTAGAGCAGCTGGCTGCCTAGCTAGATTCCTAATACCTGAACAGCAATAGGGCACATAAACAAGGCATTTAGAGAAATGCCTTATCACAGCTACCTTACCAGGCCCTACACACAGAAGACCATGACGTAGGCTCCATTTCTAGTTCCCATAAGTGTATGAGTTACACTATACCAAGTGAAGGAGCTCTCAGCCCTCTGTACTTCAAAAGTACTTCATTACCTGATGTTCAGGAAGTAGATCTCAACTCCACTCCATCAGGGAGGAGAACTGCACTTGGGCCCCTCACAAGCATTCTAACCTCCAGTGTGTGGGATCCAAGGCTGAGAAACACACTATGAGGACAGGCTCACGTAAGCAGAAAAAGGAAATTCCCCTGACCTCTCCCTGAAACAGAGGTAGAGCTCCTAAATACCAGCCCGGCCAGAGCCCTGCTTCCCAGTGTCAGCTCAGTGCTCCACTCCAAACAGCTGGGTAAGCTTAAGAACAGAGCATCAGTGGAAGAAAGTCCAGGTACCAACATAACCTGACCATGACAGTTCCTTGTGGGGACTAGCCAGTGCTTGAGGCTTTTTGTGCAGGTAAGGAAAAGCTTACATTTTCCTGCAACTGCACTGCTTAAGGACTGACTTTGGGGTTAGGCTGAACGCTTACATTGGGTTGCAAAGTAGTTAACTCTGTTACTGTTTTGCAGTGAATATCCCTTTGTAAAGCAGCGAGTCATGAAAGAGTAGCAAAACTGGTAAAATTATCTTTCTTGAATAGCAATAATGGACCTGAAAAGAAATCACATACTTCCTTGATGTTCTAGAGTACTGGACCTTCCTTGGACCTCAGCCAGACAGTTGTCACTGACAGCTACCACTGTGAACACTGCGTAAAAAAAAAAATAATGCTATCTTGTCCAAAACACTTCAGGCACTGTCCTTCCAGTGAGAAACAAGTAAGTGAAAGTAAGAGCAAGCTCATAATCTTCTGCAGGATCTCAAACTTTCTTCCTGATGGGATGTGGACCCCCGAGTAGCTCCCTGCATCGCTCTGTTCCTCGAACACAGCTTGCACAGGGCTGCTCACGCAGAATGATGTTACAGCACAAGCCTTGCACTGCATCGAGCCTGGCTCCGCCGTCTGGAGACCGTCTTAAGACTAATTGCTCACCAGTGTGCGGTTTCTACTGGGACTCAGGCCAAGTCTGGACTCGAAAAGCACTCCTTCTGCCACCCAAGCTAAGAGGAGCGTTTCAACGAGGTGAAAGGCAAATTACCCTGAGAGATTTTAAAACGTTAACTCCAAACAGCAACTCCTCTTCAGGTTCGCTGCTGATCCCACCCAGGGACAGACACAAACCCCCTCCACCCACACCCACCTGGCCTGGCGCGGGACCCCGCTGGAGGCGAGCCGTGGGGGGTAACCCGGCCAAACACCCTGGGGCAGCGCCGCTGCCCGCTCAGGCGTGTTCTGCGGTAAAGGCCGGGCTGCCACCCGCCGGCCTTCCACCCCCCGGCAGGGGCCCCGGCTGGCCGCTTGGGGGGGCTCCTTCCCCCCCCCGCGCGGATGGCCAAGAGGGGGTAGGCAGCCCCCCACTCCCTCCCCGCCAGCCTCGGAGGGAAACACGCTCCTGCGGCTCCGCTGCGCAGCGCGCGACTCACCGGTGCCGGACGGCAGAGGGGCGGCACACGGTCCCGCGGCCGGCGAGACGCAGTTCTGTCCGGGGAGCAGCTGCCAGCCGCTGCGCCCCGCCGCCACCCGACGCCCTTTGCAGCAAAATCCACACTTTCCGCCGGCTCAGGACCCGCCGTCCCCGCACCCCCGCGGGGCCGCCGACCCCCGCAGCGTCCCCCCTCCTCCCCCAGCCCGCTGCCGCCATTACCCACCGCACGGGCCGCACCGCCGACAAATCCGTCACCAGCTCCGCGCTGCCTGCCCTCACCGCCCCGCCCAGCGGCAGCCGTTCCTCCCCTCAGCGGCCGTGCTGTGCCCTCAGGCCTGGCGGGGGCAGCTTCACCACACCGGGGCACGGAGCTGCGGCTTGCCCCCGTTAAAGCACGTCCCGAAACCCTACAAGGGTCGCTGAAGGAAAAGCGGCCTCGGCATTATCCCCCTCGGCTTGTGAAGCGACTGCCCCGGGCTGGCTCCGAGGCCGGCGAGGTGCCGCGGGTGCACCTCAGAGGGACATGGTGGCCGGTGGGCGAGGAGCTGGAGAAGGGCTTTGAGGGCACCGAGGAGGTCACAGCAGTGGCGTGACCGGGGAGAGTCGTGGGCTGCAGTCTGCAAAGTGGCCTTTGGTTAAAGAAAACCTTGGTGAAGCTACAATACAGGAGTTTAAATGGCTAGTAACAAGACAGAGGTGCACCAGGACCATACTAAAATTGAGAGCAAAGCTGAATGCAAACGTGTCACCCCGCTCAAACCAGACCCTTCAGGCTTTTCCCTGCTGTTGGGGCTAAGCTCTCCTCCTTTTCAGCAACGCTTGACAGTGCCAGAAAGACATACCTCAGGGCTCTCTGGGTCTGGAAGTAGCAGCAAGCAGTCACTGAACAAACTAGTTTTGAGTGTCAGTTGTAAGACTTTATTTCAGGTAATTTCTTCAGTAATTTAAGGTGTCCTGCATTGTGCAGCATACCCCCTCATTCAGTTAACTATTTCATCTGCTGGTATACTCATGCAGATTTGCTTTGGAAATGGTTCCAGTAGGCTAAAACAAGTCCTGTAGCTAAGGAAAGAAAGATCAAAAACCTTTTCACTATTTTCATTAATTTCACTTTGCCACCATCAGCAAACACAAAAACAATGAAATGGAGTTTCTGGGGGTTTAGGTTGCTGCTCAGTAGAAAATTTTCATCACTCTTGGTACATCTTTTTCTTGTATTGGTGGTTTCCTCTGGCTGCCAGGCTGCAGGAATTTCTTTATTGTGGGGATATTGCTTATTCTTGCTTTAAATTTCTAAAAAAAACCACACAAAAACCATGGTAACTGTGACATTCAAATGTTATCTGTGCTCTAAAAGTAACATTATGGGTTGATCCTGCAGAAGAATTTATATGCTTCCTCCTATTATGCTTTTGTGGCTATAGTGACAGAATGTGGCAATAACCATCAGTATCTGAAGACATCTAGAAGTACTTAAGACATTTGCTTTTGATTTTGTCTTTCACTTCTTTCCTTACCCTCCCATTCCCCCATATTTCTTGTCCAGTTTAAAATCAGTGGTCCTGTCCATTAAATCTGTCCAGTTACCTGCAGGAGAGGAAATTTGGCAAGTATGTCAGGCTTGTACTCTTCTGCCATTAAAAGAGTTTCAAGTAATTGCACATCTGCCCTGCTAAACTGGTTGCCAACAAGGAAGTCTTGTCCATGGTCTTTCAAAACCTAAAAACAGAACCAGATGTGATTTTTTTTTCTCTGTGTGACTTCGTATGGTATCTTCAAAGCAAGGCCATACACTGCACGGAGTTATACTTGGAAGAAGGAAATGCAATAAGAACATCTGTAGTACAAACAAATCAGACACCACCACCATCCTAGGCATAATTTACGAGTCGTTTCTCGTCTGCATTTCGTTCTGGCAGTTCATTTGTAACCCTCTTGACTTCACTTCTGCAGCTCATGAAACCAGCGCTGCTGTGTTAAAGGCTAAGCTTTATGGGATACAACCATCACCGCAAATGCCTCTACAAAATTTACCAGAGGCTTAAGTTCAGCCCAGAGCATGATAAGAGTATCTTGGACTCTTTCAAATTATGGGCAGCTCCCTTATCACCTGTTTCCTCTTCAGTTTTGGGAATAGTGCATTGGGAGCTTTCCGCATGTAACCTGTGCCTCATGGTCTTGACACCCAGCTAATCCTCCCTTTTGTAACAGAGGAGCTGCAGTACTTCACATAGCATGGATGGTACAGGGGGTTCTGCACATCAGGAGGAAACTTTATGTAAAATCTGATGCTATAGTGTCTTTTGTCTGAAACAACATACAGACTGAAATGTGAACATTTTGGAGAGCTTGGTGTATCCCGGGTTTTTACATCTATGCATGTCTGCCAGATTTGTTGTGCCTTCTGTCCCCTCTGTAGTGTCCTGTCTCCACCTTCAGCCCAACCCCAACAAAACCATAGCATTTATATTTAAGTGGTAATTTTTCTTCTCTGTTTACCTCAATAAAAATTGTTTGTGTAGATCCAGGATGGAATTTCAGGAAAAAAATATTAATTAAGCTACTACATCTTTGTCACGTACCTGCTCATAGACTGGGAAGTATCTGTTTGTGGCCTTGTCCACAAGAGTAGCAAAATGTTGCTCCTTTTTGTCAGCAGGTTGGAAAGGATACATCATGAGTAATTCGTTCAGATCTGTTATTCCTTCCACATACATATCAATTCTGCAAGGAAAAGATCCAGCCCGTCAAGTCAAACACAGTAGGTCTGAACAGAATGATAGCTACCGGCATAACTTGGAGCAGTTCCACCCAGAGCGCAGTAGCTTCAGGGCCAGGGCAGAGGGAGAGGAGCATGGGTGAAAGACAAGTACAAAGTGCCTCACCAAAAACTAGAAGACTGTACCTCTCCCATTTTTCACTAGAGATGGTACTTCTCTGTATTAAGGTTTTTGTTCCCAAGTACAAAGTTGGCTTGGGTGTCATCCAAACTTGTGTTAAAAATCCAATCAGACATGGTAAGCTAAACCATGGGTCTATACAATTTCTAACAAATATCTTGAAATGTGTTTACCTGGGCTAATTACTTGAAGCATTTAAAAATACTCCAGGTCAAACCATGTGCCCTAAGAGCCATGTCCTTTAATAACCAGTTATTAATTCTAATTCTTGGTTATTAGAGAAAGTTTTTGTTTCCATCAAAGACATTTCCCTGAATTTGATGTGCTGAAAATGCCTGCTGGTGACCACTGGAGGAGAAAATGAAAAGCAGCATTGGTAAGACAAACTGCCCTCCATGCTCCTGACTGCTTTCTTCAGCTGACTGTATTGACCTTTGATCTCATGAACTCCCTTGCACCACGCTGCCTATCTGATCTAGCTGTTGATTACTGTTGTAGACATTACCTACAGTCACAGCAACACGTGCTGCATGAAAAGCTGCTGAGTCACCCTGAATCTAACTGTGAGCCAAGATATTCTTGTGAAACACAGAGAGGTAGTATGAGCTGCAGTCTAACAATCAAAGGTGGTAGTGTTACAGTACAGGGCTTTCTCCTTCAGGTCCTTCCCATAGAGGTTGTGCTTTGCTGCTATGTAGTTGAGGATGGCTCTAGTCTGCACCATCTTCATCCCATCAATCTCCACCATTGGCACTTGCTGAAACAGTAGGAATCCACCTAAGGAAAAGGGGACAAGAGAAGGAGACATTCAGTCTCTGAATGAGAACCATTAGCAGCTTTTTTTCAAGGTAACCACCCATATTATTTTTGGTTTGTGGCAGTCTTCCTCATTCTCATAACATGGTGTCAAAAAAAGCTTATCATGAAGCCAAGAACCATTTCATGTTAATAATGTAATATTATAGCGTGGTGGGTTAACCTTGGCTGGATGCCAGGCCCCTCTGTCACTCCCCCTTCAGCAAAATAAAGGGGGAGAATAAGATGAAAAACCCGTGAATCAAGATAAAAACAGTTTAATTAAAGCAAAGGCCAAAGCCACGCACAGAAACAAAAGATAAACAAAGATGTTATTCTCTACTTTCCCTCAATAAGTGATGCCCAGCCACTTCCTGGGAAAGCAGAGCTTCAGTATGTGTAGCAGCTGCTCCTGGAGACAAACACAGTAACAAATGCCCCCCTCCTCCTGCCTGCCCTTGGCTGTTATGGCTGAGCTGACATCACATGGTATAGAACAGCCAATCCGGGTCAGCTGTCCCAGCTCCGCCCCTCCCAAGGTCTGTTAGCTACCAGGGTAACACTCAGCACTGGGAGGGCTGCTATGGGGATACTGACTCCATCTCAGACCCAATATATATAGCAGTTGGTTTATTGAAGTTTCTTCCAACTGAAGAAGTACCCAAACACAGAATTTTTATCAGTCATACACTGAAAAAAAAACAAGTTGTGTGCTGCATAGCCCTAACTCAGATTATTTTTGTGGAGGTTAATACAGATGAGAAGTACTGAAGGATCTGACCCATAGCAAGCCAGTTTCTGTCATGCTTTGGTAAGTATTATGGAAATCTGGAGTATTTAAGGGCTTGTCAACAAATAATGTGTATATAAATGCATATAATCTTATTGTTGTGACTGCTAGATTGACTTTTTACAATGACATATATCTGTACAGGCGTGAAGCAGGGAATAATGGGTGGGTTTCATGAGATTCCTGCAAGAGCCGAATATCACTTGATGTGAGACTGTAGCCATGTAAATCCTTTACAGAAGCCTTATTCTAGTAAGAAAGAACTCAAAATACCTCCAGGAACAGATCAGAGAAGTGAGTCAGAGTATTTGCTTTATTTCTTGACTCAACTGATCAGGTACATCTATCTTTGTATCCACTATAAGGCAAGCATGCAGAGAAACTGCTTTCTATTGAGGGCACATTTTCATTTATGCTTGGGTCTCAAAATACTGTTTGAAAGCTGGCAGGTGGCAGGGGGGACCAAGTCATTGTTCCTAAAGGAGAGCAGGACACTACAAATGCCAACCCTAGCTTAGACTTCTTTGAAAAGCCAAGTGAACTGGAAGAGCGTAGACGTGTAATTTGGTTTGTAGGAAATGTGAATATCACATCTACAAAGATGGAAGCTAAAGATAGCAAGGTGAGTAGTTGTCGTGGGAAACAGGAATGCATCAGAAGTATAGGTTAAACTAAGAAATCTGGAACTGTGGTTTCATATATATTATAAAACAACAGGTTTGTAGACAACCTAAAATGCTAATGAATTTCAAGATGATCTGATGACAAAACCTGTCATAGGACAGGAGGCAATGGGCACAAACTAAAACACAGGAGAGTCAATCATCTGGAAATGCTTTTTGACTGTGAGAGTGACTGAACACTGGCATGAGTTACCCAGAGAGGCTGCAGAGTCTCCTTCCTTGGAGATACTCAAAACCCAACTGAACACCACCTGGGCAACTGGCTGTAGGTGGGGAAGATGATCTCACAGTATCCCTTCTGATCTCAGCCCCTCTGTGATTCAGTGGAGACTGAAGCTACTGAGTGGGTGATGCCATTGAACACAGTGCAGTGTGCATCTGTGATACTTCATGTACAATCCAGTCCAGATTTTCTTTTTAAGAGACGTAAGACTTGCTAGGCGTTCTAAGACAATTCTAATTATTACTGTTATTACCTAATTATTTAAAAGTGAAGGAAACTTACCCTTCTGTAACTTAGTCAGGTCATCCTTTGATTCCAGAAAACATTCTTCAAACTGCAGAAAATATAGAAGAAATGTTGTGTTGTCAATGCATATTTTAGTTCTGCTTTGCATGAGACAATGAGAGCCCCAAAGAGCTGTGTTTTGGGGAATTTTGTTTTTAAAAAAAATAAATCAGATTTGGAAGTTATATATATTTTTTTTTGCCTCTGTTTCATTCTCTCCTCTTCCCTCTCACATGTGATTCATATTTTTGTGCAGGTAAGATTTTGGCTAAAGTTGAGGTGACTGAAGGGCACAAAACCCTGTCTGTTGAGCAAATGATGACTTTACTGCTTATGTTGTCAGTGGTGGCAAAGGATAGTGCGGGGAGAAGGGAGGATAGGTAAAATCACACTTCAGCAGCAGAACTGTGGTATAGCTCCTTTACCATAAGCTGGCAAAAGGAGGGATGGAGAGATGATGTGCACCATGGAGCTTTCTGGCACATTGGCAAAATCTTCTGGCTCTTAAAACACACAGATCCCCACACTCCCTCTCCAGTTTAATGTCAGAAACTCTTAGAGTTAAAAACAATTACTCTGTGTTTTATAATATACAGTACCCTCAGGGGTAAGCTACGTTGGAGTGAAATGGGAACTTCCCCCCCTGCTTAGAGTAAACTAGGGGTCATTGTTTTCTTGGTCAGCAATGCACTAAATGCAGAACTTGAAGCTGCTGGTGAGTCACATTTTTTTTTACAAGGAACAGTAAAAATACATATTTGTCACATGCTCTTGGTATAAAAAAACAGAGGCAAACCTCAACCCCGGCTGCTGCTAATAGCCATCGTATTGTTTCCATTCGGCCTCGTCCATTGAAGTAGTGCAGCTTGGGTTTCCCAGACATGTTTCCGCTTGCCTGATTTCCTACTATCTGGAATAAAGAGGTAAGTTTTTAAATATTCGGAATGCTGGTTTTGAGTCTCTAACTCATTCTCAACCATTGTTCAAAGTTATCTTGTTTGAAACCAATGATTTATGGTCCAAGACTCTGATCAGATTAGTAGAGGAGGTTAAAAACTTTATTGAGAGACTGCTTTGTATCATTTTGCCTTAAGATGTCTTTTATATGTGCAGTTTAGTTAAGCAGAACTCTGTACCAAGAGTGATTGGCCCATGTCAGAGAACAAGCAAATCAAAACCCATTTGCATCCCAAAGCATTCTGCTCTGACAAAAACGCACAGTGTGTGAGATACACTGCTCTGTTTATTTTGGCACTAGATCAGGGTACAATTTACTCTTTAATCAGTTATGCAATATAAACTCAGCAATTGCTGTGCTTTCTCCGGCAGCTATCATGCTCCATCATAAAGTAACAGGAAGGATTTTTTTCCCCCATTGTAAGCATTCAGTCTCATTTACAACACTCCCTGCTTCTCTCATTTCTTCAGGCAAGCACCTGAAGACATGGAATTAAATTTTGTCTCTGCTAACATTATATTTGCCTCTGCCACAGACAGAGCCAAAGTGCAATCCCTGCTCTGTTCAATTCCAACTCTGCTGGAATTTAAAGCAATAACAGTTTCTAAGCAGGCTGTCATGCCCCCCATTCAGAACCAGTATGTGCACACCAGCAGCAAACATGTAGACAGTGCCTAGTTTACGCTATCTTCACAGTTATTAGCACCATGTCAACAATAAAGCTGAAGCATTAACAGCAGCAAAAACAAATGGCTAAAAAAAACCATATTCCCCTTGTAAATAACATGCCATCTTCTTTACAATAGGAAGAAGAGGGAAAGAGGAAGCACTGAGTGCTCTGAGATGTAAATAACTTTTTCTTACATCTCTACACCTAGAAAACAGTTGATCAATAACATTTGATGCATATTAGCATGTTAGTAAATAAAGTACATACAAGTATTTAATCCATAAAACCCATTCACTGACTTAGTTTTAACTACACTAATTCCCTCTGCATGTCCAAAATCCAAAAAGCTTACCTTGTACACCCTGTAACTCACTCCAAGCTCTCAGTAGCTTTGCCTTGAGATTATATAAGGCTGTAGCGCCTCATTCAGAGAGAATTGCAAACAGGTCTCCGCCAATGGAAAGCTTTGATTTCTTAAGCAGATTAAAATCAATTAGGTCTGTTTAGTCACTGTGTCACTAGACAAATTCCTGACTAATGCTGACTCTGTACAAATGTGAGATTAATGAGAGGTCATGATCATCTGGAACATCTGTGCTAGCAGAAAATTGTGTGCTTCCTATTTTCATTGTTTGTCAGTCTAATTAAAAATAATCAGAACTGCTGAAAAGCTCTCATGATTTGAAAAAAAATAGTGATAGCAATAAAAATTTTATTTTAATATTTTATGTTTTTTCTTTACTTTTAAAAGATTGTCGCTTTATGTAAGTTATATCAACTAACTCATCTCGAATCCTTCATAAGCGTCCTTCCCTTCTTTAGTGATGTGGGATACTCCTTTGGGACATTTTTTCTGCTGAATTTCATTTCTGAACATAGAAGGTTTTTTTCCATTTCTGTCAAAAATGTTACCCTGAATTTGACCTGATGAAAATGCAAACCAATGACAACAGTGAATGAAGAGCGGCATCAGAAGACAAACTGCTTTCTTCTGATAACTCTCTTGACTTCAGAGAGTCAATACGGCATAAACTCCCGTGCACCATCCTGCCTGTCTAATCTAGCTGATTAATAGTGGTGTGGACAGCACCTCCAGGCAAGGTCAACGTGCGATACAAAAATCTGCTGAATCACCCCAAGTGTGACTGTGACCTGAGATATTCTCATATTACAGAGGCAGGTTGTATGAAATGTAGTCTATCAAAAAATTGAGCTGTTACAGAACAGGGGGCTTTCTCCTTCAGGTCCTTCCCATAGATACTGTACTTTGCTGCTCTGCAGCTGAAAGTGATCCTCATCCCATCAGTCTCTGGTGCCTGTTAGACCAATGTGTTTCATGCTTGACATTAACATAAGCAGAATTATTAAATATTTTTAAAATTATTTTTTCCAAACATGATATTGATTTCTTGACAAAGCATTGGAAAATGTTTTGTGTCATCAGACTTTATAAACTTTCCTCTCTATATAAAACATATCAGAATTGTGTTAATTTGGGTTGGAGCTGTGTTCCAAATTATGACCCAACATTTAAATCTACTTGCAATAGGTGCACACACAAACTGTTGTGTCTTATTGTATCAGCAGGGGGAATGGAGACTGTAGAGAAGGGAACCTCACCTGTGACTAATGACACCTGGGGGGATAGGCCCAGCCCTGCCTTGCCACAGAAATAAAGTGCAGCTCCAGTGTTTCGTTCTTCTGTTTTCTCCCTACCAGGTTAATTTTCCAACATACTTTTCTAATTTCGTAGGTTTGGCTGTGATAGAGCTCTTTTTTTTTCTTAGTAGTTAGAACAGTGCTGTGATTTGGATTCAGTAGGGAATTTGGTATGAAAATAATGTTGATAATATGCTGATGGTTTTAGTTGCTAAGAAATCAAGGACTCTCCAACTTCCCATGTTTTGCTGGTGTGCAGGTGCACAAGAAGCTGGGAGGGAGCACAGCCAGAGCAACAGCAATATTTTTTCAGTTATAAAGAGAGTACATCTCTAAGTTATCTATCACATTAGATTTATATAGTACGAGGCTACACTAATACCAGTACATTAAAACAACACAAGTCCAAAATACAAGCAAATCTTGTCACTTCTCTTTGTCATCTTTGAAGCCCTCAGAAGTGTCAGGTATTTTTAAGAAACACTAGTAGAAGTGCACAACATAAATGATTACTAAAAACACTGTGTTTATTAAGTATTCAGTCTGAATCATCCAATTGCAAATTTAAGACCTCCACATTACTTAGAACAAATTCTTGAAAGGTTGTCATATAAATATTTTATGTTTTATTCTGTGGGATATGATTCTCATCCAGCAAAAGCTGTTTATGATTTTTGCTGTACAAATTAGACTTCATGAAATAAATTTATTAACAGTACAGAACTCTAACAAAAAAATCTTCAGCTTATGTAATTTGAGGTTTCAAACTAGAGCATCTTTATGCATTATTTAGTTTCTATGGTTAATGATTACTTCTGTTTCATTGCAATAACTTTGAACAACTGAAGCAAAAAGCTTCCTCTTCATGCCTTCTCAAACCTTTTCCTTGAAGCTCCATGCCCATTTGCATTTCTGGACCCATAATCTGTATGCTGAGGAACTGCTTTGTTAGAGGGTTAGCAATAGTACTGTTTGGGAACAGAGCACTACTTCCTATTGAGTTGAGAAAAGATATAAAAATACATTGACATTATATTCAACCAGGCAATAGAGGAATGGAGATAGCACACCTCTCTCTCAAACTACCAAGTTCAAGTTAAAAAGTCACATGCATGTAGCAGTGGAAATGACAAACCGCAAATCGTGTGCTTTCTTTCATACTGCCTAACTTTAGGTGGCTGCCTCCACATGTACCTACGTGAATCATTCAGAAACTTACACTCCTTCACAGAACTTGTAGAAGCTAAGTATGTTCTTCTAAACCCTCCTGTGCAAAAGGCAATGTCTTCCTTTCCATCCTTTCCATTTCTCACCCTTTGGCAAGGACCAGAATGCACATCAGTGACAAGTGCAGCACGTACCTAAAACTCTGGGCAGAGTACAGCTCCCTAACACACTGTTCCTGTTCAGTTTCCTAGCAAAGAGTGCTGCAAGCCCATCAGTAACTTACAAGAGTTACATGAAAATCCGGGTGCTTCACTGTGCTGATCAGCAAAGTGTTTGCATCTACAACAGATGGGCTGTGTGCCATTTAGAGGGACACAGTGGTAGGACTGGCACAGACAACGGCTCACTCTACAAGGCACACAAATAGGATCGTCTTCGGGCATCACCTCATAGTCCATTTTGTGTTGTTTATACCGGTGAGTACCGGTGTATATTCTATTATTATTATCATTATAATTTTTTTAATTTTATTTCAATTATTAAGTTGTTCTTATCTCACCCCATGAGTCTCCTTACCTTTACCCCTCCAATTTTCTCCCCCATCCTCCCGGATGGGGGAGGGTGGACGAGTGTCTGCCTGGTGTTTGGCTGCCAGCTGCGCTAAGATCATGACATTTCCTTTTTTCTACACTTTTGTCATGGCAATATTAAGCATCAGATTTGGTTACTGACATCTGCTGGAACGTTTCCTTCTATGCAGATGCTGCTCTACTTCATCAGGCCCCTTCATAAGATACCTTTTGTCTTCTGTAAATGTATATAAGCCCTGATGTTTTTGTTTGAGATCAACAGAAGCTGAACCTCTGTCTCTCTGTCCTACAGCTGGAGAAATAAACCACCTCTGCCTGACCTGAGTCTGCAAAACAAATTGCATCCTTCTTTCACGATGCTTTGTTCTCAAGAGATAACATATTTGTAATCTGTGTGTGAAATGCCGGTAAGGTCATACATAAGGTTTTAAATAATTGATTTATGAAGAAAAATTATCAGTTTTGCAAGGAAAATTTTGCAGGGATGTCTTAAAAAATCCAATTCACTGTCATGGAGGGAGTCAGGATGAGTTATGCAATTCACTCAAAGTAACAATATATTTATTTATATAAAACAGTGAGTTAACAAAGTTCAAAGGTTAATCCAACAGTGATTTAACAAGATTCAACGGCAAAGTATTCTTGGTTATTTACTGCATATAGGACAGGGTCAGACAAAACTGTCAGGGAGACCCTCCTGCTGCTTTCACTCACTAGGCAACCAAGAGGAGACAAAGCACTGACAGTGAGGGTGACATGAGGAGGCTGGTATCACAAAGCTGAGCACTTGGGTGGCCTGGGGAATCACAGCTCAGAGCATTTGGTGAGGGTGAGACAGGCCAGCATGGATCCCACGTGCAGGCACGCTGGCTAAGTGAGGAGCCATCTCCAGAGGAGATCTTTCCAAGACTTCCTGTGACTCCCAGAGGGTTAGGTAGTCACCCCAAGTAGGATTGACAGTCTTGTGGAGAAAGGTGCTGATGCCAGCCACAACAGCTACCACTGCGGTGCCCAAGGACCCAGTATTTGGAGCAGAGATCCAGGGCGAAAGGAATGGAGGTCCATTCCTCCCTTCAGCCTGAGCTGACCCTGACACCAGACCTGGGAGACTTTTGGTGGCATGTTCTTCATTGCTCACATTGGACCAAAGTCACTTTCCAGGAAACATTAAGTATTTTTTTTAGGACAGAGATAATGAGCATGACTTGCGAAACGATTAGTGAACTTAACTGCACAAGGCAAGATTGATGAGAGAAATTTAGGCAACTTTGTGAGACCTTTAATGCACCTGAGCTGTCCCAGCCATGAAAGCTGTGCTGTTCTGTGACCCCACTCCTCTGTTCCCTATTGCCACTTTGTGAATCACCTCCACCATTGCAGACAGGCCTTGCTGGGAGGAGCTGTGACCACCTTGGTGTCACTGGTCCCACCACATTGACACAAGGGCGAGTGGTGCCCCAGAGTGCATGGTGATAACCTGTGGTCTGCCCTCCCCATCCTTCATAGAATTAATCACATAAAGAGGTAGCACTGGGGGAAATGAACTAGGGTGCCTGGAAGAATCACATTCAGAAGGTAGAGGAAGGAAATAATGAACCATTATAAGAGCTAGTTCCTAGGCAAAGATCTGGGAGGTATGAGAAGCCAAGGAGATTTGGCTTTGGTAACAACAGATTAAACTAATATTCATTTAGATGTTTCAAACACACAATACTGTAAGAATAATGCAATGTAAGTACTTACCAAAATTGCTGTTGAAATGAGTCTGTTTTAAAGGATAAGCAACTCAGTGAGTGTTCTTGTCTTTCGTCTCTTATTCTGAAGCGTATTTTCATCCAGAAAATATTTTCTTCAACAAGTTACATTCTGACAATTCTAACACTGCATCAGTCTTTTTGCAAAGGAATAAATTCCCTACCCCTACAAATCAGTTCTTTGCTTCCATATTTCTTTGTTGTCATGTTTTTCCAAACACTTGATATCAATAAAGACAAATCTGCTGTCACATTGCCAGAGTAATCAGAACCTTTTATTTTGGGGTTTTTTTTAGGGGTTTTTCTTTGTTTTGTTTTGGGTTTTTTTACCATTGGTTTTAATTACAACAGTACTAATTTACTGAGCTTCTTACTTCCTTTAAGGGCTTGGGGTTTGTGTTGGCTTTTTTTACAGTATTTTGGGTCTCACTGAAGGTAGCAAAGCATTCAAACCTTAAAAATCTTCAACACAGTTTCTACATAATGTTCATCTGGTGGGGGTTTCCTTGGGCTGCCAGGCTGCGGGAACTTAATTGTAGGCATATTGCTCATCCTTATTTTAAAAGCCTGAAAAATAGAAACAACAGAGTAGGAAAGAAATTCCAGCTGCTCCAGTAGCAAATAGAACACCTGCTTCCCCTTGGTGATAGAGATCATTCATTCAGATAACATTCATTCAAATCTCATGCCATTTACAGTCTCTTCCCATCCAACAGGAAAAGGACCCAGCTGCTGCAAAAAAACTGTCCTTTACCAGTGAAGGCTGTACTGGAAGAGACAATATCTAAATCTCTGCTGCCTGAAATAAACTGAAGGCAAAAAATCAATATCCAGGAGCACCAGGAGGTAGTTTTGAAGGTACAGATACACTAATGCAGCTCACGACCTTTTTCTTTTCAGCACTAGTTCTGATGGTGCAAACTACTGTGTGGGCAAACCATGATACAAGTTAACATGATTTCCATTTTTACTATGTTATTTAAGTATCTGAGCTCTGTTTGCATCTAGCATGGCCACTGTTGTTCCACCATTCCAGCATTTCTAGAATTGAATGTGTAAAAGTTAAATGGCTGAAGGCATCCTTGGCTCAACTAAGTTGTCCAGTAGAGGATTCTCATACTGTGTTGTACCTTCGGGTAGCCAAAATATCTACATAGGACTGCCAGATATAACACAGCTCCTCAGTGAGACCTATTCCCTTCCAGAGCAGTGGCTGGAAGCCAGGACTAGGATTAGTGAAGAGCTGAGCATCTCAGGCAGTGAAAGATGCCTGTGTTAAGGCAACTGAGTCAAGAATCCTGAGACATCTCACTGTACAGACAGACAGAGAAGACTCACTGATGCAAATTGCAAGCAGCTGGAGACCCCACAGTTAGCTGAGCAATCTTAGATACGTAAGAACATCTTCTAACAACAGGACTAAAGGAGAGGAGCTTCACAGAATGACAGCCCGTTCTTGCTGTCAGTTGTATGAACATAATTTCCTCTTCCTCACAGGCACTGGAAAGATAAAAGGGAAACACAAGCAGGAGAAAGAAAAGTAAAAGCTATTAAATAAGGAACTGCCAATTTTAGAAACTTTTTCCCTTCTGGCAGTGAAGAAATCCCTCCATAATTCAAGGCATGTCTTCCACAGAACTGTGCCCATGCCTAGTGGCTAAGGTACCTTCTTAAAAGATGGGAGCTATGAGACTGCAAAACTGCATATGGGATAAAGTCTGACACAGATTATTGCCCACTGTGTGCCTGAAGTGCTTCATTCTGTCACACTAAATTCAGGCTTAAACTATTGGGGTTGAGATGTAAAAATAATTTAAAAAAATAATTAAAATCCCTCATCATTTCCAAGCAAAAAACCTAACTGTCATAGTCTGATGCTGGATTGTTTCTTTTGTTAATGGGAATAAAGCCAAAGTCTTTGAGTGCACCCATCAGATTAACAGTTTGCAAGCACAAAGAAGCATCACCTCAAGCCTGGAATCCTCAGCTCAGATTTGTGCTGCCTATATTGCTTTATTACCATGATTACAGGCACACAGAAGGAGTACTGAACACTGTCTACCTGCTTTTTTTTCGAGTCCACAGTATCTCAACTCTTAATGACCCCTGCGGGCCATTCCCAGTCTTCCCCATGGACTGTGCTCTACAGCATGCTGCATGCCTGGAGGCTTCTGATTTCTGGTCAAATCTCGCTGTAGAAGTGCCTCACTTCTTGGTTTCAGATGTTGTACATGGTACAAAGGCAGAAAATTAATCCTCAGTTGTATCGAGTTGATTATTGAAAGAAAACTGTGGCTTAATGCTAAGGCTTGAGTTTCTAGCCATACTGTAGAAGGCAGAGGTGAAGTGATATTACAGTACAGAAAAGGGCACACTGTACCTTATTCTAACATGTCAGCCTGTATCACACACTTAATCTGTTGTCTGGTATTAGATAATATCTACTGGCAGGAAGAAGGAAAATGAAAACAGGGCAGCTTTGATCAGCAATTCCCTTGGGATGCCTAATTTATTTCTATTGAGGAGGCATGTACCGCTCCAAGGGGGACAGGTATACGGAACACGTTTAATCAGGAGCACACAAACCAAGTAAATCCATTACCTCTTGTGATGTTAAACAAGCATACAGATAACGACAGTTCCTCAAAGAGCCCACACTCCTGATTTACACAGCATGGAGAGATGATCACTTCAGGTTTGCCCTCTAGTTCCTGAATGCAGGCATGCTCAAGAACAAAATTACCTGCAACTGAGGAAATGCCGACAACACAGCAGGCATTTTCTCCTCCACTGATAAAATGGCTTCAATTAGCTGAACATCTGCCCAGCTGGATCTGTTGCTCGCGAGAAAGTCTTGGCCATGTTGTTTCAAAGCCTGCAGAATACAAGAGAATGTGGGCTGCAGATGAGAGTGGGACATATGATGCCTGGCAGCTAAGCCTCACAGCACAGCAGTAGAGCTGAACAGTGATTACATGTGACATTTCAGGGTGGAGTTCTCAGCTGGAAGCTGTGAGCCTAAATCACTTCATTATTGTTGGGAAGAAGTCTGAACTCTTGTAGTGCACAGACTACAAACGTTGGTCACTTGGTAATGAAGAATAATGATAGGCCCTGGGAAGATGGACAAAACCACACACTGAAGTAGACTAGAACAGTCATTGAATCAGAAACAGGATAACAGAGGAACTAAAGAGTAACTTGGAGCATTTATAAAATTGCCATTTAGATATTTCCATTAAAGTTATGTCCAATGTTGATACCAGCAAGCAAATTTAGAAATGCAGAATTACAATAGCTAGCCAAAGAAAATCCCTGCCTTTGGGAATAAGTTCTTATAGTCAGAAGAACTTGTAGGATGTTCAGCCTTTATTGTTGTTTTCCATCAAAACTTGATTAATGTTACAAAAGTGAGAAATGTTGCAAGATGTCTGAGTCAGATAGGTTTGGTTTGCTGGTTTTGAAAGTGGGATGTGGAGAAATCTATGTTTGTTTTATGAAAAAACACTCCTAATCTCTCTACCTGATTTACTTGCAAAGGATTTTTGCATTCTTCTGATGAAAACATTCAAACTGAAATTAAGTAGAGCAGAGAGATGTGCTCTAAACAAATATAAATGTGGAACTACCCCCTCGAGTTAAAAAACTACCATATACATGCTTACTTTTACTTTAGTGAAAAGTTTTGCTGTATAGCTTTGTTTGCTCCGTAGATGTTCAAATACCACAGCCCATGCCATACAAACCAACACACAGAGAAAATGTGCTGTTGTATTTCCCCTTCTTTTAGAGAGCCAAGAGAGCTGAGGATTTGGAACTTGTGTGCACTACAAACATGTTCTTATTTTCAGGAAACTTTCTGATAATTGTAAATACAAGTTTTATAGGCACATCCTCACTGTTACCTACCTTTTCAAGGACTGGGAAGTACCTGTTAGTTGCCCTCTTCTTAATTCAGTCAAGATTTTTCTCCTTTGCCTCAGGTGGAGAGAAAGGAAACACAATAATAATTTGCATCAGATCTGTTATTCCTTCCACATACATGTCAATCCTATTGGCGGGAGGAAGACAGTAGAAAAGAGCACAGGAGTTGTTTCATCTGTTTTCCAATTATCTAAGGCAAGTTATAGGAACTGTATATCACCACTGTAGTGCTAATTTTCACAGCCAGAACTAAGCATAAACAGAAGACAAATATTTTTTAAAAGGACTAAAAGCCTGTTTCTGTTCAGCAGCTTTTCAGAAGCGGTGGTTAAAACCTAAGCAAAGGCTAGAGTCCTTGCTTTTTATTGTGTTAGCCTTTCTCATACCGTTCTACTGGATTTACAGGATTTAATTTGTTATATGTAATGCAGCTATCAAATAACAGATTGCTCATTAAGTGAAAGAAGGTGTTACAGTACAGGGCTCTCTCCTTCAGGTCTTTCCCATAGAGGTTGTGTTTCCCTGCTGTGTAGTTGAGGATGGCTCTGGTCTGCACCATCGTCATCCCATCGATCTCCACCATTGGCACTTGCTGGAACATCAGGCGGAAAGTTAAGAAAAATCTCCTTAGTTCCTTCTGGACTTCCAGCTTTACAGGAGAGACTGCTTTTGTTTTGTGATGTAGATAATTGATGTCTTGCCCTAACTGTAGAACTCCACGCGGTAAACTAACATGGGAAAGATAAAATACTGACTAGTCTGCATCACACTTTTGTAGCTAGGTCATCACAATGCAGCTGGGCCCTTGGCTTTACCGCTTTGCCAGAGCTACGCTGGCTGACGGGAGCTGGCACCAGCAGCTCCTTTGCACTTCTGGTCCCTGCCTTGTGCTGGCAGGAAAAGCCTGAACCAGCACTTTCAACCCAGGAGATCAGAGGAGAATAAACAGCTGTGTTAAATATGAACTTAAAAAAAAAATCCAATTATTTTGAATGCAGATCAGTGCCCTGTACTGCAGCAAGACTCAGATACTGGGACAAAGGAAGAGGTCAGGCCACTTTAAACATGGTGAAGCTACAGAGTTAGCAGGGACTGTGACAGAAATAGCTGTTTAAGAAAGTTTTACACAGACACTGCAGGGACAAGAATTTGAGAGTCCCCATAGCTTTTAATTGCAAGCTTATCCCCAGTGTCATTCTGCAAGAGTTTAAGCCTGTTTAGATATGTCTTTGTAGTCCCATTTTCCGCTGGTAGGAGCATTTGTCAGAGCCTTCAGTGAGGCAGCTCTGAGAGCTCAGCTGACGGAGATTCAGCGTAGCAAAGCCAGTCTTTTCTAGACCAGTTTTCGGCTGAACTAATTCACTGTCTTTGGAGATACTCCCTCCTCCATTTGCACACTAAGGGCATTCAGAGAACAATCCTGCCCTGTTAAAATCACAGCAAAACTCCAGATTCAATTAGGCAGCTGCCACTTTGCATTAAATTAATAATTTAATTGCTCAGTTTTAATCCGGCCAGTGCATCCTTCTTTTAGATGTAAAGGTTCATTTTAACAGGCACGTCTATTTGCTTTTTTTTCCACAGAGCTATTAAAATACTTTGCTAGTCTAGAATTAATAAACATTCTTCTCTCATTCTATATTAATAATTTACAGTTTAAATTCAAAAAGTACTTCTCTCTGCAGCAACAAATAGCCTGTGTTTGTTTCTTGTAAACATTCACAGAAAGATCATGTGTCTTCACATCTTTCCAGAACACACCTCTGGAGCTGAACAGAAATATTACTTTGTACCTATTTGTCTGTCAGAAACACAGTAGAATGGGAATACTAACAGTTCTGCAAGGATATTTTTCGGCAGAAAGATGTGAAGTGAAAAGTAAAATCTGACTTTCTACCCCTTGACAAAAAGTGATGCAGTAAATGTGAGTGAACTGGACGCAAGGTTTGTTTCTCATCTACAGAAAAGAGGGATTTCTCTCCCATGACCAGTAGCAGACTGCTTCTCCTTGCTTTGCCGTGAGAACTACTTCACATAACCACTATATGCAGGATTAAAAGCAGTTTGCCAGTCATTTTGCAGATTGCATTGTGCTGTTGGAAGGTGCCCAGTGTGGCATACATTAAAAACCAATCATCTAGACCTACCATTTGTCACTGACCGGCAGAGCTTGTTGGTATCCAGGGAGCAACTTGGGCAACCTGTGACTGCACAGATTGAGCCAAGCTAATTGTCTCTCAGGCCAAGGGACACAGGTCTGGCCAGGCCAGTGCTATTTAACTCTCTCAGCCTCTAAAACAGCTGTCTGCCTGCAAGCTGCCTGTTGGGAACAGCCCCTGGCCCAGGCTTCATCCTGCACACTGCTGGGGCATTGCTTAGTAGATCATCAGCTGTCAGGGGCCAAAGTCATGCCTGAACTGTTCTAGCAATGTGGTCATTTCTAAACACAGGATACCCCAGCAAAAAGCATGCTGGCAGGGTGAGAAAAAAAACAGAGGGAGAGGTTACATGGAGTTATTCGTGTTCAGTCCTGCCCTGTATGACTGGCAGCATTCCAGAGGTCCCTTTGTCACAATGACTAACTAATTTGTCTTTCTTCAACCCATCATATTAAACCCCACCTTTTTCTTTGTGTTCTTGCCCTCTTAAACTCAGTATATATACACAAAACTTTCTTTATAAAACTTCCGTATCCTTTTCATCAAAACTTAATTCTTCTCTCTGGACACGGATAAGCTGGGACACTGTACCCAGGATTGTACCACTCTCTCTGGATTAATCAGTCCTGTGAAGCAAATTTCTGGTAAGAACCAAGTCATTTTACTACAATAAATAGGATATTTTTGGAAATTTAGGCAATAAAATATAAATACACTTAAAGGAAAAAAAGATCACCTCCAGTTTTAAACTGCAAATGCTGTTGCTAATTACAGTGTTTTGCCTCTAAGACAGTGGTTTTATTAGTTTCTGCACACTGTGTGACTAGCTTTCACTATATGGCAGTGCAGCTTATTTACGTAGTTCACAATAGCTAACTAATGCCTCTTTCATTACCATATGTCTATCATATCACGTCTCAGATACATTGCATGCATATCTGTTCAACACATATTGCCCCAACTTGTAATGTGCAGAAACTTACAGCAAATAGGACTTTGCTTTTAACTGAAAAAGCCAAAGACTGCAATACCAAGGATATGATACTTAATCCTCTTGGAAAATATATCTATTGTTTGCGGAAGAAAAAATAGAGGGATTGAAAAGCCTTAGGTATCATTTTATTATTTTACATGAATAAGAAATTCTATATGGCATTATGTGAGAAGAACAATGACAAATGGAGAATAAAATCCTCTCATCAGTTTTAAATTAAGAATAACTCTGTCAGTCATAAGTAGATTTTAACTGTCTTAAGCTTCTGACACAGAAAAACACCCCTGTTTTTTGTTAAAGTCTCCTCAATCTTTAGATCTACTGACTGTATTTCCATTGACTATCCAGAGACCTGACCCATGGTAGCTCACATGTACAGTGCCAGGGTCCGTAGCTGAATCTTGCCCTGAGGGCTCAGTTCCATTGCCCGTTCCTATGTGTCTTCTGACATGTGAGGTCCCCTAAAGTGGGGCAGATACAACCATTGACTTGCTGGACACAGGGCAACTTTTTCTACCATAGATCAGTATACCTATTCATCCAGACTCTCAATGCCTTTCTGCATGTGTTTGGGGAAAGACAAACCATACCATAGACAAGACTCCCTAGGACTTCACTCAGTCCTCCACTATTTTTTGAAAATTTTAGTGAAAGATTTGCAGGATATTGTGTTTAAATGAATGAAGAAGTGGAGGCTTCAGCACTCAGTCTGAAGCTGAGTGCACAAGCAGCCGAATTAATTGCATTAACAAAGGTCTATCAGCTGGCCAAAGAAAAGACTTTAAATATTTATGCTCATTCTCAATACGCATTTGGAGTATGCGATGCTACAGGGCATTTACAGAAGCTGTGTGGGTTTATAACTTCTAATGGAAGTAAAATATCAAACGCTCTGCAAAGTACTGAACTGTTGAAAGCTATGTAATTGTCAGAGAAACTTGCTATCATTCATCAGCCAGCCCATACTGGCAGAAGGACAAAGGAAGTGATAAGAAATAATCTTAACAGGTATTGCTGTCGATAGCAATTGGCAGCACGGCAGCTGTATGGACCACCAGGCTTACCAGCAGTCCAATGGTCCGACCTGGTGTGGCTCCTGCCTGGAAAAGTATGCTTGACTGTTTCTGCTTGAAAAAAGGGAGTCTTGGAAAAGGTATGAAGTGATCAAAGACTCCCAGAGAATATGGACAGCAGATATGGAAAACCCTCCTATTTTACCTAAGCAATACCTGATTCCCATAGCAAAAACGTGTCACCATCCAGGGCATTTTGGGACTGCTGCTCTTGCCCAGACACTGCTGAGGAAGTGGTTTGCACCAGGAATTTATGCTGCAGCCAAATAGTAACCATGTCTCGCATGCACTGCTTTTAGCCTTAATGAATATTTAACAAAGACCTCAACACAAAATTTGGCTACATACGAATGTTTTTACTGCTTTTGTCTGAACTCCATATTCCCGTCCTATTTCCTAGTAAGCCTTAATGGCACGTCTGTCTTGAATTTCTCTGAGGGTGCTTCTCAGTGATTTAAGAATTGTTCTGACTTTCAGAAACAGCATTGTCTGCATTCAGAAGGAAGTGCACTTTCGCCTCGGAGCTGGGAGCAGAGTCCAGCGTACCAACTGGGCAGCCTTCCTGCTCAAACCCCAAAGAAACTGCCGTGGTCCTGGAGGTTTGCAGAGAGTTCTCCCACCCACCTTTGCCTTCCCCCTCAGTGGTTTCATGGCTGGCTTGCTCAGCCCAGAACTGCACAGCAGGATTCATTTCCTGGTTAAAAACTGGCTTTCTCTTGCTTTCTCTTTCCTGCAGCTTCCAGCTGGCGAATAACAATCAAGCCATGCCTAGTCTCACTGGCACATAAACTAAGGACACCAAAGAATTTACCCCAACAGATGCCCTAATATATTTGGACACAGCTTCACTATAAATAGTCACTCAAACACTTTAAGAAAAAGGAATTTGTAAGTTAATTATTATTTATTAATTATTAATTATTATACTGTTGATATCACTTTAATCCTTTTAAATTCCTGGCCTCAATGATATCCTCTAACAATGATTTCCACAGTCTTAGTGTGAAAATACTGCCTTTCATTGCTGATATTTTTCTGCTTTTTATTTCATTGAGTGTCTTATTCCACTTCTATTGTAAGATAAAGGAGATGACAGCCTTTTTCCAGCTCTCTTATTGGGACCACATGCATAAAAAATACTTTATCTAATAATTTTTTAAACAAATTGGACCATAATTCACTTTTCACATTAATTTCTCAGCTGTGCTTTTTTATTTTCTGTTCTTTGTATTTTACTTTGTTGTCTGTGTTTCCTGATCCTCACTTGATTACTTCTACATTCTGTAAGACTGCAAGAAACTGCCAGACATTTTGTCTTCCTCAAAACTTCAAATGAATATGGCTGTATTCCTATTTAATTTAATTACCTGCAGAAAAGGAAACTCGGAGAGAATGGAGGGTACTTTCTCTTCTAGCAGCAGGATAGCTTCAATCAGTTGTTGGACTTCTGCCCACAGAAGCTGGACAGACACAAAAGATTGTAACTAGCTTGATTCAAGAGGAAAGGGGTTTACAGGAATTAAAAACTCATTACTTTTCTCAGGTTTGCTCCAGTACAGAGCTGATGGAGATATTAATGAGCTAAACCTACATTTCAGTTTTTTTCTGTATCCCTGAACAGTTTTGTAAATTGCACATATACAACAGTTGCTACATTTTCATAAAAACTACAAATAAAAAATGATCAGAAGAGAGAAACTGTAGGTATGGTATAAGATCTATTAAAAGGGGGGTGAAGGTAGGCAGTCATACGTGCACTGGGTCAGACATGAACCTCCACTTGCTTTTGTTCCCATGTTCTCGAGGAGAGGTTTTCAACACAAGTTTGATAATGGAACAGGAATCTGGCTCATCTTGCCCAGCTAGTTAGCAGCTCTAGAGACCTCCGTGCTCACCTCACAAAGGCAACAAAGGCAACATCTCACTTACACATATGTAAGCCTCTTTTCATCAGCCTGCACAGCAGGAGGTTAAATTGAAGGTATGGAGACAGAGAACTGAACTGCCCTTGCCACTGCAGGAGTATTGAAAGAAGGCTGTGGTGTGCTTGAGAGCCACGCTGAAACTGTGCATGGTCTTTATGTACAAGGTAATGAAGTTGTAATGAGTAAAATACAGTAAATACACTCATGGTAGAAAGTGTTGATGTGGCTGTGTTTCACTGCTGAATGTGGAGATTCCTGGTCTTCTACAAAGAAATGAGCAGAAAAGACAGACCAGTCTTTGGTTCCCGAAGCTATGCACCGCTCTTCAGTAGTCTGGCTTGCAGAGGCATCCCTCTTGCTTCAGAGAGGACCAGGCGCTATCCAACTAGTGAAGTCTTACCCTGTCCCTTTCACAGGGTAAAAATGACCCCTGGATCCTGGAGATGCATGTTCTCTAGCCTCAACCCTGCACCCCTTCATATTAGCACCTGTTACTATTAGCAAGAAAGTACAGTGGCACTAGGCAAATCAACAGTGTGCTTGTTTAATGAAGGTTAAGATACACACACTCCTGTTGCACCTGTTTTGTTGTGTGGACATGCGTTGCTTGCAAGAACTTAAACAATGAGATACTTTGCAGAGAGTTACGCTGCTCATTTCAAGGTTGTCTCCATGCAACCCCTCCTTAGAGAAACACCCAGAAATAATTGTCCAAAGCAGGTTTTCAAAGGAATCCAGAACAAATAGTTCTCTCCCAGATCATCCCTTGAGTAAAGTTCTCTTACAGCAGAACTGTCTGCTGAATAATAGCAAGAATTAAATAAGGTAGTTACTTCCTTGAGAAAGTGAGTGGAGGGATGATGTATGCTTCCAACTAATGTGAATCTGAGTAGGCTGGCACAGCTGGGGTCATATACGCTCAGCTCTGACATCTAAGGCTGAAGGGTGAGCTGGAGCTCTTTTTCTCCTGCCAGAAAAGATAACATTTCCATTCCATCTTCTCTTGGATCACGGTTCCAGGTGTGAGATTAAATGGTTCTCCTGCAGTGTAGAAACTGGTCTGAAATGGAAAGTAGTCGTTGTAGGGCAAGCAACATAAACAGATTGGAACCTGCAGCATAATCAGACAATTGTCCCCAGTTCTGCATTACAATTAGGAAGTGATGCCTATAGCTAGATACTTTCCTGATCTCTGAGAGGATCATCACTATGCTTCCTATACAATACAGTTATTGCTATTGCTGTACTTAGGCACAGAAATGCATACTTCAAAAAAGATATATGTTAAGGTAAGAATTCTTTTGTTTTACCTCCGCAACAGTCACCTCCCAACACCAAAATGTCTTTGTTCCTGTCCCGCATTTAACAGCATGCTGAATCTCTATCCCAGTGTTTTGGGCCACAGGAAAGGTGGCTGCAGCCTGAGGTCATCTTTCCTGATGCACAGCCCTTCCTCCTGCTAAGCATGACTTTGCCTGGCTATCAGAATGACACTGCAGGGTGATTTGTATGTAAATAGGTCCTACCAGAGCAAGGGCTGAAGACAAACCCAAGGCCTTCTTGGAAAATACATCAAAACCGCCTGTCTAACACCTAAGTGCTTTGGGACAGTTAAGAGTGAAACTATTCCTGAGGTTATTATGCATTCTTAAGTCATTTTGAGCCACAAATTATTGGACCACCAACATTGAGAGACATAGTAGAAACAGCAACAAATGTCTGTGTATCTTTGCTTACTACTGTCTTGAAGGCTAGTAACAGAACCGAAGTGCTTTGATGTGTCTTAAAAGCATTACCAAAGTCAGACAAAGACCTAAATAATTACTTCTGGAGAGCTGTACCAGGACTTAAGGATATCAGTCTGGGTATCTTTCACAAAAGACTTAGATGTAAGCTGATTTCCTCCCTAGTTTGCCCTGAATTTGGAAGATCACTATATAGTCTACAGACCTATCACAGTGTACAGGCTAAGAACTAAACTGAAAAACCTATACGGAAATATCCAAATAAGAAATGCTACATCCTTAAATGGGGTTAACTCACAACATTGTGTCACACCATGTAGCCTGGCAATGATAGCATAAGCAAAAATGGCTGTAGGTGTTACACAGAGAGGTGCACACTGGCTCATATCTAAACACATTTAGTGTCTTCACCTCAAACTAAAGAAGATAAATAAAAAATAACCTTAACTGTGCTTTGGCTCCCATCACAGTGTGATCTTGGACTGTACAAGCCGGACTCTTTCTGGATGAAATTAAACTAAAAGATGTGCTCCAAGAGTGCACCTAATGCTGTTTAAATGGCATTTGGTTCACACAGCCACTCTTGAGCCAGGCTGAAGTAACCCTGTCCCTAAACACACACAATGTTGATGACATGGTCTCAGTATCAACTGTTCTTCTGTTCATGTTCATTGCTGCTGTGCCACCCTATTTACTAAAAGGCATGATGAGTAGCTATTAGGCTTATCACCGACAAGTACTGTCAGTCACCTCGTATAGCTTCTGCATCTTTGCTTGTGGAACGTTTGTTTGAAGAGCATTACACCACAACTTGCCTCATAATCTGGATAAAAAACATTACTTAGCAAAGGAATGAAGATCAACAACTACAGAGTTTTCCAAACTTTCTTATTAAACCAATCTGAAATTAAACCAAGGACTAAACTGTAATTGCAATTGACATTAGGAAGGCAGGTGACAGATAAGCCAGTGTAGGTCAATATAAACCTTGTGTTCCTGGCAATGAGGGAAAAGTATTCATAGTGCTGAGAACTTCAGTTGTGTTGAAGCTGGGTAGAGACTGATAAGCTCTCAAATGGGCAACTCATTCATCAACTATCAGACAAGTGTACTCACTGCATTCCAAGGTGAAGCAGCATCTTATTTCTCAACCCGTAGCTAACACAGGAATTAAACAATGGCATTAGGGATTGAGCACAAGTCTTTTCTTGTAAACTATATAATTAATAAAGAACTGATATGAAACCCCAAGTTGACATCCTACAGAGCAGCTTTTCAAAGCATAAATGCCACTTATCAAAGTCATTAAAAACAATTGAAATTTCTTTGTCAAGTCATCTGATGAAACCATAGATTAAAAGAAAAAAGAGAG
The DNA here is from genome assembly GCA_013400615.1 of Syrrhaptes paradoxus. Taxonomy (NCBI): domain Eukaryota; kingdom Metazoa; phylum Chordata; class Aves; order Pterocliformes; family Pteroclidae; genus Syrrhaptes; species Syrrhaptes paradoxus. The sequence goes on along the minus strand of VZTO01013679.1, from coordinate 11,748 downwards.
GAAAAGAAATAACATTTTTATTTTGGTAGGTATTAGACCTTAGATAGGAACTGAACTAGGTTTGTGTGATGGTTTGCTACCTCTCCTTCACATCTCCCTTCTCTGGGTTTGTAAATGCAAATTAAATGCTTGCATGAGACATATGGTTAACAAGGATCCCCTTTGTATAAAATATAAAGAATTTATCCTCCAAGAAAAGTAAAAATGAAGTTTGCAAGCCCGAACATTAATTCATGACACAACATCACGATATGATCACATAAAAATAAAAAGTTTATTTGATTAGAACAGATCCTCTAAATATAGCAGTTACACAGAAATGGCATTTGTCAGTCAATTTGTTTCCTAATTCATCAAAGTGCAGCTTAGATATAAAGGCACAATGCTGACATTCTAAGCAAGTCACTGATGCCCAATAGAACTAGCAAGCGAAACACCTCCCCCCTCACTCTCTTTAAAAACCTCTTGTTTCATTTGCCTACGGTGACATTAAAAACAATAAAGGCCTGAATTAGAAGCAATTGTCATACAAAAATCTGATCTAGATCTCAGAAGAAAGTCCTCAGAAGTAGCAGAACATGCTGAAGGTGTCAGTCAGCAACTCCCAATTCTTTTTCTTTTTGCTCTTCCAAAAAGTCTCCAGAAGACAGCATGCTTGCTGCCATTTCATTTGCTTAAAATTAACAGAAAAAATCAAGAATGAAGGAAAAAAACAGGCTAGTAGTAAAGTGTTATAAAAGACAGCTGCCTACTGTATTTTGTATGATAGAACAGGAGATACTGCCCATTGAAAAGCCTCTTCACCTTCTCTCTGCAGTATAATTGCACATGCACAATCTGATAGTAGCCTTAAACTGAGCACAGCTGTTGGTTTAGCCTGGCACACTAATTTGCTAATACATGAGGAGAACTCTCCTGACAGTCGCCACATATTTATCATCAGAAATAGGTTTTCTCTGGCTTCCTGGCTCTAGAAATTTCTTGATTGTGGGGATGCTGCTTATTCTTGCTTTAAACACCTAAAAGGTAAACAGTAAATACATGGTTTTTAAAGAACAGAAAGTAACACCAGAAAAAACAATTTTACTGATTTCTGTAACATCCTTTAGCAAAGATGTATGTGGAGGCAAGACAAAATATAGTTTTAACCATGGATGAATTTTACTCCCCTCACCCTAAGCTTGTTATTTTAAACAACAATAAAACAGCCCTCTGTCTTATGTTGATATGGGGTGAAGAAGAAGCGGTTCTCTGTGGTTTCAGATGTGTACTTACATCACTGCCTGTCATCCAGAAAATATCTGCTGCTTAAAGGTATCACAGGACTAGTGAGGGGAAGGAAAAAAAGGGAGAGTAGATTTCTTCAGACCTGTACAGGGGTTACTCCAGAAAACAACAGATTCTCTAGATGAAACATATTATGAGGTTCTTCCTAAAGCAAGCAGAGCAAGACTACAATGACAGAAGAGTGACAAATGCTTTTGTTTTGTGGAATTATCTACACACAACAGACTTTGAAACATCATTTATCACATTTCCAGCCATATGAGTGTATTATGAGTGTACGGTACCTGTAACCGAGGAAAGCCTGAGAGCACATCAGACTTCTTCTCTTCTACCATTAAAATGGCTTCCAGAAGATGAACATCTGCCCAGCTAAAATTATTGCCAACAAGAAAGTCCTGCCCATGGTCTTTCAAAACCTAGCAGTGTCATAAATGAAAATGTTCAGCTGTGGATAGTCAGCAGGGGCTGACATTATCAAAATGCACAGGCACACCTTTTTCAACAATACTTACTGCCTCCTCTTCTTTGCACCTTTCTCTCCCATGCAACTAGGGATACTACTAGTGCAGAGGATGTGGGCCCAGTGCCTGCAGTCACTGATCATTTCACAGGATATCTATGAGCAGTCCTCACAGTGGCAATCCAGAATCCCAGAGTTTCTCTTTACCCATCCTTCCTTCCTACAGCCCTAGGTAACCCCACATTCTGGACTACAGGGTTAGATACCTCCTTGGTATTCACTCCCTTCCAGCCCAATAAATTTTTATTTTCTCTGTAGGTATTTACAGCTTCAATGGGAGAATACAGAATGTAGAAGAGTGATGATCAGCCCAAAGCGCTGGGGCTAGCATACAGCAAGTAGAATCTAGGGCAGAATGACTTCTGTCAGCCAGCTATAGGAGAGCTGCTATTTAAGTGGGAAACTGTCTTCCCTTTACTCTTTAAAACAGAAAAGCAGCTGTATCTGCCAGATCATCCTGCCTGTGTAGATTGATTTCCATTGAGAGCGCCTATGTGATCCTGCCTCTCAAAGGATCAGTTAGAGAAACACCAAGAGTCCAGTATGGCTTATGCAGCAGACCACTCAGACCAGAAGACAGCAGTGATAGCTGTGTATTACTGTTGTTAAAACCATATGTAAGTGTATTTGAAATGTTAAACAAAGTTGACAATTAGCTATTGTAAAACTGCATTGCTGTTTCAATTCAAGTTACACAGTTTCATTTCTCCCAAAACCAGGAAGTTGCTATTTTAACTGTATATAGCTATGTTTACACATTCATTGGATCATCACAGTTTTGAGACAAAGGGGACACTTGGACCCTTCAGTCTGAATGTTCATGCTACTCCGCCCATGAAATCTCACCTAGGAATTTCTGCATTTAACTCACCCCAACTTCTCCCATACTGCTCTGACCTCCCTCACATCTCTCCAGCCTGCAGACAGTTTGGTGTCCTGGTTTAAAGTACTGCACTGACACCTTTCTGTTCCTTCTGCTTTTGGTAAAATACCTAGTGTGCCCATTGCTATCCTTCCAGAACAATGGAAGGAAATGATCCTCCTACATACCTTTTCATATGCTGGGAAATATCTGGTTGTCGCCTTTTGAACTATAACAGCACGTTGTTTCTCTTTATCCTCAGCTGATAAGAATGGGAACATCAACATTAAGCCCATAAGGTCATCGGTTCCTCCAACATACATATCAATCCTTAAAATCAAAGCAAACAAAACCCGTAAACAAGAAGGCATCCTCATAAGCAGAGTTTTCTTAAATTTGTATTCTGAAAGTGAAAGTTGAATTTCCCACCCCCCCATGAAAATTATTTTTGCAGTTACAAAAAAATATATGTCACCGTCTGAGTCTCACTCACATTTGTGTCATTGTTGGCACTTCACTTGCCTCACTGTGCAGGATTACACAGGACTGTAAAAAGGTTAAAAAGTTTAACTTTGGTGTTGCAGATCACTTCAGAATCACCAAAGAAACACAGAGCACCACCAGAAGAGTCATCCCCAGCTGGCTTAGGCATCTGGATGTATATCAGATATTCCTGCAAGCCATAATGTATGCCAGCTTCTTGCCTGCATCTATCCAGTCTTCCAAAACTGTCCTTCCACACTCTACAAGATGAGCTGTTGCAAGTACTTAAACCCAGAGCCAATCACAGCAAACTCAGCAGGGTGCCCAGGTGGCCAAGAAGGCCAACGGCATCCTGGCCTGCATCAGCAATAGTGTGGCCAGCAGGACTAGGGCAGGGATTGTGCCCCTGTACTCGGCACTGGTGAGGCCGCACCTTGAATCCTGTGTTCAGTTTTGGGCCTCTCACCACAAGAAGGACATTGAGGGGCTGGAGCAGGTCCAGAGAAGGGCAACGGAGCTGGGGAAGGGTCTGGAGCACAGGTCTGATGAGGAGTGGCTGAGGGAGCTGGGGGTGTTTAGTCTGGAGAAGAGGAGGCTGAGAGGAGACCTCATCACTCTCTACAACTGCCTGAAAGGAGGGTGCAGTGAGGTGGGTGCTGGGCTCTGCTCTAAAGTAACAAGTGATGGGACAAGAGGAAATGGCCTCAAGTTGCACCAGGGGAGGTTTAGGCTGGATATTAGAAAAAATTTCTTCACTGAAAGAGTGATCAGGCATTGGAACAGGCTGCCCAGGGAAGTGGTGGAGTCACCATCCCTGGAGGTGTTCAAGAAACGTGTAGATGTGGTGCTTAGGGACATGGGTTAGTGAGTTAGGTGGTGTGGGTTGGACTTGATGATCCTTGAGGTCTTTTCCAACCTTAATGATTCTATGATTCTATGAAACCTTCCTCAAAACACTGATGCTCCCTTCCCCATGCCCAGGAACAAATCAACAAACACAATTCATTTATATTTGCTGGTTAAGACAGCAGGAATAGGCTCCAGGCTAAACCTAAAACTTGGAGGAGAATTCTGTTTTAAAGAAGAGGCATGCAAGCAACACAAGCCACAGGAAATGATGGCTTATTAAGAACACAAAAGCTTATAAGCTATGACTGAGGCTCCTGCCTCAACATCCATTCTTTTTGTTACTTCCCTGAACATGCTTCAGACAATTCTTCCAACCATTTCCACCACATGGCAGTTTCTGGTAAATTATTTATTTNACCCAAACCATTCTATAACTCTATTATTTACTAGTTGACCTTTAGAATTATAGAATCAGTTTTAGTTTTCCTTCTTTTGCAAAACAATAGGAAATAGACATTTAAAGGCTACATATTGAGATAGCCCAATCACATTTTCTTCCTTCACATAGACACAACATCAGGACTTGGATTTCATTTCACGTGAAACTAGAAGTTTTTAAGTAGCTTTTAGCTGTTCTTTCCCCAGCTCCCGAAGACCTAAACCATGCACTTTTTACAATGGTGTGGAACACCATGCAATCACAGATAACGTCCATGACAGATCTTATTCGCAGCCAAAAGTTAAAAATTAACCATTGCTTTCCAAAAAGTTTTCTGTTTACAGAAGTAGTTCAACATTTACACACCAGTCACCTCTCGAATAGCTGTGTCAAGCTGTATTAATCTTGCACAATAAATCCCTGCCTCAAATATTTTTCCATTAAAATAATTGAATTAGAACAAATCAGTTGGCTTGCATCTAACTGTGGCCTGCCAGGCTCACGGCAAGTTGTGTGTCACTGAGGAACACAGGTGATTCTCTGGGTGTGCAAGTATGCAATTAATTCAAGATGTATCTGAGCTACAATAATAAATTAAAGAAGAGTAGTACTGTTACAGTACAGGGCTCTCTCCTTCAGGTCCTTCCCGTAGAGGTTGTACTTTGCTGCTATGTAGTTGAGGATGGCTCTGGTCTGCACCATTTTCATCCCATCGATCTCCACCATTGGCACTTGCTGGAAAAGCAGGGATCCACCTAAAGGGAAAGCCAAACATTATTCTACTGTCTCTAGTAACTCCATGTCAGTTTTCTTGCTGTCTTGAGAATATCATTACTTTTATGGTGAGCTTGCAGCAGGTAGTCATCGTATTAAGCTGGGGTTCTTCCATGCAAACAATAAATTACAGTGGTGCAGACAAATTAAACCACAGAATACAATCATTGTGGATTAACATCCTTGCTTTAAAAAAATTTTCACTGAAGTTGCAGTCAGGACTGTGTACAGCAGCTTTCATGCTGAAATTAAAATACACTGGAGACAATCACACTAAACATATCAAGTGAGTAAAAAGTGTCTAATTCTAAATACATTTTTAAAAAATCTGTTTCATTATTTAAAACACAGCTGAAGCAAATGTCAGATTACCAAATTTCTCCATTATAACCAGTATCTTAAGCTAAATCAGGACATTCAATGAAGTTTCACGATATGTTTTTGCAAGTTACTGAAGCCCAGGGTAAGTTTGTGGGACCAGATGGGACATGTTGACAAACAGACAACAGAACAACCCAGAGGCCTGGGAAACTCTCCAGGTTGGAAAGACATTCCATTTTCTACTGCATCTGTCCATGCATGGGAACAAAAAAAATCAGCCTCTGCAGCTGTTCACAGCTCTCAGTTTTACTCCCCTCTTTACTGTTTGGAAAGAAAGTCCCACACTGTCTTCAAAGTCTTCTCTTCACACATCTTCTCTGAGATTAAGCCAACACTGGTCACACTTTTCTTGAGGTTTCACGTGGACTCACCTTGCAGGAGCTTCTCATACTGCTCTCGGGTTTCCAAAAACTCCTCTTCAAACTGACAGAAGAGAATATGGAAGAAGAGGAAATGAGCATCTTTTCACACTTCTAGAACAGATAAACTCTTTAAGCATCATAAAAAGAAGAGAATATACATTATGGTTCCTTCCATTCCAGATATGGCTCAAAGGGAGAGAATACCAAGGGCAGAAGCACTGGCAAACCCTCTTGGACTGTCATATTTGACAAATGTTGCTACAGGCAACCCTAGCAGAAAAACAGGCAATAAGAACTGGAGTGAGGATGGTTTGTTTGGTATTGAACAGGCAATTTAATGTGAGACAGTCAAGAACACAGACTAGGCTGTCCTTAAAATGCTTTCTGGTATGCGGAAAAAAGGTCTGCTGTGGGGTATTTTGATTTGGGATCTAGACACGAACAAAATCTTAGAAAGTTAAAACAAAGCTTTTGCAAAAGAACGTAAAAGTATTGTGCTCAGTGGGAAGTTTAGTACAGAAGCATGTTTAGGACACCTACAGATGAATTATTCACTAGATGAGAAACAAAAAGATACAGAATTGCCTGTGATCAGAATGATGTAGTTATATTAAACATGGTCAAGGATGATTGGTCCAATTGGTGGTACTTATGGGGGAAACTGAGTTCAAGATTAAGACACCAAAGTCACATGCCTACATGTACATGCTTCCATGTCCCATCCGTGTCCATAGTCAATGTAGACCACGCAGTCTAGAAAATTATTGATGTTGCCAATCCCCAGATGCCTAGCTATGGACTCCCAAGGATGCTTCCTCAGTCAGCCTCTCTCAGAACACCTGTGCAACTTAGGTTAATTATTAAGAGTTGCTCTACTAGGGAAACCCCAGAAGATCAGGCATACTAATACAGTGCCAAAGTTCAGCCATAGCAACTGTGATCACAGAGTCTAACATTCAGAACTCATGTTTCTCCTGATGAAAAGCTGAGAAAAGAATATCCCAAGGAAAAATGTAATAATTGGTACCCATCAACAGCAGTTTTTTTAACATTTAAAAAAAAAAAAGAGAAAAGGAATTAAAACATAGGAAAAAACGATACGGGAAAGCATTTAGTTGTATTTTCTGAAAGACCTTCAAATAAAGACTGGTGGTCTTTTGAAAAAAACTTAGATTCCTTGTCCCAGTACAGGGGCAACTGTATGAAGTGTAACAGCTTACTGTATGAAAGAGGACACCTGGAGCAACTGCTAGTCCTTTCTGTCCTCAGACTGAATTATCAGTTTATCACCAAGACAGATGGCAAATGAATAAGTAAATTATATGCCATCAAAAAAAAATTACTTTAAAGTGGTGTCTTGTTTCTCTAGTTTACCCAAATATTTTTCTTCCTGCTCTGAGATTTCTAATTTCCCTGTACATGTGGGTCATTTTGCTCACTTCACCCTTTTAAGCTTTATCTAAATGGTGCAAGTAAGACAAAATACATTTTGTGCTATAGCTGTTGAGGATGCAGCCAGTGGAGTGAAAAAGAAATTAAAAATTGGTGTGCGAGCATCCAGCTGCAAACAGAAAGACCAGAGAAAGCGAACGCGTTGCAGTTTTACTTCCATAGATACTACTTGTGCCAGGAACACATCTATCATTCAACTCCACAGTTCTGGGTCAGTAATGGAATGCTTAATTAAGCATTACACATTCTTACATAAGGCAAGAAACTGGCTTACAGTGTCATTGCTCAGAAGATGCGTAACTTGAAGCCATACTTTTGTGTGCCTAAAGCAATAGTGTTTAATTACACTGAACAGCCAATGCTCATTTAGCACTGTCTTGGGATGCCTTTTCTTTTTTGGTTAATAACCTGTGATGTGCCTCAAAGACAAGCTTACCAACATGCAGCTTAAAGTTAAAAAGGCTAAAACAAACCTCAACCCCAGCTGCAGCTAACAACCAGCGAATTGACTCCATCTTGCCTCTTCCATCAAAGTAGTAAAGTTTCGGTTTTCCGGCCATGACTTCAAACTTACCGTTACCTAAAATAGTTATAACATATAATAAATTAATAATCATACAAAAATCCGATGGCAGCTAGATTCACAAGTCACTCACATTACAAAAATTTGAGTTAATTTTCCACAAAACATTTCAGTAAAGTTTCAGTCTAAACTGATTTGGTTTTTACTGCTGCAGTCAAGTCACAGTATTTCATAGTCTTTTAAGTTCCCTGAAATTCAGGAAAAGTATCAAGTTGTTAAGCAGGAAATAACAGGAAAAAATAAAGTCAACAGTAAGGAAATCCTTTAAACTTTTAGAAAACACCAGTTTTAGCACTAGAGTTACTCCATCACCACTGAAAGACAAGTTTCAGTCAAAGAGGAGAAAAGGCAGTAAACAGGTTTTTCAAATCTGTCAGTCTTTATATGAAAGAATGCCAAAAGTATCTAAAAGTTAATTCTGCACATACTTAGGTGAAGTACGGGAATGTATTTTCAAAGGCTCTCACTTTTCTTTCTCACTGTGGTAGTCCAGGGTAAGTATGTGAACCGGAATTAGTAGAAACTTCAAAAGAATGACCAGTTTCTTGTGTAATAATCCTGATTAAAATATAAAGATTCAGATTTTTGCACTACTGGTCTCATTTCTTTCTGTTGCCAAGCAAAACTTCATAGACTTTTCAGTTAATCAAACACACCATGCTTTGCAAGCAACATTTTAGTTCTTGAATAGCTTCGTAAACAAGGCTATTAATAGTTATTTTCTGAATAGCCTAGTGCTTAGGTCTCAGCAGGAACTGGATTCCACTTCAGAGCCATAAACCAAGAGAGCATCACATTTCATCATACTCGCATTTCAGAACTCCATAACAACAACTCCCTGATGTGACTGAGAGCTGTTTTCCCTCTGTAGGGAGATTTCTTGTCACTCCAATCCACAGTGCAAGTAATCCTGGAAGAGAGGCTGTTGGCATGCGAACAATAACTTCCAGTTCCCCATGTTGCAAGAGCTCCTTCATAAATGGAGGGAAAAAGTGACCTTTGAAAGACCTTGAGCACACACGCAGCAAGCAATCTGCTCATTAGCCAACAGGCATGAAAACAGAACACAAAATATAAGACTGCATCTGACCACGGGAATTCAAATAAACCAGGCTACCCAGCCCTTCACACCTGCTTAGGGCCTCCATTGCTTCTTAGGTAAGTCACTGGGAACTAAAACATTGCTGAATAGTATCTGTGCTGCTAAGAAATATAACAGTGCATGAGAAACAGAAAAGAAGACTAAAGAAAAGTATCAGCGTGAGCTACATGAAAGAACAGAATGAAACAGGAGTTGCTGGTAACACAGATAAATTCACACAAGAAGAGAAAAAAAGGCAAAGGTGATTTTCAACTTGAAGTTTAGAAAATTAAAGAAACAGAAGAGTCACTTTTCTTCTGTGCATCTTCCTAAGACAAGTGCCTAGCAGGCCAACTGACATGTCAGTGTTGTCCCAGAACTGGAGTTCGTTACGTGGTGTGCAACAATCAGCACACAGAGTGGAGATACCATATCTGTTTGCTATTTTGTGCAAGACAGGATGCTACATGTAGCTCCACAAAGCTAGCATGCTGGTTAGTCACACTGTTATATTTATACTGTTCAAACTGTTAGTTCCACTTTCTTTGCCACATCCCTCTGACTGGTTAGGTTTTATCCCTTCTTAACTGCAACTGCTTAGTTCTTTTCCCGCTTTGATTTAAAGACAAAGCCATCCTTAAATTTACGATGCATGCTTGGTGAGTGAGGGTCCTAATTCCGGGAGGGTCGTCCAGACACTTGGTGGTGTGGTTTAAGGATTTGTGATGAACAAATTTAACAAAGCACTCATGCTCTGGGATGTTCTGCACTTCAAGGACAGCAGTTCCTGATTAGGAATCCTTCATTAAGTCACTCCTTTTGCCTTGAAAGACGGACTGACTCATCACTATCTTACTGTTCACATACTTCCTGGGTTAATACTTATTAACAGAATACAACCTTCAGGCTACAGTGACTACAATTCCCCCCTTTGGGACTTATTAGGAAGGAATCTTTTACACTTCCCATTGAAGACTCATGATATCTTTTAATAAACCTGTTTTCCTGACATTGAGCAGCACTTAAAAATACATTGTATAGTCATGTAAATACACACAAAGATCATTAATGCAATTGTAACAATCAACATCTTGACACACAGACTTAGGTCAGGGAACCAGTGACTTGGCCATCTCCAAGTTTCTTCAAATCCCCAAAAGACCACTGGTGAAGAGGACCAGGAGGAGATCATCCCCATGTAGCACGTCCCTCGGGTCTGAGGCTCCCGGACCGTTTGCACTCGGCAGCCCTCAGCCCAACACCAACCGCTCCTTGCTGCCCTCCATCACCTAACACCAGCCTTGGAGGAAACTCCCCTACTCAGCGCAGGTCAGTAGCAGCCTCCCGGGCCATCAATTCCCACCCTTCTGTGAGTGACAAATTCTTCATAGGCACGAGATGAAGTGGCACATGTTATAAAGCGGGGAGCCACAATGCTGACAGCTGGGGGAAGGCTTGGAGGCACAGAGCAGAGCGGAGCAAGCTCTCACCGAAGAGGTGAGCGATGCTGGAGGACGCGCTTCTCGCACAAACGCTCCCACGCGGGGCGAGCAGCCGGGCACCGGGGACCGATCTCCTCACCGGGACCCGAGCGCCAGCCTCAGCCCAGCGCAGCCCCCCCCACAGCGCCGCGGCCAGGCGGGCCAGGGGACGCTGGGGGGGTTAGCGGGAAATGAGGAATAGCAGAAACTCAGAGTATTCATCTAGAGAAATTTAAAAAAATAAACACAAAGGGACAAACACAGCTTTTAACTAGAGAGGCAGCGCTGCCTCCCCCCGCACACCCTCGCGGAGCGCCCCCCGCCCGCGGCTCGCTGACATCCCGGGAGGAAAGCGGCCGGGCCGAGCCGAGCTGGGCTGGGCAGAGCCGAGCCGAGCCGAGCCGAGCCGAGCCGGGCCGATCCGCCGCACACCCACCTGTTCCGCCGGCAGCCGCCGCCGCGCCGCTCCGAGCCTCAGCGCTAGGAGGCGGTGACAGGCGAAACATCCGCCAATAGGAAGCAGCTACTTTGCATGTTTGGCGAAGGCTTATGGGAGAAAAATGGAATCAAAAAAGAACCTAAAGATTTTCTAAATACTTTTCCAGAAAACGTTTTGTTTTTAGAGAAAGGTGACTCTGTACTGTACATCGCTGAATTTAGAACCCTGGGGGCATCGCCATGACGTAAGATGATTGTATTTTTTGATCGTTATATAACACTGCTGACAGCTTTAAGCTTCGGATGTGAGGGCGATCTGGCTGCGATATCTGTCACCCCATTGGTCGCCAGGGTTGATTCGGCTGATCTGGCTGGCTAGGCGGGTGTCCCCTTCCTCCCTCACCGCTCCATGTGCGTCCCTCCCGAAGCTGCGCGCTCGGTCGAAGAGGACGACCTTCCCCGATAGAGGCGTACCGTTCATCGGTCAAGGGTATACGGTAGCTGCGCTCCCCTGCTAGAACCTCCAAACAAGCTCAAGGTCCATTTGTAGGAGAACGTAGGGTAGTCAAGCTTCCAAGACTGCAGACACATCCAAGTGAGGCACTGCATGGGGCAGTCTGCCATTGTTTTGCGACCCCACCTTCTTGCAAATTCCTTACTCACAATGCAGGATGTAAGGGTGTGTTTCTGTGTGCGACGGCGAATTTGAATTTTTATTCCCGCCCCTGCCACGCCATGCTCACAGAATCACAGAAT
>VZTO01013677.1:0-36968 GCA_013400615.1 Syrrhaptes paradoxus | reverse complement strand
GCTTGCACTCTTTTGCCATTCCAGCATCCCTTTGAGTAAGACCCTTTGCTGCCAGAGACGAGAACATCCCTGGGCTGGCAGGAACCTTGCAGACACCCAGGAGCAGAGCTTTGCAGAGCGTTTGGAGAGGCTGAGGCAGATGCAGTGCTGTTGCTCGAACAGACTCCATCTGTGCCCTGAACCCATCATGCTGCGTAGGTGGGTCCCCCAGCATCGGCTGAGTTACTCACCGGTGAGTTCTGGTTCGTGTCACAGAACTGCTCTGCCACCCTCTTGCCAGGAAGAAGCTACAGGACAAGTGAGAAGCAATTAACCTTGCCCCATGCCCAGCAGTGCAGCGAGCGTGCCAGCCAGTGCCCAAGGTGGAAGCAACTCGTTTGACCGTGTTTACCTGCAGGGAGGGGGAAGCTGGAGAGTGGAAAATCCCCAAATATGAGGCCAAAGGGAGAGAGGTTTCAGAATAGGGGTTAAGGAAGAGGAAGAAAAGCATGGGCTTTGGGGGCAAAAGGGACTTTTTTTCCTCCCCTGACTAAGCCAAGATCAGAGGGAAAGTTCCCGGAGAAGCGAGCAGGGTCTGTGTTAGAGTCAACTGAAGATTAGAGTTTCTCAAGAGGGGCTCAGGGAGAGGAAGCAATGACAAACTGATAAATAACTTCCCTTTTTTTCCCCTGGATCTGTGCATCTCCGGTGTTGCTGAAATCTTTGCAGAATCTGTCTTTAGTTTCAAGTATGGCATATGTCCGGTAACACGGGAACTGCTGCCTACAGGGTGAAGCCTCTTGGGAGGGCAGGTCTGGATGCTTTGGTGGTGGGGTTGGAGAAGCAGGTGCTGCCTAAGGGATGTGCCCTTCAAAGGTTCTCCAAAAGATCCTGGAGAGGAGCGGAGAGGGAGCACGGGGTGGTGTGAGGTGGTGGCTCAGCGTCCAGGAGAGGGAGCTGGATGCGGACGGAGCGGCACATCTGGGAAAGGCTGCACACGTGTGATGAGCAACAAACGGCGACGAGGGTGATGGAGNCACATCTGGGAAAGGCTGCACACGGCGACGAGGGTGATGGAATGAAACGTAGGTGGGACGGGCAGGGTTTGGTGAGCTCTTCAGAAAATTAGGGCTGTTGCCGATGGGATTTAGTTGTGAAATGGTAAAATGCAAAATATCAGCAGTGAGAAATCGATGTTCTGGGAGAAAACCACTTTGGAGCCCAAAGTGGGCGATCTTTAGATGTGCCGTTCGTGCCAACCTATAATGCAGTCTTTGCTGCTTTCAGGCTTCAGAAAGGCTGTACAGTACTTTGTACATACAATGTGTACTTTTCTGCAATTGCTAGAGTTTGTTTTTCCTAATTTACCCTTTCCTTGTTTATCTTGCATACTGTGGAGGGGTTTAATTTAGATATTTTTTTTTTTTAGAAAAAAAAACCTGCTTGGCAGTTAAGGGTTGGGGCAGCAATTTCTCTAGCATTTAGAGGTGGATTTGATTAGCACTTTTGGAAAACTGTGCAGCAAATTGCAGTGCTAATCGAGGGAAATCAAGCCATGCAGTTTTAAGGCAGAGTTGGTCTTTATTTTTTTTTTTTAAACCAAAAATAACGATATTAAGTTGTCTGAAGCTCAGAAGCATTATATTTCTGCCTGTTTCATGTGTCAGGCATTCTGATTACACAGTTGTGCTGGACAGAGTGTTGGTAGAAAAATATGAATACTTTAAAATGCAAAACACTTAATTTGCGGTCCAAAGCTGATTCTTTAGCGTTGCTGTCAGTTTTGTCTTATCCCTCTCTGTCCATAATTGAGTAAAATATTCTGCTTGTCTTTTATTAGTTTGTGAAATCCTTCACTGTGTATAAAAGATGGACAGAAAGAGATGCGACCAATTAAACCCCCGACTTTATTGTGTTAACGCTGTGATCCAGGATCTATTGACATCAATGGGAACCTTCCCTGGGACCTCAGATATGTGTTAGATTGTGGGTTTTAGGGTTTTTTTTTCAAATGAGAACAAAATACACGGTGCGTGCAGAGAGATGGAGTGTTAAGTGGATTAACTGGAATCCAGGGGAGACCTTTGTGTGTGTCTGGGGGCAATGGGACATTTAGTTTTATTCCCTGGGGCTGCAGGCTCTGGGTCGTGAGTCGAACTTCAAAGAAATGGGAATCCAGGGCTGCACTGGGGTATAGCGTCACATAGACGTTCCCCCAGTGTTCCCAGTGAGAGACACCAACCGGAATTCTCGTTTGCAGAATTCAAACAATGATCAAAGAGAGACAGATCAGCCTTTTGCCGTATCTCTGGTATTGCTGCGTGGAACGTGGCTGGTGTTTGGGTGATGTTGGGGAGATGGGTAAGTTAGCGCTGGGAGCAAAATGTATGGAGTGTAATCAGGAAATGTTGGCTTTTTTTTTTCCCCTGAGAAACTGAAATTACTGCAGTTACAAACTGCAAATTGGTAACTGGAGGAGATTCCTAAAATATGAGATAATCCCGAGAAGCTGACCAACTTTCTCTGTAGAACATCAAATTCTAGGTCTATAATCTGTAATTAAATCGCTTATGTGCTGTTAAAAAAAGCATCTGGCTGTTCTAAGACAGTGCGAGAGCATAGACACCAAATGAGCGAGCTGTAGTGACATGGGAAAAGTAGCAATTTAGAGGACAGGGAAATATTAAGATTTTGTATTTCTAACCTACCAGGCAGTGAGAGGATCCAGAAGGTCAACCCTTAGCAAAAACTATGGTGTCTTGCAATTGCGGTGGATAACCATTAACCATTGCGCTGCCAGAAGAGTTAGGGTGTCCTTTAGGTGCCTCTTAGATGATGTCTATGAGTTTAATCTGTCTCACTAGCAATATTTTGAAATATTAAGTGTTTCCAGTGTAAGGAAACAATCCAATACTTGTTAGGTGCGCAGGTAGTTATGTAAAAATGGAGAGATGTTGTCCTCTAAAGTCAAAGCACAACCTGCTGTCAGTCGGGTTATCTGTACTGGGAGCAGCAGACATTGTAAATCACCATCAGCAATGAAACCCTTGCTGGGGCTGATGTCTATTTACACTGCAAAATGTCTTGTCAGACTGAAATCGGAGGGGTGAGAAAGTGGGGCTGTGTCTTTGCTGCGGCAAAGCTGAAGGAGCTTCCTTTGCAAATCTTTTCTTGTAGAAAGGAAATTCTGAGAGCCTTGAAATTAAGGCACTGCTTTCATGCCTACTCTGCGGTGCAATTACGCCGTTTTCCTCATCTGTGTTCGGAGATGAATGTGACTAACCCCGGGTCACGCAGAGTCGAGTGGAGCTGGGCTGAGCCCCTGGGTCTGCGTTGGGTCGTGCAGTTGCAGGGACCTTTTCCCACAAGTGCATTGTTGGGTTTGCCTGGAGCAAGCGCCGTGTCCCTTACAGCTGTCGAGGAGAAGATGATCTCTAAGCAGTCTCTGTGCTGTTTCCTGGTGTGAAGGCAGAGCCAGTATTTGTAGAATTCCTTTGCCTTCTGCATCGTGTTTGATAGAAGTGACTGTGTTGTATTTAATGGAGATGAGGACATGAACAAATTCCTTCCCAAGGCGTGAATATACTTCTGTTACTCTGGAATCAAAATATGTACTTCAGCCTGAATGATTCCTAATACTGTGTTTTGTTTGTTTTTTTTCCCCTTCCTTGTTTTCCTCCAGTTGTGGCCTTCCTGGTGGCGTACCATCAAAACAAGGAGCTTATAGGAGAGAAGGGACTGCTCCCCTGTAAACTGTACCTGCAGAACGTCAAGAAGTATTTCAAAGGGAAGATAAACCTGGATGCTCTGAGCTATGCGCCAACAATCATCTGGTTTCTGGACTGGTCGGACATGGACAGCACCCTGGACTGCCTCTCCCTGCTTGGCCTGGCGACTTCAGCCTTTGTGTTGGTAACAGGATGTGCCAACATGGTCCTCATGGCTCTCCTGTGGGCTCTCTACCTCTCCTTGGTCAACGTTGGACAGATCTGGTGGGTAACAATCTCTCTGCTGTGTTTTTCTCTGTAGTTTTTTGCTGCTCATTGTACTCGTTGACTTTCTGTTGCCATTTGAGGTTGGTAATCTGGTAAGGAATGGTGTAGGGATGTGAGATAACTCGTTTCTGCCGAATGCTTTCCTTATGGGCATGTCCCTGTTCTCTCTCTTACCCGGGGTATCTGCCCTGGTCTCTGCTGTCCTCTCTGAGAGGCAAGTTGGCTGCATAACGTGCCATGGCCACATGTTGTCCCTGCTGTGGAGTGCTTTCCCTCGTGGCTCTTCCAAGGGAATTCCCCTAATAATTACCTTTGGGATGGTTTCTCAGTTTTCAGCTCTATCCAGAAGAGAGCTGGACCCCTAGGGATAAGTACATAAAGCCTATGGGGAAAAAGTAAAGTAGACATAGTGACTGTCTGCGTATGGTCTTTGTGGTGCAAAAGGAAGTGTGGTCCTCACACTTGTTAAGGCCCCACATATATTGGTTAAAAGAGAATGGGCCCCTAGAACCCTAAATTTTGTTAGTTCCCCTCCTCAAGTACCTCTCTGCCTGTAGCAGAGGTGATAATTCCGGGGAGGTAAAAGGCTGTGCCCTGAAGAGGTGCCCAAGCTGTGGACATGAGACAGCTGTGTCATGGGGATGTTCTTCCCAAATCTTCTGTCTCTACAGCACATGACGGGACACCTTCCTTACAGAGGGGATCAGTGACTTTAAGGATTTGCATGTTCTTGGGCAGCCCTGCGCTGTCCCATTCATTCCTATCCTACTCCTGATGGTATGTAAGTGGGTGACAGATAACAGCTTTGCTTTTCTGAAAAGTTCTATTCTCCGAGCTCTTAACTCAGCGTGAACTTAGGACTGTGAAAGAAAGCCACAAAATTTGAAAAATAACTTGGTGGGTAGTTTTCTGTTGCCCATTTCCAAGTTATTCCTAAGTCACTCATCTATTTTTTCTAGATGTTTTATGTCACGGGGCAAGAACACCAGCATCATCCTGCTCTTATTTATGTAGAGACAGGAGCCTGTGTCATCGTAGCAGCAAAATCTGGATGTGTTTTTTGACTTCTTTCTTTTCGTGGGGGGAAAAAAACCCCCTAACAACCTCCCCTGCAAGCTGCAAAGGTTTTGTAGCTGAAAGCTGGACCTGCAGTGACTCCCCAGGCTGAAAGCTGGATCTGGCTTGCTCCTGAAGTAGTGGGCTAACATGACATGAGCATGCCAGGCTTTCTTCGTTAGTGCCCACAAGGCACTCTGGGGTGCTCAGTCTACTGGCGCTGTGGTTATAGTGGTGCTATAATGTTATCATAGCTTTTTTTTTTTTAAATCAAAACTATCAGGAATGTGTTCTCCATGTCTTGCTGGGCAGTCGTGTTCTGTGCTGGTCCTCTGCTCACAGTTGCTTTTCCTGGTGCAGGCAGCCTGAAGGCGGAGGTGCGGTGTCTTCTCTGCTGGCACAGGAGGGCTGACCGTCCTGCAGAGCTCTCGAGTTGTTGCCAAAAGAAATCCAGCTGTGCCTGGTGGATGTGTGGCTATCTTATAGGATCCCAGAAGGGTTTGGGTTGGAAGGGACTTTAAAGCCCATCCAGTGCCACTCCCTGTCATGGGCAGGGACCCCTCCTACTAGCCCAGGTTGCCCAAAGCCTCATCCAGCCTGGCCTTGAACCCCTCCAGGGATGGGGCATCCACAGCTTCTCTGGGCACCCTGGGCCACTGCCTCACCCCCTGCACAGTTTGTCATCTTTCAAGTCTTGACGGGAGAGGCGAAGGGCAGGGGATGGAGAGGGGAGCCTTTTTCCACTGCTGCCCCGAACCACCCCCAGTGTCCAGCAGCCCATGTCCCAACCCCTCTTTCCGAGGAGGGTCAGAAGCTCGTGGCCAAGTGTTGGGTCTCTGCAGCTCTGACGATGATGAGCTGGCCAAGAGGAATGTGAGTGGAGCCCGAAGTTTGCCTTTTGTGGATGCTGTGGTTGAAAAGAATTGACTCTTGAGATAAGGCTGGATTTTTTTTTTTCTTCCTTTGCTACTTTAGATCTGGAGTTTCAGAGTTATTCTGGAGCAGGCAGGTGACTCCTGGAATATGACAACAACACGCCAAGGGAATGGGTTCAGTTCTGGGGAAGGGGTGAGGAAGAAGAGGGGGGACAGGAGGCATTGCCTTGGCTTCGTCTCTCCTTAATTTTGGTGTTGAATATATTAAACAGGAAATTAGGTTCTTCTTGCAAAGGGGTGAGGGAGAAGAATCAAAGCAAGCCAACAGTGCAGTTCATTCAGCTGTGGTTACATTTTTCATTAAATCCTCCGAAATGGGTCACTGAGTGGTCAAAACCATATTATTGTTGTGCATAGAGTGTGACTCCCAGTTCCTGGAGAAGGGGATGCTGGGTGGTTGGGTACTTATGGTGCGAGTAAACATGGGGGAAACAGCAAAGGAAGGACTAAATAATTTCTCACCATCCTTCAAGGACCTGTGGTGGCACAAGGGATGAGCTGGGAGTACCCAAAATCTCATGAATTCACGAATCCAGAAAACTCCTGGGCAGCAGTTGCCTGGGAAGCCAGTTCAAGGAAGATATGGGGTGATAAGGAGCAATAGAGTTCTCTTTTTTTAGGCTAGTGAGGAACAATTTATTCCTTTTATCGCCTTTTCTTTTTTCTCTTTTAAATGTTCCTATTTGTTTTGGGCTGGAGTCTCCAGACACTGGGCGCTGCTGAAGGAGCGAAGCCTTTCAACTGCTCTCCAGCTGGCTTGGGCTCAGACTCAGAGGAAGCTTTAGAAGAGCAAACCATCTCCTTTGAAGGGCAGGACTGCCTGCCTGCCCCGATACCGCAGACCTCCACCTGTGAGCTGGGGAACACACGGTGTGCCTGGGGACAGCCGAGTCCACGGGGACAGCATGGCAAGGGACCAGCTGAAGGTCTTGGAGGGTGTTACAACCCTCCAGAAAGCTGCTCCTGGAACAGGCTGGTGTGAGCTCTGATGGATTTTGTGTGATAAGGATTACTTTGGCAACATAAAATCCTGAGAACCGGGGCCAGGGTTTTGTCCTGGCCCTGAATTCTTGACTTCAGCGGCTCACTGTTGGCTCTGCCCGAGCGGGCTGGAATCGGATGCCCTTTGGTGGCTCTCTGAAGGAGGCTGGTTCGCAGAGAGCAGCGTGGGAATTTTGGTACCGGGGAGATGCGGGGCTAAGATTGCCTTTGCCAAGTTGGAAGGTGGAATGCAGGAGGAAGGTTTTGCAATTCTGGGCACTCTGTCCCCAAACAGCTGTGATATTCAGGGTCAGATTAAACCTCTACATGTTGTCTGGGCAGGTGTATAACGGGGCCACACTTGCATCACAAGCTCAGTGCATCTTTCTTAAAATATTGCATTTTTTTTTTCCCCTCTGCCATTTTGAACTTTTNTGGTATTCAGGGTCAGATGAAACCTCTACGTGTTGTCTGGGCAGGTGTGTAATGGGGCCACACTTGCATCACGAGCTCAGTGCATCTTTCTTAAAATATTGCATTTTTCCCCCCCCCGCCATTGTAAACTTTAGAGGTGGGAGGAGACTGTCAAGAATCTAAAAATCTTCTGGTGCAAAAGAATATTTAATGTCTGACCCGTGGGCTGGGTGAAGTGTTTGATCNCTTCCTCCCTCCTGCATAGTGGTATAGTGGGTTGGCAGACCCTGAAAGAAGAATGGGAAAACCTGCTCCTTTGTTTCAAAGTACTTGTTGCAGGTGACCTCATCAAACCTCCATTTGTGGGTTTATTCCCTGCGTTTCTGCTGGGGCATGTGTCTGCAGGGGTGGACCATCAGCTGCCCAGGTCCTTTGTTAGGACGAGAGACACGTTCAGCAGAGGTTAAATCATTTTTTTTTTACCAGAATAACTAATGCACTTCTAAAGTGAATTTGTAATTCTAGAATAAAATCACTTTTATCCCCCAGTAAGGTGTCTCCAGAGAGCTATTCCATTTTCTTATAAAAACAAACTTTTAAACTGCTCTGCCACTGATCTCCTGTTTCTTCTTCTGTTGTTTCCCCACTGAGCCACCCCATCCCCCCCGGCATTTCTAAATATCGTCTGAAAACCTTTCCTTTCCCTTGGTTATTGTCTCGTTTCGTTTTGCAAAACATATTGCCCACTGTTAGAGAGCACAGTTTGTAGGACACTTGATACAAAAGCTAGCATTGTGGTTTTTTAAATCCTGTTGCCTTTTTTTGTTTTTTTCTTTCGTGACTAAGATTCTGGTAGAGTTACAAGAGCTCAAGGGAATAGGTTGAACAAGCCAATAAATAAAATGGTACAGCACGAGGTGGCTACAGCCTTCTTTTCAGTGTGTTCTTCCCTTGTGGACAATGTTGGTGGAGCTACTGCTAACAGGTATTTAGGGTAAAATAAGACTAAGCAGTACACTTTTTTTTTCCTTGCAAGGAATATGAAACGGAGCAGTGCTTCCCTACCGTACAGCCCTGGAGGCTGAAGCCTGTTGAAGCCCATGCTCCCAGGTGGTTTCCAAGAAGTTGCAGATGCTGCAACGCTTCTGTAGAGCACAGAGGGGAGGACATGCCTCTGTCCTTCTGGCCCCGTATTCCTGGTGGTTTTTTTTTCATATTTAGCTGATAATAGCTTTTGACTTTAAGGACTTATTGAAGGGACGAGTACATTGCAGGTCATGAAAGCATGTCTCTGAGGTGCGTAATTTAATTGCAATTAAATTACCATCCTTAGAAGATCGTTTACAATAGAGAAGGAAGAAAGAATTGTGTGTCGTGGAGATTTTTGTGGTTTATATGTCTCATTAAAAAACACTTGTCTTGTGTGTGCTGGCAGATGGACTGGGGAATGGTTCCGGCTGAACCCCATTAAATGCTGGGGGGCTGATGGGATGCTCAGGGCTGTTTTCACGCTCCAGGAGGACATTAGTGGCCATTAAGTGGACCTCTGCTGCACTTTATTTCCTCTTATATTCTACAGCTTTGGTTTTTTACTTTAAAACACTTTGGTTCTTGTCTAGTGTCATCCCATCCGGTAAAGGGTAGAAACAGATCTCTGCTGAGTTGCTTATTCCAGCCGGCGTGTGACTTGTGGGCTGGATTGGGCTAAATGTCATTCCCATTTTGAAGTGTACTGGTTTGTGACCCTCTTAGGACAAGGGCACAGCACTTGGGGAAATACTCCTTTGAGGACTAGAAGAGTCCCAGTCCGATGTGCAGATAGAGGAACCACCCTCTGAGCTTCCCGCAGAGCAGAGCCAGGTCGGGGGGGATGAACATATCCCCACGAGTGTGTTTGAGCTAATGCATGTTCTGTTCGGTAGCATGAGTAATTCAGTAGGACTTTTTTGACAGCCCCTGAGCAGGCAAACGCTGAAAGATCCGGAGCTGTGCAAATAGGGAATCAGAGCCTGTGTGTCCTGGGTTTCATCAGTGTGCTTGGTTCACTTGGGAGGTTGACCGAGACCTTGCTGTACAGGCGGGAATGGATGCGTTGGGCTGGTCTTCACTGTGTGACCTTGGCGAGGGCTTCCCATCAGTCGATATCCTGCTTTATCTGCCTGTCTGGAAGTGATACAAGCTTGTACCGAGGGACTGTAAGACTTAATTGATATCAGCTTTACAGATAGGGAAGTTTGAAGTGCGAGCAAAAATGAGTATTGTGCCTCAATCCAGTGTGCTATTTTGTGTATTAAAAAAAAAATCTAGGATTTTAGATGTATCACATGAACAAATATCACCTTGATGATACGCTGAATTGGAGTCATTGGAAGTTTGCTCAGGGCTTTGCAAATAACCTTCTTGCAAAGAGCCCTCTTTCTGCAACGTGGCTTTATTTGTCTAGCTCTCCAAAATATCCCAATGACAACAACAACAAGAAAACTTAGAATATCTTAGTCCTTTATCAGGCCCTGGCCTTGGCAATAAACCTCAGGAATTTCTTTGTTATTGCGGATTGCAGCCTTGCATCCCTTTTACTCCAAACTCCCCTCCCTCTTTCCCCAGAAAGAAAAGATTATCTCTAGAAACGTAAACCAAAAGCTGAAGGATCTCAGGGGGTCATCCTTCCTGTCGAGGAAGCTGCTTTTTGGCACTTCCTCCTCGCACAGGAGAGAGGGAGCGTATCGGTTTCAAAGGATGCTGCGAGCAGTTGATACGACGCGTTAATGAAAGCAGAGATTAATGCCATGTGACACTGTTGCCTCGCAGTGCAACTGGGAACTAATGAGGCTAATGAGAACCATATTTTGGTTTGAGAGATTCAAATTTAATCATGGCTGATGTCAGAAATGAATCATTTAGCGTTTCCCCTCCTTCCTCCCCAGCATGTGGAAGGGTTCCCCTCCCTGCCCTAGGCTGGCTTGTGGGTTAGGAGCAGTCCTTGCCAGGGGCCAGCCCTTTCCGTCGTCCCATGTGGCTGGGAAGGAGGGTGATGCCATGGCTGGTTGGGTCCCCACGACCTGTCAACGTGTGCTCTGCAGCAGGAGGTTGTTTCTCCTGGTGAAGGTGGTTGAGATAAATGTAGGTGGCGGTGGGTTGTGTGCCGGTAATTCAGCTTGGGCTTTGGAAAGGGGCAAGTAGGAGCCAAGGATGCCGTTGCCATAGGATGTCCAGGGAGGTTTGAATGTGGACATCTACTCCAAAAACCATACATTAGTCTGTAAGCGGAGTGGACTGAAAAGCAGATGGCGATGAGCCTGATCAAGAAGCGATGTCCAATGGTGCCATGACTTTGAGAAGATCCGTGTGAGCCATCAGTGGAAGAGTTAAGGGCTGCCCAGGGATGCTTCGGTGGGGTCTCGGGCTGTGCCAGGTCTGGTCATTGCCTGCTTCCATGAATACGTGGCTGGAGAAGAACTGACCCATGGCAAGCGTAACGGACTGTTGAAACACGATATGAAAACCAAGAGGAGCGGCTTTGGTGCAATGGTGTGCCAGGGTTTTGTGAGCATCTGCAGCATGGGGGTGGCAGCGCTACTGCTGAGGCTGTTGATTTTGTAGCGATCTCTAAGGTTAATGTCATCTGAATAATGTGAATGCTTGGAGGAACTTAAATTGATTATAAAAGAGGGAAACTAAAGAGGAATTTAAATATTTTACATTGGTTGCATGTATTGTTTTGACTTATTGTAATTACTGGCTTGCTTCACTTAATAATAGCCCCTTTGGAGAATTAATTTTTTTTTTTAAATCTGTAAGATAGCCAGAGATCTATAAAAATTAACTTGCCATACGTAGAAAATATAGTGTTGGGGTCCCCGAAGGTGTGTGCAGGGGCTGCAGCGTGATGCCTGTTCTGCATCCCGTTGCCAGCCGGCTCCTTCTGCCCCACCGCCTGCTCCGTCTGTTAAATGTGCAAAGTGGAGTTGCCCTCTGAGCCCTGGCTCATAACCTTTTATCATGTTAATCCCGGTAATCGCTTCTGTCTCGGTGTCAGGACTGTTACCTGGATCTGCGCAGGAAAGCAGGGGTGTGCATCTGCTACTTCGCTTTGCAGAAAGCCCGACAAAGTGACGTAACGTCGCAGAGAGTAATGCTTTGATGGCACAGCAAATGTCAGCAAAAGGCACGGAGCAATATTCTTCCACCTCCTTCCTGCTTTCCCTGCCCCAGCTTGATTTCAGGAGACCGTGTTAAAATGCCAGCAGTGGCTGGATTGGGATCTGGGGTAAAGCCGGTGCACGGGGAGCTGTGGGTGCTCTCTGGACAGTTCATGACACCCTCCTGCTTCCTTTGCACAAACCATCTCTAGCTTCCAGTCACTGCTGCAAATCACGGCCGATGAGAAAATGAGAGCAAAGAAATTATCAGAAGATTATGTGGTTAGCGGCGTGGCTGCGCAGTGTCTGGTGTACTATGAGCCAGAGACCAAGACAAATATTTTTTAATTGCTTATTATCTGGCACATCTAATTGCCAGCTGTATCCAGTATGTAGACTTGGGTATTGATTCCACAGCTGAAAGATTTAGGAAAAGAATGAATAATGTTTTTTTCATGAATTTTTTTTTTTTAGACTGTAACTTGCCAGATAGTTTCATGTGCCCAGTCTGGTCCAGCACACGTTCATGGTGTTTAACTCCTCAAACAGCTGTGGTTGGAAAGAATGTTAAAACCACACTTGGTACAGCCGAAAAGCGAGCTGGGGTTAGGGCAGGGTCCAAGCCCTGGTGGGATCTGTGTTTACTAACTTCCCTAAGGGTCTTAATCCAGAAATTTATTCTCGAGAACATGAGCGGTGCGGGCTCATTGCCGGGCTGGGGTTACTGCACACCCAGAGCCGTGCTGCCGGGGAGATGTTCCAGGGCTGGCTGGGTACAGAGCAGCTCTGTGCTGGAGAAGGGGAGGCAAGCGAGTGCAAGAACAAGCAAGCTCTCTTGGGGAAGGGTCTGGGGTGTGAAGGAGGTGGAAACTTGCATTAGAATAACTCAGGGCTTTAGAGAGGCTGCAGACCTCTTCGTTTAATGGGGAATCACACTCCGTCTGCAGAATGGCTGGTGGTGGGGAACCAGCCTTTGGAGAGAGATGGATTAATGCAATTAAATGATTTTTTTTTTTTTTAATTTTTAATCAAGGAATGGAATTACTGAAATGCAGTTTTCCTGGGATTTTAGCTGTCAGTGGAAATACAAACCCTTTGTGCTGCTGGTGCTGAAGGAGCAGGGTTGCAGCCCTCATTTTGTGCTGTTCCCCGTGCGCACACGCACCAAAATGCTGCGGTGGGACTCGCCTCCTGTTCTAGGGCTTGAACACGTTCTTTATTTTCCATCACTGTCTGGTTCCACTTGCTGTGCACGTGCTTTTCGAGTTTGTTCCTGCCTAGGGAAGAGGTTTTGGCAGGTCGGGCAGCCTGGTGCAGCTCCTGCCGGGGTGAAGAGGGGCCGAGGAGCTGTGGTGCTGCTGCGGTTGGTGCCTTGCTGCCGGCTCCCGTTCTCACCTTCCCTGCCTTGGACTCGCCATCTGGCTTAAGGAGTGGCTCAGAGTGGAGTTCTCAAAGCTGCCGTTTCAGCAGCTGGTTTTGGCACTGGAAGGATTTAACCAAAGCAAACTGCTTGAGTTTGGCAAATCCTGAGTTGCGTAAGCCAGGGTTTGTAATAACTTTGAGCTTTGGAAATGGACAAGGACAGAGCAGCTGGTGAGTGCCGGGGTTTGGTTGGGTGTTTCACGTTTGGTCTCTTAACCAAGCCTGGTTCCCTGCATTGCAAGTGGAAAATAAAGTGGTGCTGCCATGGCTTGGGGGCTGCGGTGAGCTGTGGCAGTGCCAGGTGTGGCAGTGCCAGACCGCCCCGCGGCTGCGCAGGATGGGGACGGTGCGAGCCCCCGGCGCGGCTCCAGCAGGTCAGCCGTCCTGTTCCCTACCCGCTGGCTGGCTCCAGCGCTGCTCAGGCACCTTTCCCAGCACCATGTGCAAACTGAGGAGTAAACCTCATCCTCAAGCACTTTTTTTTTAATGTTATCCCTGTTCCTTCCATTTAAATGTGGATGTTGTAATTACAGAGTGCAGAATCCCAGCTTTTAGAGATCTGTGACCACAATAAAGTGAATCCAGCAACCAGAGGAGTGGTTTCATTTACTACCATTCCAGTTTATTTCCTTCCCCCACCACCGCTGTGCAATCCTAAAGGCTTGGCAGCAACTGAAACCAGCTGTCAAAAATGTTTCTTACCCCCACACTTTTTAAGTTAATGATGTTCGGAAATTAATGGCGCACTAGACTAATTCTGTCATCTCATTCTGATGGACTCTCAGGCTCTTGCAAGTGATGTTTGCCAACTGGCTGCTTTGTTTTGAGGCAGTGTGCTGAGGAAGTGTAACCCCAGGTGCCAGGTACTGTACATATATATACACATTGAAAAGATGAGGGGTTTTTGTCCTAAAGTGTTTACAGCTTTCATTTGGTTGCTATATTGTGGTTAACCAAACAAGCTCTCAGGCACGTCAACCAGTAACTTTTAGGAGCATCACGTGCAAGACAGCAGCGGATGAGGGTTCCCAGTCCTGGGAGCTGGGGAGGTGTCAGCCAGCACCTTGTGTCTGGTTGTCCCATTGCGCTGGAAGTGGCTGCGGCCCCACACTGGGCGCAGAAGAGCCGGGAGCCTCGGCGGCGGTGTGGAAAGTGGTGAAAAGCTGCAGGAGCTGAGTTTGATTAGTTGAGAGAAAGGAAAACTGGGAAAGGAGACAAAGATCTTCCAAGTGCGTGAAAGCAGCAGAGAGGAGGGGAGTTAGCTGCTCTCCACGTTCATTCTCTCCTTGGGGATTGGACACGAAGCTGTTGGTGTACAGGGTGGAAGGAAGGATAGAGGTTAGACGTAAGGAGAAGGCTGCTAAATGTATGTATAGAGGAACAGGGGGTGAATATCTGGAGAGGGAAGGGGAGTCTCCATCACTGTTAGCCCGGCGTCTCTCCGAGGGGATTTTCCCCATTTTCTGTACCTCTGTGGCTTAGCCCTTTTTTTTCTTCCCTAAGGCAATGCCTAGATTGATGGCATCTTAGCTCCTGGGGAGATGGTCCCCTGCTTCCTCCTCTCCCTGCCTGGGTGCTGGAGGGAAGACCAGGGTAGTTAATATGTCATAATTAACATGTCCCAGTTAATCTGTCACATTTCCATCCTTCCCAGGGTAGTGGTGACTCTGTGTAGGTTCTACCTGGTTTCCATTGTGGAGAGGTGCTGCTGTGGAAACTCTGTTAGAGCAGATTTTGGAGCCGTATCCTGATGGAGAATAGAAAATATCTCCGTTCTACCCAAATAGCTTTTCCCCCATCCCACATTGTACGGCCCAGAGAATGAGGGAGATTCATAGCGGAGATGAAAGTTGCCATCTGGGTTCACTTTCCGTAGAGGATGTTCTCCAAGGAGAAGAGTGAGAGAAGCTGTTAACACCAGTCACAAATGAGGGACGCAGCAGGGAATGATCCTGCCTGTGGCAATCAAGGGAGGTGGAAGGATCTGGTGGTGTTGGGCGCTGCTGGGATGCGAGTGGTGGGTATGACTGGTTTGTTTCTTTTTTTGGATTATAGATATTTTCCTAGTAAGCATCAATAGGTGTAAAGATAAGAGTTCCTGTCTGTGTTCTGTTTCTTGGTAGACTCTATTTAGAATTTTCTCATGTTTTACAGACTTAGAAGAAGAGTCCTTTTTTCCAGACGACTCTTGCATTAAATAATCTCTGTAGCTATGGGGTAGGTGAGCAGAGAAGGAATGGAAATTTGTTGGGCAAGCCTGGCCAATCTGCTTTTCCTGCTCCGTGCGCAAATAGAAACCATCATCCCGCATGCTTTGCATGCGGAAAAAAAGAGATGTTATACAGAAAAGGTGATGATGTCTGCGGGGTTGGCTTGGGAGCTCCCCGTCGCTTGCACAGAGATGCTCAAACGTGATTCGGAGACACGGGAAGCTCTTGCAGAGCCGAGTCTTCAAACCCAGCTTGGCTCCATGCTGCTTCCACCACAGGCACTGAGGGCAGAAAATATTTTCATCAGGAGTGATGTAGTTTAGACTATGTTTTGCTATCCGTTTTTGCTTTCCAGGAATGTACTTGAGCTCGAATTAATCAGCGTGACAATGTGGTGAAAACAACTTAACCCAAATATTTGATGATGTTTATGATTCCCAGCTGATACTTCCAGGCTTTCTGTGTGATACGAGGTTCGCCCCTAATGACAAGTCGCGGCTAATTACATTGTTTCTCCAACCAGAGAACAGGAGTGACATCACTTTTTAATTTGATTAGAAAATCCAAATGGAATGTACTTTGAATTTGCAAGATTTCTGGTTTTGACAATGTGCAGATGAAAAGTCCCTGTGTTGAAATTTGCCAAAAAAAAAATCCCCCAAACCTGCAAAGTCAAATCTGTATTTTTTACTTGTCGTTATCTGTTGGTAATGCTTCAAAGGCAGGCAGTAGGAGAAAAAAATAGAAAAAAAAATCAATTTTTTGAAGTTAAATAAACACTTTTGTTTAATCTGTATAAGCAAGAAGAGAATCTTGAAAAGGAAAAAATGGTCATTAGGCTCCAAACTACAACCTGAGGTCTGGGGGAATTGGGTACCTGCCTGTTTGTACCTATAAAAAAAAAACAAACCACCCCTGCTGCTTTTATGCATTTGGAGTGGGCCATTTGGTTTGGTTTCCTTGGCATTTGTATCGCGGGCTTCTTCAGAGAAATAAATTCACAAGTGTTTGCCTGTCATCGCATGACAAGTTCTGGAGCCTGGATTGATGTAATCAGCAGCAGGCACACGTCAGAGGACTTAATGTGGTTCAGAAGAATACAATATTTTATTAATTCCTCATTTGGTGTGTGTCTCTGTGTGTGTGTTTTAAATGAGCCTCAGGGGGTTCTTAACTTCTGCCAAGAAATAAGAATAATTCGTACGAGTTGATGTTTAACTGCGCTGCGACCGTGTCGGAAAATAACGAAGCTAGGTTGCCCTTAACGACAGATATCTTTATAAAGAGACACTTTTATTAAGAAAGTGAAAACTTATTGTGCATTTTAACGTTATTGCTCTCTATACATCAGTAGCCCCGTATGAAATTGTTGTTAAATATATAATAAAATATTTAGATTGGTGGATTTTAGAACTATTTCAACTACTGTGAGTATAAAACTGGTGTTTTCAGTAAGAGCAACTCTTTTTGAAAATATTTAAAAGCCTGGGGTGGTTTTTTGTTTTGGGGTTCCTTTTTTTTGTTGTTGTTGTTTTTTGGTTGGTGTAATGCAGGTATGAATAATAAAGCCCCAAAGGGGGATTGAAGCCATAGTGGGAATAAACCCAAGCTGTCTAAAGAACAGCATCTTAAAACTCCGTAACCTTTGGGTTTTAATTGGAACTGGTCATCTTATAGAAAATCACGATGTTGTAGCTGAGGCTAACGGCAGTATCTGTGCTGTCTCTTCTGGATATGCTGCTCTAGCATCCTTATTGGAAGAAGGGTAACCAGTTGCTTAGAGTGCTAAATAACAGCCTAATTTGTCCAGAAATGGATGAATTTGCTCTTTGTGTGTTCCCAGGTAGCAGCAATTTACCGTTTAGTGCCTTTGAGATGCATATTACATGGTTCAGGCACGTTTCCATGCTCCTTGATAGGTGTGTTTTGAGACTCAAAACATGTGAAGTTTGAAATAAAACTGATAGGAGACATAGGTTCCTACAATTGATCGGCCGAGATTTTAATTTTTTTACTTTTTCTTCATTTTGTTTTGCAGGTATTCCTTTGGTAAGTGAATAAAAATGAGAAAAAACCTGCAGTAATAATGTATTGGTGCATTTGTGGGTATGTAGCTTTTACATTACTCTGGCTCGCTCTCTCTTTCTCTGTTAAATGTTTTAAGTTCTGATTGTCTCCATTTCCCTGAATTTCTTTCTGCCCTTATGGAAGGAAANAACGTTATTGCTCTCTATACATCAGTAGCCCCGTATGAAATTGTTGTTAAATATATAATAAAATATTTAGATTGGTGGATTTTAGAACTATTTCAACTACTGTGAGTATAAAACTGGTGTTTTCAGTAAGAGCAACTCTTTTTGAAAATATTTAAAAGCCTGGGGTGGTTTTTTGTTTTGGGGTTCCTTTTTTTTGTTGTTGTTGTTTTTTGGTTGGTGTAATGCAGGTATGAATAATAAAGCCCCAAAGGGGGATTGAAGCCATAGTGGGAATAAACCCAAGCTGTCTAAAGAACAGCATCTTAAAACTCCGTAACCTTTGGGTTTTAATTGGAACTGGTCATCTTATAGAAAATCACGATGTTGTAGCTGAGGCTAACGGCAGTATCTGTGCTGTCTCTTCTGGATATGCTGCTCTAGCATCCTTATTGGAAGAAGGGTAACCAGTTGCTTAGAGTGCTAAATAACAGCCTAATTTGTCCAGAAATGGATGAATTTGCTCTTTGTGTGTTCCCAGGTAGCAGCAATTTACCGTTTAGTGCCTTTGAGATGCATGTTACATGGTTCAGGCACGTTTCCATGCTCCTTGATAGGTGTGTTTTGCGACTCAAAACATGTGAAGTTTGAAAGAAGACTGATAGGAGATATAGGTTCCTACAATTGATCGGGTGAGATTTTAATTTTTTTACTTTTTCTTCATTTTGTTTTGCAGGTATTCCTTTGGTAAGTGAATAAAAATGAGAAAAAACCTGCAGTAATAATGTATTGGTGCATTTGTGGGTATGTAGCTTTTACATTACTCTGGCTCGCTCTCTCTTTCTCTGTTAAATGTTTTAAGTTCTGATTGTCTCCATTTCCCTGAATTTCTTTCTGCCCTTATGGAAGGAAAAACTGGTGTAAATTCTGTAAATTAAGATTGAAGGAGACTTGGTGGAAGGGTTGTGTAAGTACCAACAGCATCATTTGGAGGGTGTCAGTGAAGACGAACGGTAAAATAACCCCGAGACAACTGAGCAAAGCA
Source organism: Syrrhaptes paradoxus (assembly GCA_013400615.1). Classification (NCBI taxonomy): domain Eukaryota; kingdom Metazoa; phylum Chordata; class Aves; order Pterocliformes; family Pteroclidae; genus Syrrhaptes; species Syrrhaptes paradoxus. Next base: position 18,600 of record VZTO01013677.1, on the reverse strand, counting down.
GGGTCTGAAGGAGATCCTCTGGGAGGGAACCCCTTCCTCCCCAATTCCAGTTTCCTTTCCACTGATGATTTGTACAATGTTAAGAACCTTTTACTCATATCAGCTGCTTTTCCCCTGGTGTGAGGTGCGGATATGACTCCCTTGGAGGTCTAGAAAGTGCTTTGTACAGGTTTGGGGTTTTTTTCAATATTCCAACCCACAGCCGGAGCCTAAATGGGAAGTTAGAAATCCTGGTAGGAAATGTTCCTTTCTGTGGAAATATTAGGAAAACTGCTAGTGTACTTCTGATTTTCTGGGGAGTAGTGCCTTGGGATAATGTCTTAAACCAGCCTGTTTGGTCGTGTCTTCTCCTCCCTTCAGCCAGGTGCCCGTGGGTGGAGGATTTGTGTTCCCAAGTTGGCGCTAACCAGTCACAAATGGAAATTTGGTCATTCTAACAGAAGGCACAAGAATAACAAAAGTTGCTTTATGTCTGTGTATTATGGAGGGTTGCAAAAGTAATGACTGAGGATGCCTCCCCTTCTCCTTCAGGGAACCGAATCCATCTTCTTGTTCACCGATGGATGGTTCTCATCAGTTGTAGTGGATATACTGCTTTGGTGCGTTGAGATGGTGCTGGACCAAGTGGAGAAGGAATGTGGAGAATTGGTTCCGCTCCTGGGTGGTTTAGGTAATACATTGCCGGTGGATGTGGATATTTTAGCCAGCTGGACTTTACACCATGAGTGCACACTTCTGTTGGGTTAGTGAGGACACCCATCTTGGTTTTAACTCCGGTTACTCATCCTGTGTATATGTTTTTCAGTCTCACTGGTGGTTGTAGAAAGACTGCATTTTTGCAAGTGGTGTTTTATCTTCCTTTGGCCTTTCTTTACGTCCCAACTGGCTAGCCACCGAAGGAGGGTTACTGAAGTCCTTTGTACACAGTAGGGTCTCTCCCTTCCTTGTTCTTGGCTTAAGGGCTACTTCTGAATAAGATGAATGAGATGTAAATCTGGAGTTACTTTTGTTAGAATACAGGAAAACCACAATATTTTTGTTATAATATAGCTGAAACAACAACATTGTCATCCATTGCTGGAGAAGTACATTAAATATTGCTGAGCTCTGGAAGCCTTATTCTTTGGTAGCATCTACTTCAAAGCAAGATCTTAAAAAAAAAAAAAAAAAAAAATTCCTGGAGAGATCTTTGTAAAATGCTGACTGTTTCCTATTCCCCTCCAGGAAGTGTGCTTTTTTTTGATACATCTTAGGATGGATTTTGGTAGCCGCTATTAAAACTGCAGGCTGTCCCTATGAATTTTAAAGAACTCCAGAGCCTGGAAATAACAACAAGCTGTTAGGCCAAATGGGATCAACTGGTATTGCCACAGGTTTTGCTCTTTGCTCTTACTCCTGTCAGGTAACAGTTATTAAAAACACTCCTCACTTCAGGGAATGAACTGCCAAACAGCCGTGCAAGAGCTTTCCCAGCACAAAGCACGGGCCGTGTTGGGCTATTTATCTTTGAGAGGTGAAGGGGTGCTCGGCGATGCAAATCCTGGAGCCGGCGTCAGCCATGGGGTTAGCACCGTCCTGAAATTAGCTGAGCTGTAATAGCTTCTCGGCTTTGTTTATTGTTATTTGGGTATAAATTTGGCTTTAGATGTCGCATGGCGTGTTTCAGTGGGCGTGTGGTGGTTTTGCAGGGGTCTCTCCCCATGGGTAGGCACAGCTTGGGCATACGAGGCTCCCAGTGTTGGGGAACATCCAACTTGATGGTCCCGTCTCCTCCCTGGTTTTGGCAGGACGGTGCTCTGGTGGGATTGCTCGTTGGCTGGAGCACGCTGGATTGCTTTGGTCCTTCCGACCTGACCTGAGGATGCCAGGAGTCTTGGAGGTGGATGGATGGAAGTGCTGGATTGCTTTGGTCCTTCTGAGCTGACCTGATGCTGGGAGTCTCAGAGGTGGGTGGATGGACAGACGGATGGATGGAAGTGCTGCCTGTCCTGGGTGGAGCACACCTGCAGGGCCAGCAGCCATGCTCCTCCTGAAGAGCTGAGCTTTTGTGGCAACTTCATCCTCAGCCTAAATCTCCTCCTTGAGCTTTGCTCTACCAAGGGCTTTCCTCCGTGGCTGTCTGTCTTTGAGCCCCTTTCTGGGTGCCTTGGTGACCTTTGCATGCTACCATGAGCCAGCTGGCCTCGCTCAGCACCCTTGGTCCTGGCTCAGAAATGGCAAGGCTCCATCTCTCTGAAGGTTGCAGCTGAGGTTCTGGGACTAGAAATAACTGGCAAGGTCAACTTGTTATTTTATCCGTCTTTAAAATTAAGGCCATCTTTTCTCCTAGCTTAGAATGAGATGAAAGCTGCTTCAACAGGTGGGTGGTGTTGACAGCTTTGCTGTTTCTGACCCTTCCTGAGCAAGGATGCGCTCTCCTCCAGCAGTAGTTCCTGATGATGCTTCTGTCTGAGATACCCCCAAGGACTTTTTTTTTTTTTTTCCCAGTAGAGGTCTGTTTTAATGTGGTGATTTATTATCTCTGTTTTGACAGAGGCTGTGAAAAAGACGATGCTCTTTTCCAGGCTTTCTTGTCCTCTCTCTTCTGTTCTGCCTTATTATTGTGTTAAGTAGCTGCAGCTATTCAGGAGATGGTTTGACAGCCCTGGAAATGTCCTGGGATACTGGTCAGATGAGATACCAGCTAAGCAGAGCTGCCGAAAAGCTGCAAAGCTCGCGTGAGTTGTGGTGGACAGCCACATCCCTCTGCAGAGTGAAAATCCAGGTGTGGTGTGGGAAACCTGTGAAACTGGAGATTCTGACCCCACATCGTGGGTCCACGGCCGTCAGGTACATCGTGGAGCAGCAGTCTGGATTCTCTACCAAGGAACGCGCAGAAAAGACAGAAATGTGGCTGTTTATCTTTTGACTATCAATGGGATAATGAAACAGAAAGGACTGAGGAGCAGCTGATCTTTTCTGACTCTTGATGCACAGAAGTGTCCTGTTTGGAGCCAAAGCAAATGTTTCCTTGGGGACTGTTCCAGGGAGCCTTGCTTCTGCACTCTTTGCGGGCCAACTGTACGGCTAGAATTAGAAGCATATTTTAAAAGTAAGAGTTTTTTTTTTTTTCTCCTTGTTAATTTTGGTGTGGAGAGAAGACAATCACTGAAGGTTGAATTAAACTCCGATTTTTTTTTTTCCCCCGTTATCTCTAAGCATGGAATAAGCAAATAATTTAGTTCGTACCTGTGCCTGTCCCCAAATTTTATATTCCACCTATTATCTCAGAATTTAAGATGAAGTGTGTTTTGATTAGAAGTAGAATAAAAAGTTGAGAGCCGAGTGTAGGTAATTCTCCATTACTTGTTAAATCCTCACTCTTTACTTCGATGCAAATTGTTCCGAGGAGGATTTTCTTTTAAAAGGTCTTCAGGGATCTTGAATTTTAGATGTGCATTGACATAAAATGAAATGTTAGAGCGCACAGCTGGGGCTCTGGCGTTCGCTGTACGAGATTGAGATGTTTCTCCGTTGTGAGCGCGTGTTTCCAGGGAAGGGGCGAAGTTTTCGGTTGCACTGTGCCAGTCTGAGGTCAAACTTCACTAACGTGGGTCCAAAGCTTAGTTTGACTGAGATGGGGATGTGTCTGGGCTGGACCGTGCCCCGTTGATTCCTGCAGACCCGTCTGCGTGGTGGGTGTGAGCTTGCCCGGGCGCAGGAGGATTCCCGGCAGAGGTTTGCTTTATCGCAGGGCAGCACGGAAATATCCCGCTGGCACCCGGTGGCACTTGTTCCTCTGGTCCCTCTCTGTACAGATGGCGTGTGGCGTGGGAGACACCAGGGAGCAGGACGTGGAGGACGGGTTGGTCCCTGTTATTCCTGGAGAACTCTGTTCTGTTCCCAGCAGGAGACCCTGGGGCCGTGGTGCGAGCGTCCCAGCAAGCCCCTGGGAATGGCTGCGGGGCTGAACACCCCGACGGCCATGGATGCTTTTTATCCATCCTGCCCCCATGCCGAGATGGGAGGGACGGGGCTGCTTACCGACCATTCCTGGCGACTATTGTGATCTGCTGTTCCTATTTCTCGTGTAAGAGTGGGAAACTTTTCTCTCTGTCTTATTAAATCTATTTTTCAAGCTGTCACTTAACCAGGTCTAGTGACAGAGTCGGATGTTTATGTGGCCCTGGACACTTGAACTCTGGTGTTTTCAATCACAACAGCACCTTTTGCCAGCCGTTATGAATTAAATACTCCTCCTGACCTTTTACCCTCGCCGCTCTTAAATTCATGCTTTAAAAACAGCTTAATGAGGGGTTTACTGGCCCAATTGGAAGTTTTTATTAAAACCTATTAGTGTGCTAGAGTAGCCTGCCTGAAGGAAACGATTAGCCCAAAGCAACTAAACTGGGAGCTGGCCCCTAGCCACGCCAGGTTTCCACTAAACTGTTTCCAGACCCACGTTAACCCCAACACTGCAGCTTGCATGGTATTCATATCCTCTGCTTTAATTTATAGCTTGTCTGATTCTCTGCCCAGCCTTTCTCCGTGTTCACGAAAGCATTTTGTTTTAATGTAATTAGACCTGCGTTAAAGGGCAATGTGCCTTCGTCCAGGGCTGACTTGTTTGAGAACCTCAATTAGTGGAAGTGTTCCCCCCAAGTCCTCTGCTGGTGCTGGCCCAGGAAGGAGGATGTCCCCACTCGGACAAAGCCGTGATGCTCCCGGGGTTCTGCGTAAGCTTCCCGTGAGGAGCATCCCAGCATCGAGCTGGCGATGCAGCTGCAGTGGTGGAAGAGCAGGGGTTTGGAACGGAGCTGTGCTATCGGGAGGACACGGCCCTGGGGATATCGTGGAGGAGCTGGAGGTTAGAAATCCCAGCTGGCTTCTGCCGCTGACTTCCAGCTGGATCTTAGCTTGTTTGCTCTCAGTCTGTGCTTTGTTTTCAAAACTGGGCGAGTGGTCCTTGCCCATCTTAAAAATAACCTCTCCGATGCTCCTGAAGCCCTGGAGCCATTATCTCTGTTCTTGTGCTCATGTCTCCATGCAGCTGAGAGATGCAGGCAGATCTACTTGATAAAAAAATCGTTGTAGCAAGTCCTGTGCCCCGAAAGTGCCGAGCAATGATCAACCTTTGCATGTGTTCCCTCCTCATCCATGTCCCTGGCTGCTTGTCCAGGCTTCCTGCAGTATCTCCTTTGGAAACCACAAGCTCTTTGCAGAAGTGACTTTCAGTTCTTTATATATATATATTTTTTTTTAAATATATATTTTTATATGTATTTATATATATATATTTATATATGTATTTGTCACAGTAACTTGCCTGTTTGTAGATATCCACAACTACTGAACTGAAGACATGGAATAATCCCAAACTTTTAAGCTGTATTTGGTGTTTTGCTGGTGGTTTTCTTTGTTGTCTGGTTGCTGAAATGAGTGTCCGTGTGTTAATGGTACATCCCCAAATAACAATACATCACCCAGCGAGTCGCTGCTGGATGCGCTTGCTGGGCTTTGTGGTTCTTGTTGCTGTCCTATGGTCAGGGAGGGCAAGCTGAAGAGCCAGACAGGGACTCTCGCAAGACCTTGGTTTAGCCTGGAAAGAAGCCAGATTCCCCCAAAATAAGGTTACAGAGAGTAAATATCAAAATTAGTAGAAAAAAATCCCGGGGATTTGCCAGTGTACCAACTAGGCTGGTGTTTAAGTGACAAAGGTTTGGGTTCTAGGATGCATTGTGACCATCATAAAGTGATTTTTCCATAAACAAAGGAAAAAGCGACTGGTCCCTCTGTGCATCGTGTGTTTCCCGAGGGTCACCTCCTGCCTTTATTTTCACTGGCATACGGATGCACCAGCCTTGGGAGGTACCTTTTAAAAAGAATGTTTAAGGAAAAATCTGCCATTAAAGTTATTACTGTAAAGTAGTGCCTTTGATTGCGGTAATTATGCAAATGATTTTAAGGGATAAAATCCTTCTTAACGAGGCCTGATGTAAATGATGGTGCTGGAACCAGTGCATAACTTCTTCAAACCCGATCATTCCACGCAGGTCATGTTCTTTCTGCCATTTGCCGTGTTGCCTGGATGGCGACCTGTGTAACCGATGACCGCCCTGCGGATGTGATTTTTTTATTTTCTCTTACTCCAGGAATGTCAGTGGGTGGAATGGGAACGCTGGTCTTGCAGAAACTGGGAAACCCTTTCCCTAGGCAAATTGTTTCTCCCCAGCTCTCGTGACTGACTTTTGTCCTAGCCTTAATATAAAAGAAACAAACAAAAATGCTTTTTGCAGGCAGGAATTTCCCTCGGAAAAAGGCGAGTTGGCCGAGGTGGCTGGCAGGAGCGGAGCTCTCCTTGACGAAGGCTCTCGCCTTAGCGCTTAGCCAAAGTTCTGTTAACTGACACGTCCTCCAGTGTCAGTTTTAAAGCAGAGAAGTTGGATCCTTGTCTCCCGTAGTTTGGAAAAATGTTGACCATGGTTAGAAGGCAAGTGTCTGACTGGGAGACTTATCTCCCACTTCAGTCTGCGGTGGTTAAACGGAGCTTTTAGCTCTTGGTGGAGCAGAAACGCGGTGCTGCAGGGTGTGTGGCATCGGTTCGGAGAAAGTTTACTGTTTTGGTTCAGATTAATCCCAAAAAGTGCCAATGGACAGTCAGTGCCTGGACTTCAGGCTGGGGTAAGGATGTTCTCCCCACGTTATGGGTTTGTTGTCATCAGTATTCCTGCCACTGCCATAGAACGGCATAAAAGCCAAAAGAAATCGTGACAGCGAGCAGTCATGGATGTACAGCAGGGTGGCAGGGTGCCCGCGTGCGATGGGAGCATGTTTGTGCTCTGCAAGGTGGCCGAGCTGCTGCATCCCTCCGAAACCTCCGCGTTAAAGCTACGGTGGAAATGCAAAATGAGCACGGGTGGGTTTTCATTAGTGGTGTGTCCAGTCTGCGTGAAAGCCTGGGTTGTGGGGAGGAACCTGCAGAAATAAAAGAAAAAAAACAAAAAAAAAAAAAAAAAAAAAAAAAGAAAAAGGTCTTGGTCTGGTAGCATAGATGTCACGTACGGGTCTCAGGATGTGGTGGATTACAAGATATTTTGCTCAGTGTGTGCTCCACAAGCAGGCACAGCCTGCCCGGGGCTGCAGGAGCCGGGGGGCTTTGCCAGCAGCGGCGACAGGCGGCCCCGTTGTTCGGTCGGCGTCGGGCTCGCGCGCGGGTGCTGCATCTCTGGCAAACCCCGGGATGCTGTCACGCAGACGCGATGCCCAGTTTGGCTGGAGCAGGTGTGGTCATTTGCAATTCTAATCCTAGCTTCTGGTTTTGCAAATCTGTGTGCAAATAGCAAGGGTATTGTATCCAAAGCTTCCTAACCTCCGCAATTTCTCCTGAAATGCTTTCTCCCCTTTTGGGTCCTTTTCCTCCTTTGTAAGGAAAGGATTTAGTGTGCTCACTGCAATGGCATTAATGTCTGCTTAGATTTCATCCTTTTAACAAGTTTCTAACTAGAGAAAATTTGTGTATGTGTTTATTTATTTTTTTATTGTTTTTTATATTTTATTATTTTTATATCGATATATATTTAATTTATTTTAAATCCTCATACTAGGAGAAAGACAGTGCTGTTCAGTTAATTTTAATTGCTGTAAGTATGTAATAGCGCACCTCTTCCCGGATATACCTGAACAGTTTGGTGCTGGCACCGAGTTCGCTGGCGTGCGTTACAAAGCCAGTGCTTGTTCTCCTTATCTCACGTTATGTTATCTGCTGTGCTGAGCTTACGCTGGATTTGTGTTAAGCCTTTCTGTTAAACTTGTGACTTCATGTAGTGTTCCTGCTTGCGGCTTCCTGTGCAAAACCAAAAAACAAGACGAGGGTTAATAAAAGTGCCAACTCACTTCTTTAAAAAAAAAAATCTTTATAGTAGCCTTTTCGTGGAGAGTTGTATCTGAACAAAGGCTCTGATCGTGCTCAAATTTTTGAAGAGAATTTGACTGATGGCCAAACATCCCAGCTTGGACTGATTGCTGCTTTTTTTGTTAAAAATAAATTATTTTGCGATGCTTGTTCCAAAGCAAGGGGAATGCTGCCCACTGCCGAAAGGCTGCCAGCCCTGGGTGACCTGGACACAGTGGCTGTGTGTTTGGGGAGGGGTTCAGGGAGGTGAAATGGAATTACCCAGTTGGAGTATGGCCAGGAGAAGGTGATTGATGCTGGGGATGTGTGGATTTGGGACCCATTCAGCCCTGGGGAGGTGCGGCGCGGGCGAGGGCCGTCGGCAGAGCATGGACACGGACGGGAGCTCTGCCGACGACCCTCGCCCGCGCCGCACGTTTGGAAGGGCAACCAGGCAGTATGGCCACCCTGACCTTGCTCATGTTGTAGGGTAGCAAGAGGTTGCACCAGTTGTACTGGTTGGTGGAAGTTGTTACTTCTCCCTCTTTTGGTTGCTCCTATTTAATTGTACAAAAGTGTGAATTTTCCTTCTACAAAACTGGAGCGTTGTCTTCCAGCCAGGCTAGCCTCCTAGAATAGCCACAAAATTGTTCCTGTAGATGCTGTACTATGCGATCATTTTTTTCAGTTCTGGTGAATCTGTCTTGCAAGCCAGAAGGTCAACATAAAAGCATAATAATACACCTCCAAAGTGGGAGATGGATAGTAAAGTGGTTTTTTTTTTTCTTTTTCTGATTTTTAAGTGAGAAAGACAAGTTGGGGAGAATCCAGTGAAAACAATGGATTAGCTCCATGACAGTGCTGGCTTCAAGGGGCTGATGCTTCTCAGCAAGGCGCTGTTTAAATCCGTTGTGATGCCGCCAGGCTTTTGATGGAAGGAGGATGGGAGATGGGCAGAGTTGTCTTCAAGGCATGCTTCGATCAAAAGTTCAAGTCTGGCATGGAAGGACAAGTTTTCTTTTTATTTTTTTCTCTTTTAGTGAAGTTAAATAAACCTTGATGTGCAGAATAACCCCTGAATAATAACAATAAACTGAAGGACATCCAAGGAACCGCTGCTGTTTTTATTCTTCATTAACCACAGTGGCGTTTTTAACGTGCTTCTGGTTTACCGATGTCTCGTTAACCATTCCAATGCCCTTTTCTGACCTGATATATCTCTCGGATGAGTTTTATGGCAGTAATTTACAGAGGATGATTGCAGCTCTGAACGTAAGGTTTTGGAGCACCGTTCTTCTTGGGGATGGTGGGTCCTGTTGGGTGTTCCCTAGGTATATGGTGAAATTACATCTTAAAGGGTTGAGGTCTTGGGTCTTGGCATCTCTGGGCAGCAAAAGGAAATTGTGTGTGGATGTATGAGGAGGGTCGGTGAGATCATGGGCCCTTTTTAAGGGATCCAACTCTACTAGGATATTCTTCATCCTTCCTTTATTCTGGATTTGATCTGCAGTGTGGAAGTTTGAGTGGAAGTCCGTAGACTTTGGATGCTTTCCAGCAGGAATGCTTGATGAGCAGAAACGCGCTGCAGCTTGGGTCAGGTTAAACAGTCTAGATGTTTTGTCCTTTTTAATCAATCATGGGATTTAAAAAAAAAAAAAAAGTTCTTTGGAGAATCATCATCAGATCTGCACCATGCCCTGAATGTCTCTGTGCAGCATCCCAACTGCTCAAGCACTGATGCGGAGGGAACGGGGACAGCATTGCGGTGGGAATGGCATTTTGGAAAGAGGAGGAACACCGCAGTATCCTGCCCGTTTGTATCTGGCAGTAACTTTTTTTGGCCATGCATTAAAACCCAGTATTAATCCATTGGCTTGACCAATAGAACAAACAGCCGGTTTTAGGACACGTGTCATCTTATTGCCTCCTTTTCCTTGCCGGGATGAGGAGTGGTGTGTGGTTTTGTTTTTTTTTTCCCCCCCATTCTTTTAAGCCGTTTTTTAAGGGTATTTATTTGACTGTTCGATGCTACTGAGGACTCAAGAGGTGAATGTATTTGTGCTGGCACAGCCCCTTTTTGAAGCCTGTGTGTTTCTTCACAAGTCTGTATTTTGAAGTTTATCGCGTTTTCTGTGTTTGCTCCATGTATAAAGCCTGGTAGGAGTACTGAGGTTGGGTAATGGAGTGAGAGCCAGAGGTCAAGTTTGATCTTCCTCTGAGTGCTGGCCTCCTTGATCTCCGCGGCGCAGGGAACAGGCTGTCACTCTTCACCGTCTTTGCAGAAATTGATGCAAAAGTGAGTGACCACGTGAATGGAGCCACCTATGGATTCCTTCTTCAAGTCCTTTTGCAAAAACATCTTTTCCTTGAAATTGAGATTATTCGTGGGAGTATGCNGAACAAACAGCCGGTTTTAGGACACGTGTCCTAGTGTGCTCTCATCTTATTGCCTCCTTTTCCTTGCCGCAATGAGGAGTGGTGTGTGGTTTTGCTTTTTTTTTCCCCCTTCTTTTAAGCCATCTTTTTAAGGGTATTTGACTGTTCCATGCTACTGAGGGCTCAAGAGGTGAACGTATTTATGCTGGCACAGCCCCTTTTTGAAGCCTGTGTGTTTCTTCACAAGTCTGTATTTTGAAGTTTATCGCGTTTTCTGTGTTTGCTCCATGTATAAAGCCTGGTAGGAGTACTGAGGTTGGGTAATGGAGTGAGAGCCAGAGGTCAAGTTTGATCTTCCTCTGAGTGCTGGCCTCCTTGATCTCCGCGGCGCAGGGAACAGGCTGTCACTCTTCACCGTCTTTGCAGAAATTGATGCAAAAGTGAGTGACCACGTGAATGGAGCCACCTATGGATTCCTTCTTCAAGTCCTTTTGCAAAAACATCTTTTCCTTGAAATTGAGATTATTCGTGGGAGTATGCTGATTTGAAGAGATTCAGAAAAGTGGTGTCAACATTTTTGAAATTGTTGTTGCAACTCTTTTTGTCTTCCCATCTTTAAATTAGGAAAAAAAAAGTCATAGTTCAGAGAGGTTTAGAGTATAGAAATTTAGACGTCAGTTGCGCTATTATCACAAAAAGTGCTTGCCTGAGTTTGTGTGTGTGAAAAAAATGGAACTGTGCAGCACCTGAAAGATGAATTAGGATCAAATCTGTAGGTTATTAGCGATCAGCAATATGCATTTCCTTGCCTCTCCCCAGATCTGAATGCGTGAAGAAAATGATTAATGACTTAGCATCGCTTAAAACCTGTATTTTTGTAAACTTAATGGGATTTGCCTGCATCCTTGAGCATCATCCGAACTTTGGATTTCTGTTAAAATCATTTCAAGAGTGCAAAGTTTGAAGCAGAGGAGCATGGGTGCAGGGAACGGCACGCACCGTGCTGTGGAATTTACTGGGCGCTGTCTCGGATAGGGCACTTGGGAGCCGCCAGTTTTGTTACTATCCCCAAAGCATCTTGTTTGTCTGTAAGAAATTCACTGCGGCAACTGGGAGCTGAAGTATCTCGTGTGTTTTTACACGATTTGGGACATCTTTGCACAGAAGTTGAAGCTGGTGTGTCCGCTCTCTCCTGAGCCCCGTGTATTTCAGCACGCTGCGGGGCGGGATGCCCTTATTTTCTTAAATACCATTCTAGCCCTTGAGTATTATGGTTTTGTGTTATCAGCTTTGGTTTGAGGAGAACGCTACCTAGCCAAATATTTCTGACCGCCTCCTCGTTGGATCCACCATGTTCCCTTAAAGTCTTAAAAAAAGATTGGATTCATTTATTTATTTTTTAGTCTAGCGAAATAATTTTCTCATGGGTTTCTTTTTCCGTTTCTAAACTGGGTGAAACCGCAGTGTTAAGCCATCCTCTTCCCAGTCGTATATAGGAAGTGAGCGTGAGCCAAGGTACATATTTTATGTTAGTCAAAAGAGATAAGTGTCAGGATTTCAAAGTAAATTCCACCCTGCAGTTTCCAGCGCTGAAATCTCTGCCGTACCCCGGCTCTTGATTCACAATGGTTGGCGCTTTTATCGCAACCCTCCTGTATTTTCATACTCTTTTGTACAGGGGGGTGCCTTCACGCGTGCCAAAATTATTTGCCTGGGTAATAATCCCTGTAGGAACACCCTGGAATGGCAGGAAAATGCAGGTCGAGGGAGGGTGCTGGTCCGCGAACCCAGGAGTGCCGCTGGGAGGGGAAGGTGCACGATGCTGGGCTGTAGCACCTTGGGGGGGGACAAAAGTGGCTCCTGTCCTTGCTCAGCAGAAGGTTTAATGCTTGAGGGAGGCGGTCAGTCCCTGCCGTGGGGAGGGGACAGGCTGCGTTATTGGCGGGGAGGGAGATGAGCCTGTGGTCCCGGTGTGTGTTATCTCCATCTCCTGTGTTGCGTGTCCCCTGACGTGGGACGGGGACGAGGCTTTCCCCAGGCTGCTCCCAGACCTTTAGGTAAAGCCGCTGCGTAAGGGCGAGGGCTTGCTGCTCGGTTAAGGCGCAGTGCCTAGAATAACAGTGGTTTTGTAGTGGGGTTTTGGTTTCTATCCTGTGCTTCCAGGCTGTTGGGTGATTAAACCACCATAAAACTGGACTCAACAGCTCCGGGTGTTAGTGGAGCAGGTAGCTGAGGTGTGGAGGCTCCTGAGGTTACATCTCGATTTACCATTTCTTGCCAACATTGATCAGGGAGGAGATACAGGGTAATTTTCTCTTTTGTTTCGTGTTCCTCTGTTGTGTCCCAGTTCAGCATCTCACCTCGAGCTGGGCTGGAAGATGTGCGGGATGGAGCCTTTGCTTCTGCAAGCAGAGCCCCAGCAAGGCAGGAATCCCAGGCAGCCCGCTGTGGTTTCCCCCGTGCAGACGGAGCCTCTCCACGAGGATTGCTCAACCTCCCTGGAGCTGGCTCGGGGCCGGCTCGCTGCGTGGGCAGGCTGGGCTCCGACCCGCCTGCGGAGCCCATGCAGGGACGGGGACGCTTCCAGGGATGGGTGGGAAACAGCAAAGTCAGAAATAGGTCCTGCAGCTCCAGCCTGCTCTGCTGTCACCACCCAGCTCCTGCCTTCTTGCAGATTTTTTGCTCTGCAAAAGGAGGGGTTGGGGTTGGCGCAGGATGCACACAGCGGGGATCTGCCCGGGAGCTGGGCGGGGGGTACCGAGGGGAAAAGCCATCCTGCAATTTGGGGTGAAAGGAGAGGGCAAAGATGATCCCCCCCCCCCCCTAAAAAAAAAAAAGTGAGAGGAGGGGAATAAACAAGCTGTGCAATAAATAAGCCGTGAGCAATCTGGGTGCAGGGTGGGGAGGAGACGTCAGGAGGCTCCTCTGGGGGAAAGGAGCGTTGGGGAAAGGTGACGGGTGGGGGTACGATGGGGAAATCGTGCTTGTGCCTTGCTGGGGGTGGCTGAGGCAATGCTGTTATTTTCGAGCGCAGAGCTGGAGCGCGTGGCAGAGCTCAGTTCTCCCGTGTGATGTCTCTGCTCTTCCTCGCAGCTGCGGGAGGAAGGCTGGTGGCGTGACGGCTGCTGGAGCTGCGGGACGGCCATTTGTCATCGCCAATTGTCACGGGGGCAAATGCTGCTGGGATTTTTTTTTTAACTAATGCAGCTTGGTAAACACGAGGGCCAAATTCTGGGTGTAAATCTGGAATAGCGTCAGTGCAGTTGGATCTGCCCAGCTGTGCTGGATGTCCTGCCCAGAGCCAGCAAGCCGGGCTGCTCTACTCTGCCTGGAGACACTGAAAATTCCCAGAGGGATGGGGAAGGGCAGCAAGGGATGCCAGGGAGGTGTCCAAGGGGGTAACACAGAGCTGTAGCTCTTCCTATCTATTGCTAAGCTTTAAAATGTCACTTTTTGTCCTCTAGATTTAGCTGATAATTATACTGTGTTCTCATTTACATGGCTTATTCATTAATAGGACATTTCTGGCTTATTCAGCTTGATTGCTAATGGCCAGGGAGAGGAGGAGGAGGAGAACGCTTTAAAGTGCAGATTCAGTGCTTTAGATCCAAGACTTTAAATTTGAGCTTTAGAAAATCCAGCTATAGGAATCGATGTATACATGGAAAAAAGGCATCTGCCTTCATCCCGAGGCTTCAGCAGGAGGTTTACCCGGTGCCCTGGCTCCATTTGGGAATTGCCCAGGCAATGCTGGCACTGAGCAGCCCCAATCGCCGGCAACCGGGCAGGGACCGGCAGCGGCCACCGGTCCCCCGTCGCCTGGCTGTGCCCGGGGCAGACGCTGGCGCGGGTTGGCATCGCTCCACGCCCATTTCCACACGTATCTGCAGGCACGGCGCAGAGATCTTTGTCCTAAAAGGCTCCAGGATTTCCAGCTGCGCTGGTTGGGGAGCCCTGGGGAGGGCAGTTGGAGGGCTGTCAGTGTTACGAGCTGTCGTGCCCGTGTCTGTGCTGGGGAGGGGGTGAGATTCAGCCTGGAGGGTCCTTTGGGCTTTAAACCTCCCCCCCAGATGCAGGAGTGAAGCAGACCCCAGGGCAGAGAGAAATCCCCATCCCTGGGGGGGTCTCGGGGGCCGTGGGGTCTCGTGATGGGGACTGCGGCTCCGTCCGTGTCGTGGTACGGCACCGCTCATCGTATAAAATCCCCGGTCGGGCTTTGCAGTGTTGTGTCAGCCCTTCGGCGTAGCTCAGATGGTGGTTTTAGTTATTTATTTATTTTTAAAAGAAAGTGGCTTGGTTCCTCTATTTTAATCTACAGGAATATGGAGAGCTCTGAGATCTGGGCAGTAAAAATGGTATCTAGATAGTTAAGCGGGGGAATTTGGCCAAGACTTTCTGGCACACAGCTTGGACAGTTATAATAATTTATTATAATATTTTCCCATCTGTTTGTTATTATTAAATATGAAGTACTGATGTTGCACAATCTTACCTTTTTGGATTTATGTCCAGAAGAAATCGGTGTACAGTTTTATTGGATACCTTTTAACTCTAACTTATGGTTACCAACAGCATTTTGAACCTCTCCTTTGTGAATTTAAAGTAAAATTAAATTTAAAAAAACTCCTGACACATGCCACTCTTTCAGGGTCAGCACTTTCCCTTTGGAAAATTATCCTGGACATGAATATCTTTCTCGAGGGTTTTATTTCACTCCTAAATCCTGGGTTGCCAGCAGCTTCTTTCCCTTCTTGTGTTGTACATGAAAAAAAAAGTCAGTTTTGCAGTTGTGTCCCTGGCAGCAGCTTCTTTCCCTTCTTGTGTTGTACATGAAAAAAAAGTCAGTTTTGCAGTTGTGTCCCTGGCCGTGCACGCACGGAAGGCGAAATATTCTGTATTTATAGCAGCAGAAGGTATAAAAGTGCTGTGAACTAGAAGGGTGATGGGATTGCCAGGAGATAACTCTGCTGCTGGGCTGCTGGTACCCACTGCCTTGACCTGGTCCAGCCGGGGCCGCTGGGAGCCATAGGCGTCCCTATGGGACTGTCACACATGCTGCTCTGTGGGGTCACCCCCTGGGGACCCCCCACAGTGGAAATAACTCCCCAGACCAACAGGCATCTCCAGAAATCCCAGGTAATTGCTGAGAAGCTCCCTTCTCTGCAGATGCGTTGCTTGGAGGAGGGTCTGGGCTCTTTTGAAGGGAAGTACCGCTTCACTCTTTTCGGTCCTGGCTGTGCTCCGTTCTCTTTATTTCCACATTTCTAGATACTTAATTATTTTATCTTTGAGATCTGCAGTTATCCCCCCAGTGTAGTCATTTAGAGTGGGGCATTGTGTCACCCTGAAAAGCTGCTGATCTCTTTTAAGTGGCTTTCTAGACCAACTGTGTTTATTAGAGAGAAGAGGAATTTTTTTCATAATTTACACAGTAATGTTTAAAAATGGGCTCTTTTATAGAGTAATTATTCTAACAAATAATGCAGACGGTTTAGAATTGCTTTTCATTCCCTTACCGTGCTCCAAATGATTTTTAAATAAAACATTTTTCCTCCCTTCATCCAGGCTGTGTTGGGGTGGGCTCAGGTGTATGATAAATCACGGCGGAAAGCCCTGCTGGTGTTCGGGCTACCTTCACACATGGTTCCCGTTAGGGGATTTCAGCTCCCAGCTTTACTGACAAGTTTCCCATTAATGATTGAAAGTTTGCATCAAAGCCCGGACAGTTTATTTCTACCGATAAAAAGAACATTTTCCTTGAGCCCCTGTTCCAGAAGTGTTTCCATTCACTTGCAATTTCAGCGTTAAAGCAGTCGCGGGAGATTTTCCCCTGCTTTGGGGTGTCCGTAGCCCTTTGTATGGGAACTCCCCGAGCGGTACCTGCTATTTTGCATTTCCAGGTCGGCTTAAATTGCCGAATGTTGAAAAAACTCCGTGCTCTCTTGCTGGGTAACTCTTTGTTCTGGGGCACACGCGTTTTCAGCCTGAATTAATAACTCCGGAGAGTGAGGACAGAAAAGCCGGTGGTTAATTCATATGGTTCATTTTATGCACCAAAGTCATTTGGATTTCTTACAGCAGGGAGAGCTGAGCGGGCGTACGAGTCTTGTGGTGTTTGGGACACATGTGAATAGCTGTTTAATGTCACTTGTCACTATCCTGTGTGATTTTTATTTTTTTTTAATGTGGTTGATTTCAGTGGTTTAGATAAAAAAAAAAATAAAAAGCTGCTTCTCCAAATGAGAAGCAAAAATTCTAATTCTATGCTACAGAATATCCTGGCAAGTGAATTTGATGTCACACGCGTGGGAAACCCACCACCCAGGTTGCCGGCGGTGTAACTGTGGCTGGCTGTTTCGCAGCGGTGGCGAGGGGCGAAGGAAAATCTTCTGTAGGCTGGGTTATGTTAGCATTAAACTGCCGGATCCTTCCAACTGGCAGCTTCTCAGCAAAATTCAGGGAATGGTAATATTTGTGGGAAAACCTGCTGCTTTTCTTCTCCCCTCCTTTCCTTACCAGGAAGGCTTCCCGGCGTTTGCAGCTGGGATCGTGCGGGGGGCTTGCTGCGATGCTTCAGAAAGCCGTGATGCGGGATCCATCAGAGGGGCAATGGAGTTGTTTTGCTGGGGTGACCTGGGTCAGGACTGGGACCAGAGGTTGTGTGAGCATCAGGACATCTTTGCTGATCACCTGGCTGTGCGAGCCCCTTGCTCAGCACCGGGGGGTCTGTGCAAACCCTCCCAGCCCGCAGGCGGTGGCCAAGGCACCCGGGCTTGTCTTCACGACAAAGTTTAGGTGAGCAGCCTTCACGCTGCGACATCTTTAGGAATCTCATCCCAAACAGAGCGAAATCCCTGCTCTAAGCATCTCCAAGAATGAATTTGCAATTGGTTTCAGTTTTGTAGCAGAAGTGAGAAGTGGTCAATGTTTAAGAGCTCAGTGAAGCAGGGAAAGGGCTAGCGGTTTTAAGAATGTGTTCCTGGGGAAAAAAAAAAACAAAAAACAAAAAAAGCCACGCCGGTGAAAGTGTTGGACAATTAAAGAAAGGGTTGCATCCTGCCAGTGTGGTGATGGGCTTTCTTGTTTGTTTGTTTATTGTGGTTTTTTATGATCTCCTGGCTAGAGGAGAGGAAAGAGGGGACTGGAGTTAGGGGTGGCTTTGTCACTGTGCCTCGTTACTGGCTATGGGATGGAGACATGAACAAAAATAGAATCGTGAGGCTTAAAATATGAGCTGATGCTTCCTGGCGGTGCTGTGTGGGTAGCTTCAGGATTCCTCCATCTCCCTCCCCAGCTGTGGGTGCAGCAATGTGCAGACCCTGCAGCTGGAGCGGGTGCAGAACCCTGGGACAGAAATAATTCCTGTCCTTCGTGTCCTGTCAAGGGAAATTGGTTTGATGGAGGGGGCAGAAAACAAGAGATGAAGAGCCCTGCGGTTCTAAATGAAGATCCCTGCGGTTCTAAAGCTGCTGGTGCTGCCGGTGCCTGGGGACCAGGTCTGCGGTGAGTTGGTGCTTTGGTGCCTGGTGTGGTGGCACCTGAATGACAGCCCAAAGGACACCAGAGAGGGGGGAAACTGAGGCAGCGGCATGGCCTGAAGCAGATCGTGGAAGACCGGAGACTTCCCGCAGAGCTGGGGCACGTGCTTGGTCCTGCAGAGTCATTTCTGCCGAGCACAGTTGTGTGGGTAAATAGAGATGTCAGCCAGCACGCGTTCGAAGTGGATGTTGTCACTTTGGGAACATATATCTCTTTTAATTTTCTTTCCAGGGTTTTCTCGATCGCTCCCTTGGTACTTCTCCCATCAAATTATTCTCTTGACGGTTGAGCGTGACAGCTCGGGTCTCTCCAGTATATCTGCTCCTGTCCCGGGTGAATTTGGGCTTGGAAACCACGTCAGAGGGGACAGCTGAGGACCAGTCACACTGTCTTTAGGCACCGAACTTTCTGGTTTTAAGGCTCGATGTGCCTGCCACCTTCCCCTGCCCGATTTATAAATCCTGGTGCCGCCCATGTGTTGCTCAAGTTTATACGTGAGCAACGAGTCTGCGTTCAGACTCATGGCCCTGCCTTTGCCAAAGATGTAAATGATGGCTTTTTGGTTTCAATTTTTGTTTTTCTTTTTTTTTTTTAAGATTATAAATTAATACGTAAGCTGCCATTTTTTTTGCCAGGTTTGATGTTGAATTCTGCATCCTTGGAAGCCAAGTGTGGCTCTTTGGGGAGTTTCCTTTCAGGAAAATGTTTCTGGAGGAATATTTTCATTTTTACGTTATGTTAGCATGTAATGATATTGACTGTTAAATGGTAGACAACACCTCTGCAAAATAGCCAGAAAACAACAACAACAAAAA
>VZTO01013673.1:1726-30793 GCA_013400615.1 Syrrhaptes paradoxus | reverse complement strand
TTTCTGTTCTGCTCTTACACAATGTAGATGGTGGTACAATTAATACAATAATAATACAATTATTTCATCCCACACTTTATTCAAGAAGTCTAAATGCCTAAATTAGAACTGTGGGTTCTGCAACAGAAGTGAAGCATCTAGGCACTGAACGCGTCTGTAGTTAAATTCTCCTTAATCTCCTGGATTTAAATTCTAAGTAGTTTAACCAGGGGAATTACTTTAATTTTTGGAATACCAAGAAAAAAATCAGTACATTCAAGAGATGTCTGTCAACAATCAGCAAAAAGGACAAGAAGAACCTACTCTTTCCCAGCAACAAGGGAAAACATAACATGCAATTACATGACACTGTGTTACATCAGTGTCACAACGAGGTGGGAAGCATTGCTATATTCTTCAAAACTCAACAACTTAAAAAAAATTCTCCTCTTACAGTGAGAAAAATCTGAAGACTCTCATATTCATAAGCAAGAGAATATGGGGTGATGGAAAGGACAGGGAGAAAAAGAGAGATCCTGCTAGAAAACTTAGCGGTGTATTAGAAGAGCTTCAGCCTGGGAGGTAAAGGTTCCAGCTTTTACTCATCATCTTCATACATCCCAAATGAGGCTCTAGTCAGTAGACAAGAAGCTGTTCGTGGGGGAATCTCTAACAAGGTATTTTTACAGAAGGAACTGAGAGAGATTCTGCTTTGTATAAATATCTGAATATTGACTGACTTAGAAGTTTAAACCAACCTGTCTCACATCTCAGTGCCCCAAAGGGAATATGAATATTGGCTCAAGGTCCTTGTCTGAATTAGCTGAGGCCCCTTAGCTTCACCCAGTAAGCATCCTTGACCAAGTCTATTTCCTGCTCAGGGGTTGATTTCATCTGACTCTTCTCTAATTTTTGATCAGAAATTCCACTCCAGAGGGACAAAATGTTTTCTCAAAAAACGTTTTGCTGAAATAAGTAGATTCAATAAAAGTTTCTTATAAAATATTTTTGACAAACCTAGCTACTGAGAATTTCCTCATTACTTTGACTGTTAACCCATAATGCCAGTACACCCTGTACTGAATGACAGCTTTATGATGCACATGTAAGTAGCAGTTTTCTGGAAATATGGTCAGTGATCAAGCTGTTCTTCATGTAGAAAACAGTAAGTGCTTGGAAAGACAAAGAACAGGTTTGTATTTTTTATAACATGTCACATATTTCTCTATTTTTCTGTATTTTTCAGGATCCAACCCAGGCATAAATAAAAAATTAAAAAAGAGACAGCTGTAATGTGTTAGTTGACCAAAAACTAGGTTCCTGAAGATGCCAGATTACAGCTAAACTCTTATTCAGACAACTGTTTTTAAAGTAGGGAAAAAGAGACAAGCTTTCAGCTACAAAAGCCCTTCCAGGTCTGAAATAGATGTACTTGTAGTACCTACAAACACGGCCTTACTTTTGTGTTTAGATCATCATGACTACAATGCTACTACTCTAGAAACAAACAATACAATAATGACAATATACTTTATGTCAGAATGACAATTCAGTAAGGTCTACCCTCAAATGTACAGCACCAGAAAACAACAGAACTTACAGGTCCTTTTCTTGCCAGCAAATCCTCATGCACAATCACAAACTTTTGCATTATGATGATTCCTCTCATGGTCTTCACAATGAAAGTATTTCAAACATTTGTAAGAGGATGAATGACGTTAAGCTCAAAAGAGATCACATGCCAAATGCTAAAATAGATTTGGTCACTATGGGAAATCATTCTCTCCCATTCTCAAAGGGTTAATGTTTTGGCAGCATTTCTGGGAAATAGATTCTGCTGAATGCACCACAGAAGCAAAGGCCTGGCTGTCTGAGGGAGTCCCTGCTGACATTCAGCTGCAGCCCACGCAAAGAAACTGAAAAAAGGGCTAATGTCAGGTGTCCAGCAGCGTTGTGATGAAATAGAACTTGCTGATTCCTGAAATGCTACATATTCCCTGTAAGATGGTTCAGGGTTTCAAAACCCTTATTTAAATGGAAATGAATGGGTGATTTTTTACAATGTTTAGATTCGATACAAAATACAGCTATGATTTTAATAGGATTTAATTTGGAGGAGTCAAAGAAAGTGACTTGTATTTTAAAGACAACTATACATTGCATTATCTCAGAGACAGCAGAAGGGAAAGATGGTAAAAAAGCACTGCAGATAAAGAGCTTAAGTTGTCAGTAATATTTGTCAGCTGAACTAGACTTACACAAAATGACTCATTTGGTTTAAGGGGGCAGTGTGCAGCAACCTAATTCCTTTACCCCTGCCTGTACAAAAAAAAAAAATAATCCAGAAGCAAACCAGCAGGAATGAATTTAAACTTGGCAAGTAAGCAGATCTGAAAGAACCTAATAAACCTGCAGCCACAGAAGAACCAAAATTGCAATGCAACAACCTCATACTGAGTGTACAGGTACATGCATAAAAAAGGCTGCAAGGTAAAACAATAAATGTAGTACACGGGTTATTCAGTGGTAACTGTCCACATGAAAGATTCTACCTATGGTAAAAATGAAACAGCTTATCTGACAAAGAAAAAAGCAAGCTCTCTTTCTTTTTCAAGGAACAAAGCAGGTATATAGGCAGTTTCTATAGAATACCTGGTGCACAGTAAAAAAAAAAACTTATTTTGAATAAATTTGTTCATTTACCTGTGTGATAAGAATAAAAATTATGATTAAGCAGAGGCAAACCTAGTAAACTTCTGAAAAACATCAGTTTATCTATTGTTTTTTTAACTATGACTGTAATTCTGACAGTGTTCTGGCTTCCTAGGGGATGAACCAATTTGAGCTCTGTGGCAGATATCACAAAGGGTGCAGTAGGCAATAGAAGACAAAGGAAAATTATTTCTGAAGTCATACCAGTTACTCCCAGCTACCATGTGTTTACATTTCCAAAGGTATGCCTATATTAGTAGTTTAGAGTGCTTCAAAAGCTTTTTCTCAAGCTAATCCTCCTAGCATCTACATTTCATACGCTTTGAGTGTCAGCATGCTATGATTCTGGAGCGCAGAAACTGGATTCTTTTAAGTGTCCCTCATTTTTTCTTGAGAACAGGCATTTTGAGATTAGGCAAGATGTTCAGAATTTCTCACTGGAATCAACAATTTCCATACTGGTTTTAACCTCTGTTTCCCACTAGGCCATCCAAATTGGGTCAGCATCACACTACTTAAATATAATGTTTTATTTATATACAAATATGAGCTTTGATTATTTGCTCTTAGACTGCTAAAGAAACAAGAGTCCCCACATATATGCAGTTTCACACATTGCAGTCAGATAATTCTCTACAGTTCCTGTCTCCCCTGTCTGTCAAGCATAAACTTCTTTTGTCACAAACTCTGTTGATAAAATGGATCCTAATGTAAGATGTTTCCGGAAAAAAAAAAAAAGCCAACACACAAGAATCAGACTGATCTACGTTCAGGCCAGCCATGATAAAACTTGTAGAATTCAATCTTACATGATTTTGCATGTGTGTACAACACACCCAGTTTCATCCATGGTATAGATTGCTGCTAAATGTTGTATCAGTGGAATAGGTGCTTAAGTGCTAAATTCAACTTTTGTGAACCTCTCATCCCATTAAAGTAATTACAGATTGTTATTGTACTTGAGGGAAGGGGGATTTTAACATTTACATATGTATAAAATTCTAATATTTTCAAATTAATAATATCTATACTAAATATGACTCATTTTGTTAGTACATTAGGTGATTTTCTGCAAGAACATATTATTATTAGTCACCTCTATGAGGGAAGTCAGTAAATATATCTTTCAATTAGCTGATACAAGAAATCAATCCAAGATAAAAGGTGCTCTGCTACAAAACCTTTGGTCTTGTGTTCTGATGTTCCAAGAAATGAATGTACATAAACACTACACTCTAAAAAGGAAAAACAGATGATGATTGATAATGAAAGAGTGCTATATGAAAAATCAATGCACAAGAAAGCTATTGACTACTTTATACGCATCACCCTCCCTTTGCCACCCCACTCCCCACACACATAAATCTAAACCTTCTTCTATATTAGTTGGTTTGGAGACATAACAGTATAAATCTCAATGCACACATGCATTGGTCCCACAAGAATATTTTGACTGAAATATTTTTAATAACTGCATCCGTACGCATATACCTTATACCTCTCAGGTAAGGGTATAAAATATGGAGTAGGCTTAATCCTTAAAGCTTTTTCAACACTTCAGGATTGTGACTGCTGAGGACTGAAGAAACAATTATTACAAGGTAGGCTGTAATACATAAATTGATATTTCAAATAATTAGTTTTAATATAAAAGGTAAGCTTCCCAACGTCTGCTTTCCCACAGCAATACAATACTTTGTTCCTCAAGTTTATCTGGAGTGCAGCAGAGTGGCAACCTGCGAGCAACAGTGGAAGATCACATGATCTACCCAATGCTCAGAAACTATGGGTTGATGACCACAGCAGTAAGTGTTCTTTCCAAACTTGCGTCTCCAGAAATCGAGTTACTGTCCAGATAAGAGCCCAATATTTGGCGGCTCAGCTGAAGAAATGAAATATTTGCTTGCCCCATCAAACTGAACTATAACACCTGTCCAGTGGCTCACCAGCAATCTGAAAACACTGAAATTCAGTGGGGATTTTTTGGTGGCTTTCTTAAGACGTTTCCTTGAGCAAGAAAAGCATCAGATGACCAGATATGGCCATAAATGTGTGAAGACTGCACGAAGGACTTGATCTTGTTAAATAATAAAACACGTGACATTCAGGATCTCATAAACAACATATGGCTGTACTGTGACACGCGGGACGTTCTTGCCAATGGAGTCTTTGCACAGTGTTCAACCAAGACAGAGAGATAACCAACAGCAAAAACAAGCTGCTGCGTCTCAGCTGCACATGTGTAGAATGAGGCTTTGCCAGCCTTTTTACAATTCTCCTTATGCTGATTAGATGGCAACCTTGCAAGACAAAAGTCATCTTAGGGAGATGACTACAGAGTGTGGAGGCCCTGTATGCCCAACACCTCATCCCACTGTTTCACAAGAAGATGGGACCAATTTAGCTATGTAATGGTAATACTTGCCTTCTTGCTTTACTTGTTCATAGTCTCTTCAATATGCCTTCCTAACTGCTTTCTATCCCATACATAGTTGTAAGCATTGCATCTTCTCACATTTGCCACATCATCAATTCTTCAGAGAAAGTAAAAGAAGTTTCCTGGAAAAGCATTTGCACGTTTTCTTGTTTTATGCCACAATAAGGAACAACTGCAGACTTTCATACTCAACTGGCCCAAAATCCAAAAGGTCTAAAATGATAGCTGAAACAAGAGCATTACCCAGGTATATCATCAGCTACTGCAGAGGACTGTGCACTGCTACATACAGAAAACAACCCTCTCATTCATTGTCCCTTCTTGAAGTCAGACGGCTTTGTTCGAGATATCAACGCACAGCAGTCAGACACAAAGGCAGCAATCATTTTAAGTCTGTCTTGCAAGATTAGGGCTTTAAATTCTCACAAGAAAATCAAGTTCTTTCCAAATGGAAGATACGCACCCCTTCCATCTTCACAACTTTTCTCATTTTCTGTGAAATGCAAAGTGGAAGAAAACAGAATTCCATTTTTAACAAAATTCACAATAGCAGCAACCATCAGTAAGACTAAACTAAGCTTTTTCAGACCTGTGGCTTTTTGACATGATACATGCTATCTTCTTAGCCCTCTGACATGAAATGTTGGCTACACTCACAAAGGAACAGACTTGAAAATTTTTTTTTCTGGATACGTCAAAGCTCTTACGCTGAGTATAGTTTTGGGAAGACAGGAAGATCAAATGCGTTACTGGAATCTCAGGATAAATTTAGAAAATGGCTGCAGTAATCATTGTCCCTGTGAAAGAACATACAAAAACCCTCTGATCAAAATGTTCTGGCACTTACCCTTGTGCTGAAACAACAGCAGCACCTTTGACAGCAAAGCAGAACACAGAATATTACACTAAGTTCCAAAGGAGCTTTCTGTAACATTTAAGAGGCAACACAATACACCCTTGAGGGAGTTCAAGACATAAGTGACAGGAAACATGAAGACGAACTTGGATAGCTCTGGAAATAAGGAGACCTAGCACAATCTACTAGAATAGGAGGCATTCAAATTTCTGTTAAGATGTACCACGATAGCGACAGATGGTGCTTTGGAAGTAAAATAAGTCAAGGATTTTCATTATGGAAATCTTTACCGGTATTGTAGTTTAAGGCCATTACACAGCCTCTCACTACCTCCTCCCCTCTGGCTGGATGGGGAAGAGAATCAGAGGAACAAAAAGGCAAAAAAACCTCAGAGGGCTGAGGCAAGGACAGGGAGGGTTCACTCGCCTCTCATGGTCACCAGCAAGAAACAGACTCGACTTCGGAAAACACAAAAACAATTTAATTCGTTAACAATCAAACACAGAGCAAGATAATGAGAAAGAGAACTACATCTTAAAAAGGCACCTCTCCCCCACCCCTCCCTTCTTCCTGGGCCCAAAGGCTTTGTTCCCGATTTCTCTACCTTCTCCCCCTGCCAGCACAGGGGGCAGGGAATGGGGGTTGCAGTCAGTCCATCCCGTGTTGTCTCTGCCGCTCCTTCCTCCTCAGGAGAGAGCTCCTCACAGTCTTTCCTGCTCCAGCGTGGGGTCCCTCTCACGGGAGAGCCCTTCACAAACTGCTCCAACGTGAGTCCTTCCCACAGGCCGCAGTTCTCCACTAACTGCTCCAGTGTGGGTCTCTTCCACATATTCATGGCCTCCTTTGGGCACAGTTCCTTCTTCCAGCATGAGGTCCCCCACGGCTACATCTCCATGAGCTGCAGGCGTGGTGTGTCACCAGCTCTTCACCACGGGCTGCAGGGGAATCTCTGCTCCGGCACCTCCTTCCTCTCCTTCCTCTTCACCGACCTTCGTGTCTGCACAGTTGTTTCTCTCACACCCGCTCCTCTTTCTGCCGCAGGGTGTTTCACTGGCTCCTGAGGAACTCCCAGCTCTCGGGCAGGGGCTGCGCTGGGTCGGCTGGGCCGTGGTGGAGTCTGGGCATGCAGCAGGCAGCAGCTGGATGGATGGACTGGTCAGGCCCTGCCTGGGGCCACACCCCTGCTCCCTGCACAGGTCCAGCCTGGAGCTGGGGAAACTTCCAGCGGTTTCTCACAGGGGCCATCTCGGCAGTGCTCCCCTCCTGCTACCAAACAAACTTGGAGCTGGGGGAACTTTATCAGTTACTTACAGAAGCCATCACTGCAGCCCCTCCCCTGCTAACAAACCAATCCACCACACAAAACCACAACAACTGGATCCTAGAATGTGATTAAAATACCTAAATAGAAGAGTTTTTCCATTCAGAAGAGTGGTTCTTCCTTGCAGAAATCTTCCTGATAGGTACAAGAATCTTCAAAGCAAGAGGCAATTCCCTCTGGCAGCAGCACTCATCCACCCAACACTCAAGCCATCAGGTGCAGTAAGTTGAGTTCTTAGTACGCATCAGAAATGCTCCTGACCAGAATGTGAATCAGACAAACTAAAATGGGTAACTGCAATAGGACTGACAGCTACAACAACTTTTGTCAGTGAAAAGCTTTAATACTGTCCTGTCTAACCTTGCACATCACTGTAGGAATCAAGGGAATAGATAGAAGACCATAAAGGAGATCTGAACTCATTGTAATAAAGATAAAACTATCTAACAGAGGACAGTCTTGCATTGCCCATGGATCAGAATGGACAGTTGGTATAGACTCTGTTGGTAAAACAATTTAAGGTAAATTGCTCACTGAATGAAAACTGGCTCTTAATAAATCTTTTCAGGAACTACTTTCTCATGAATCGTTACTAAATAGTCATTCAAGCAGTATGTCATGTTGACTTCTTGCACAGCAGCGACTGAATTCCCTTGCTTCTTTATATACCAGACTGAGAATACATAACTATTCAAGATCTGCAAAAATACAGATAAAATGGATAGAAATGCTGTACAATACAGTCTTTTGGTGCTGGTTCAAGTGCATTTATGCAAATCTTCTTGTAACCAAGTGCTCTGCATTTAAAAATTATTCAGAGAAGCATCTTAATCTGTTGATACATCTGTATGAATGACTGTTGAGACAGAAAAGGGAATGGAATTCCCTGTTATGAGTTCAAGACATCAATCCACCAATGCTAGCAAGAGCTTAAGCATGGCACAAGTGTCTGAACACAGCTATTAATCTGAGAGCTACATGTTCTACAACAGTCTGTTAATTCAGAACTAAGATAAAAATTGAAAAGGGCTTGTAGCACTGAAAACCTGGAAAGTTCATATGTCTAGTGTTATGTATTTTCTTTCAGGGAAATGGAACAAGTTGGTTTCTGAAGCCCCAAATTTCATCTGTTGGGTATATCCTGGGACCTAGAAAGAGTTAAGGAAGGGACTCCCTCTTTCTAACCCATCTGAGTGCAAGGCTGAAAGGCCAATGGTGATACAGTGATGCTTCTTCACATGCAAAGTTTGAGGCAGACTTCAGAACAACTTGCTGTGTTTTCCTTGAGAAATAATCCCATATGCCTGTTCTCCCCACATTCTTCTTGGGCAACAAGATATTAGAGAACCACTTTTGGTTTGCTTTATGTGCTTTGTTACTCAGAGTAGACATCTATTTTTCACCTTGTTCTGCCACAGACTGATTGCTGTTTACATTTGTATGCCAAACAAATAAATTTAGAATATATTCTAAACTGATAACTAGCATCAGTGACAAACAAACTCCAAATGACAGGAAAGCGAAAAGCTAATGTATATAGTTCTAGGATTATCTTCTAGTCAGTCTTTAGCAGGCAGGAAAGCTGGATGGAAAATCCTTCCTTGGAAAGTACATTTCTCTCCTCGGTTTCCAGAATAGCAGGGCTAATGTTGTAGAGGAGGCAGTGTTGAACTTGGAAAATTTCACTTTAGTGTCTAGGATGAAATCCCCAGAATCTCATTCTCCGAAAAGCAGGAACTAGCACACTAGCCCAACAAATGGAAAGCAGAAATCCGTCACAACCCAAAATCTGTCTCTCTGTTTCCAGCTACGCACACAAAAGATTTCTACAATTTTCTCTTTTTCTAACACTTATTTCAATTTATCTGCTTTTCACAAAAGAACATCTTTTAAGGCTGTACTTTAAATTTAATAGATTTTGTACCTCAGTCATATAATTCTTTTTAACTTATCTGTATCCCTACATCACTAAATAAAAGCCACTTTTAAAGTTCAGCATTCCACTGCAGGCATGAGGGTTTTTTGTGTTTTGGGTTTTTTGTCACAGTTAGTAATTCATTCTTTTTTTTTTTTAATTCTGATTTTGTTTTCTGATAAAAACCTCATTAAAAGATAATATTAAAAAAATGTAAAAGGACATCTGGTAACAGGATATGATACTTGAAAATAAAAACCCCATTACTTGATTATTTTTACACGGAAAGGACAGAGCAGCTCCTCTTGATTAACTTGTCATGAACAATTCAAGACAAAGAAAAAAAAATCTGTAGCAATTTAAATGTTTAAATTTAAGTGATAGCAGTTGAAAAGTAGCTGGTTATTAAATAGCTTCAAATGGTATACTAGGCAGAATAGGTGAAAAAAGCTTTTTAAAAAAACACTATTTGAACTACTGAAGAATGATTAATAAACCCAAACCACAGAAGAACGGACTATATAATAGTGGACTAAAACTATACAAATGTAAACTTTCCTTAGTCAAGATGAAAATAAAATAATTTTTAGAAAAGGTCGGGAGAGCAGCTAAGCAAGTGACACAATCACATTTTTATTAGTAAAAAAAAAAATGATCACATCACTTTCCCACCACTGCTTTCCTCAAACCTAGATTATCAATCCTTCTGGCAGTAAATGTCATTTTGATATATATGTTGCTATAACAACCAGAATAATACAACACCAGTTCTTAAACACAACCACAACACAAATAGTGAATCAGACTGTTAAAGCAGAGAAGGATTGAGAGCAATACATAATGAATGAATAAAGGCTTTCATGAAAGCATTACCATTCTCACGGTCTAAAGGTCTGAGCATAAGATTTGTATGGAGAGGTGACAACTCTACCAGCTGACAACTCTACAGATAAGAGCTTTCAGCACACTACTCCTTCTTTAGGCATTGCTGGTTTTGTATTAAATCTTTGAAACTATATAGAAGCAAATAACAAATACAGTTAATTAATCTTTATTATGTACTTTAAAGCCAATATTTTACCTAGTCTATGATTTTTAGAATTCCATCTCTGTCTACTGCATATTATATTTTTCCCATGTCATGCCCACAGCTATCTCCTCACTATCCCGTAGACAATTCTATCTCACAGGAGTTAGTTCCTATAATGAACTCCTTCCATAATATCCACCCTCTCCTTATCTACAGCTACCAGACAGAATTTTTTTCTACTGAAACTCAGTAGCAATATTCAGAACAAAATTTCTTAATTTGTTCTAAACTTGAACATTGCTGCATTTGTCCCTTTTCTTCCCATAAAAAAAAAAAATAAAGAGGTTTAGAGTCAGTGTTAGTTGGTTCTTCTCTTGGCTACATAATTTAATCTAGCAAGATGTTTTATTTCTCTACAAGCCCTGCTGTGGTAATGTTTTTTTCCCCTCAAAAAAGGGGGAAGGTATTTTACTGTACCCCGAAAACGTTATACTACTGTAATACAGACTAGCAGAACTTTATTACAATCTCTAGCATCTATTTTAAAGTAGATACAACAGTTCAAGGCTGTTGCTAATATGAGGTTTCTTTCCTAGTTCTCTTCTGAAAAAAATAAAAAATTTCCTTGAAACAAACCTGTGTATCACAAATGTAATGATGAAGTAACACTTACGCATAATAGCACCTAGACACTAAACATACCTTAACTTTCCCAGAAGACAGTCCTGTAGCCTTACTAGAACATTTGATAACTTATTTTGAGGAAGACTTTAACCCTCAAAACCTATTTGCATCACCCTCCTTGCAGCAGAAGTATCCATGACTCACTGTTGACACCGGGCAGTGGCATGATACAACAACCTTCCTGTGCTTCTCAGCTGCTAGGACTGGCACTGATTCACCAGCAACTTTACTCAGGCCAAGATTTCCCGTGATGCAGGCTTCTGTACACACCACTTCTTCAGAAGCCTTGCTTAAACTCTCAGTTTCACATATCCAACATCCACAGCCAGGTAACAAAGATGATACCCTGCATCTTGCCTCTACTACAGAAAAGCAACTGTATTTATTCAACCCAAACAAAAGCTTTGGCTACAATCTAATACTACTAAAATAAATGGAAAATGTTATTCAAATCTTCAAAAAGACTACGACATTTATGGATTCCCTTATTTCTCACCTTCCTCACAGCAAAATCTGAATTACGGACCATATGTAAAAAGATAAGCACTGTCCTAACCAACTGCATTTAAGTCTTTCAAATGAAAAGTTTCAAGGAATTTCAACTTTTTGTTGGTTTGTCTGCTCTAAAGACATTTTCAGTAACAGGAATATATCATGAACAGTAAGCCACTAAAAACAAACAACTATGCTGCTACAGTACCTTAATGAAAAAACAAGTATTCTAGGTAAGTGATTTTAGAAGAAAAAAACCCACAATTATCCAAAATTAGTCTGACAGAAAAATTCCCACTATTTCTTACAAGAATGTAACAAGAGCCTTGACTCCCTCACAGACAACAGATGGTTGATTTAATGATGAAAAAATAAATAGGTAATAGTTGAGTAATTAATCCAAAGCTGAACCAATGACTCCATTGATCCACTGAATCCATTTATTCACTTCCACAGCAATGTTCAGAAGACAATACTAAAATTTATGAAGAAAGCTTTTCCTTTCCCAAGATACAAATAATAAAACTAGAAAGAGCTTAAATACAAAGCCATTTTCTATAAATTAGTGTAGAAAAAAAAAAAGTTTAAGAAATTAAAAAATTTAAAAGATGCTTTTGACAAAAATGTGAAACTCCATAAGCAATTGTTTTACATGATAAAAGGTACTCCAATATCCTCTCAGTTCCTGTTTATTTACCAAACCTTAAGAAACAAAGTCCTGCATACATATGTTTCAGCCTCATCATACATTTTAGAAGCATATGTAATACAAGCACATTGTCCATGTGTAAGTAGTACTCCTCATTGGCAAAACTGACTATAACTCAAAGGAAGAAAAAAAGTATAGAAAAAAGACAAAAGTTTAGAAACCACTTCCTTGATTCTAATATGAAAACCAACTCTAGAAACCACAGATAAAGCTCCTTAAAAAAACAGAGATTCTCTTACAGGAAGTACTGAAAGAAGTTCCTACATAGATTCAGAAAGGATGAAAACAGTATTTCCAACAAACTTCCCTCTTTTTTCAAGGAGTTTGATTATATTGGATAATCAACAAGAAACATTAGCCTCACACTAGACTTCCCAAATCTGTCTGGCATAGAAGATTCCTTGAAGAAATTTCCTCAGCCTTAGTCCCTACCGCTCTTGCATGGAAGATTTCAGTAACCCCTCTTTTACTTACAGAGTCTAGTAACTACACAATGTGGTCAGTAAGAACAGAGACACCCAGTCCGTATCTTTCCATCTTTTTACAGAAGAATGATCCAAGAACACTGCATATAGGCAGAAGAAACACAATAATTCTCAAAGCTGAACACTCGGCTAAGTGTCTGATAAGTATAAAGACACAATGAGTTCCTGATTCCTCTACTTGATTCTGTTTTGTCAGGGAAGAGGTAAAGGCTAAAATACCCTGCCACTCCTTTCCAAGAAAACTGTATCAATGCTAAAATTTTTATTTAATAACTACACCTTTTACTAGTGGGAACTTTCTTATGCTGCTTGCCAACACAGCTCTGCATGTAAAGTTTAAGAGATGACTAATCACTCTTAGCAATTTTTTTGCACTGAAGCACTGTCTAAAGCACTCAAGGCAGAGCCATTAACCCCAACAGAACCTCAAAAGTATACGCTCAATCCCTCCATTTCCACCGCTTGTTTTATGAAGGACCTCCACACTCTTCCTAGCCACCACCTTCTGCTCAACTGGATGGACATCTGTTTTAAAGATATATTGTAGAAGTAAGATAAGGGCTCCATAGAAGCAGGTAAGGCATACAAAAGATGAACATAAATACAGACTAAACATTTCAAACAATCTCCATTCATAACATTCCTGTTTCTTTGTCCATATGTATCATCACACTAGAAGTGACAGCATGCAGTACCTGCATATTGAATGCATTATCAGAGAACCCAAAGACTGTGGAGAGTTAAAAGCTTTTCTGTTCATAGAATCATAGAATCATTAAGGTTGGAAAAGACCTCAAGGATCATCAAGTCCAACCATCAACCCACACCTTCTAACTCACTAAACCGTGTCCCTAAGCACCACATTGACACATTTCTTGAACACCTCCAGGGATGGTGACTCCAACACTTCCCTGGGAAGCCTGTTCCAATGCCTGATCACTCTTCCAGGGAAGAAATTTTTTCTAATATCCAGCCTAAACCTTCCCCTGGTGCAACTTCTTCTTGTCCTACCACTTATTACTTTAGAGAAGAGGCCAGCACCTACCTCACTACAACCTCCTTTCAGGTAGTTGTAGAGAGTGATAAGGTCTCCTCTCAGCCTCCTCTTCTCCAGACTAAACACCCCCAGCTCCCTCAGCCACTCCTCGTAAGACCTGTGCTCCAGACCCTTCACCAGCTTTGTTGCCCTTCTCTGGACCTGCTTCAGCACCTCAATGTCCTTCTTGTGGTGAGGGGCCCAAAACTGAACACAGTGTTCAAGGTGCAGCCTCACCAGTGCCGAGTACAGGGGCACAATCACTTCCCTAGTCCTGCTGGCCACACTATTTCTGATGCAGGCCAGGATGCTGTTGGCCTTCTTGGCCACCTGGGCACACTGCTGGCTCATGTTCAGCCAGCTGTTGACCAGCACCCCTAGGTCCCTCTCTGCTGGGCAGCTTCCAGCCACTCTCTCCCAAGCCTGTAGGGTTGCAGTAGGTTGTTGTGACCAAAGCGCAGGACCCGGCACTTGGCTTTATTGAACCTCATACAACTGGCCTCAGCCCATCAGTCCAGCCTGTCCAGATCCCTCTGCAAAGGGAGATCCCTCTCCCTCAGGGAGATCCACCCACCCGCTCAATTTGGTATCATCAGCAAACTTACTGAGGGAGCACTCAATCCCCTCATCCAGGTCATCGACGAAGATATTAAACAGGACAGGCCCCAAAACTGATCCCTGGGGAACACCACTGGTGACCGGCCGCCATCTGGACTCAACTCCGTTCACCACGACTCTCTGGGCTCGGCCATCCAGCCAGTTTTTTATCCAGCAAAGGATGTTCCTGTCTAAGCCATGAGTCACTAGCTTTTCTAGGATAATGCTGTTGGACATGGTGTCGAAGGCCTTGCTAAAGTCCAAGTAGATGACATCCACAGCCTTTCCCTCATCCACTAGACAGGTCACTTGGTCATAGAAGGTTGGTCAAGCATGACCTTCCTTTCATGAACCCATGCTGGCTGGGCTTGATCCCCTGGTCGTCCTGTACATGCCATGTGAGCACCCTCAAGATGAGCTGTTCCATAATCTTCCCCGGTACTGAGGACAGGCTGACAGGCCTGTAGTTCCCCAGGTCCTCCTTATGGCCCTTCTTGTAGATGGGGGTCACACTGGCAAGTTTCCAGTCTTCTGGGACATCCCCTGTTAGCCAGGACTGTTGATAAATGATGGGAGAGTGGCTTGGCAAGCTCCCCTGCCAGCTCCCTCAGTACTCTCAGGTGGATCCTATCTGGGCCCATAGACTTGTGCGTGTCCAGGTGGCGTAGCAGGATGGCTGCTGTTGGCTGGACAGTTAGTGTCATGCTTTACAAACATATGAATGGAAGTCCACTTGCAGCTCTGTCAGTCTCCCAAAGGATAATTTCTCTGAAATGCTACAGAGAGAGTTAGAGCAGAGGGGGAAATTTCAAGTTTGGGGTCAGTTACAACACATCCTAGTGACCCAGAAGAACAGATTCTGAGGAGAAACTGTTGAACCTAGAAACTTCCCAGCAAGGAAACAACAACTGAAAAAAAAAAAAAGGGATGTTTTCAAAAAGGCCAAGTTATATATAAGATGATTAGCTCATTAGAAGGTAGCCTGGGTAATGCTGCCTCTGGGAAGGATGAATGAAATATTTTGAAAACAGGCAAAGGACAATCCTCCACAAAAACTCAAACCACAGGGGCTAAAGGCTTCAGAAAAGCACAAAGTTCAACTGTATACTGAAGGAACGAGGCAGCTGGGAAACAAGTATCAGTTCTCAAGTGCCTGATTTCTACGGTCCTGGCTGCTGAGATAACAGCTATTAAGATATCCACTCCTGTGGCTAGATAAAGAGAGGAAGAGCAAACCTCAAATGGTTAGTTTATTTTTAATATTTGTGTCATGTTCCATTGTAGGCTTGTGTCACTGACTTGTGGTATCCACAAATGCATAGCACAAGATGACAACTTCTTTAGAAGAAAAATATCCAGTGTTATTCATTTAGTCCAAGCCTACTGGTATTTCATAGATGAATTCCATCTGGATGGTGAAAAACTCAGTAATCAGCTACATTCATTTCACACGATACAGATATTTGCATCAAACCCATTTGATAATGAATAGATTGAATAAAAAAAAATAAAGTTCAGAGCATGAAGACATTTACCAGGTGCTAAATCTCCAAAATACATGTAAGGTAGGAGTATTTCTTACTGAATCAATCAGTTGATCATCCAATCCAGAACAAGAGACAACATCTGGTCTAAACAGTAACTTACATCCTCAGGAAAAAGAATGGTGCTTATTTTAGTCAGAGCAGTGGAATTTCTTTAGAGGTTCTAAATAAATTTCTGAATGAAAAGATCAGCAAAGGGAGAATTTCAATCTGTCTGGACAGCACAGAAGACTTCCAAAAAGCAAACAATTATAAAAACTAATGCAACAGCAAGATTAATTTCTCCTTAGTGAATGCAAACTGAGGCACCAGGTATGCAGAGACAAACTACCCAATGAAGCACATCTCACTAAAAGGCAGGTCTTCCACGTACCAGCTGGATGTCTTGGCGAAGGAGATGTGGGGTGGAAGAGCTTTGAGATTCAGTTTTGGCACAAACAGATTAAGAAGGTTTCTCTTCTAATTCTGTGTGTTGCTCTTTCATAAGCCATTTATAATGGTGTTACTCCATATTTATTCACAACATTTATCTACTTTTAACAAAGCATTTTTGAAGTGTGTCTTAGAGGTAGCTTAGTTACAGATCGTTCCTCACTTTAAAGCTGTAAGAAATTGGTAAATAGAATTTATATAGGAATTTAGGTTGTGTTCAGACATTAGCACACTGCTCTGAGCATCCAAATGACAACTACTCTCACAGAACATGGATGGACAAAGCAGACACCTGGAAGAAAAACCTTTCAACGAGCAGTGATAACAATGAAGGCTCTCCAACATGCAACACAGCACTGAAGAACCCACCTAAACAGACACTGAATGTCCTGAGACCTGGTCAGAAAGACTGTGAAAGAACACTTTTACACCGGAACAAAAGAAAAGTGAAGTCCTAAAATGGCTGTTAAAGAACTGGGATGAAGCTAATAGGCTAATGTTCTTGAGTTTGATTTTAAAATCATGCAGAGAAGGACTTCTGAATAACAACAGACCTGCCCAGAAACTCAAAGCAAACCTTACCCCTTCATGAAACCACTACCATATATATGCTCTACTATTGTTCCTAAAGAAGAAAGAAGGAGCCTCTATAGAATTCTGAGGCAATCCTACTATAATCTTGAATAAACACACTATGAGATGCAGATGTCCCACCTTTGGCCAGATTTCCTGAACTCCAAGTTCCTGAAAAGGAAAGCTGTTCATAAAAGCAAGTCAAGACATCTGCATGAAGGGATGAAGGTTCCAAATCCATGAGTACCTCAGTCATACCAGTACAGCTGAAATCCCATCAGACATAGCCTGCATTACCTTCTGCAACATCCTAGGGACCTGTAGAAGATAGACAAATTAGCTGGTCAGCCCCACAGAACAGAGAAACTCCAGACAACCCTGGGAGTAGATTTGCTGTGGAACAGAAGAATCAACATTATCTTCCTGGATCTGAGGCTGATCTCAGGTTCTCCCCTAAATGCCAAATGGCAAAAAAAAAAAATAAATAAAGCACTCAGTAACAGCATCCTGAATGCCTCAGTCGTGATTTATCACCTAAAATGTCTTATCATACAACCAGCAGAACCAGTGTTCCCTGCAAGCAGATTGCCAACGACTAGTTCTAATTATAGATAATGTAAGGAACTAGTGAACATACAAGCAGAAATTCCAAGGGGAATCTGAATTTTCTTTATTTACTGAAACTGTTTCAGTCATGTTAAGTCTCCACCTGCATTTGATACCTTATGATAGAGAGTAACCCGTGGCATATTTTCCAAACTCCTCATGCCTTGAGAACATTCATGCAAGACAAGCATCTTTAGCAGACCAAAAGTCCCAAGTAACATGACCTGGCCTGGTCAGAGGTCAAATTGCCTATTTCTTTGACACCAGTAAAAAGTTCTATCCTTTTACAGGATGTACAATGTGATTCTGACTGCATGGTACTTCTGTAGACTGATAGGAGGAGTCCATTAAAAGGGAGGGTGAGAAAGAAGCAGGATATTACACGCATGACTGTCAGCACCCAGCAGACAGGAATCCAAGATAAAGACATTTCAGCCAGAAACACAACTAACCAAAAGTGATTACTGAAGGGAGAAAGAGATTGAGGCAAAATGAGTCATATGCTTCTCAATGAACACTCAAAACACGCCAATGAGAGAACACAAACTGAGCAAGTGACTGAATTGTAACTGGTAGCCTGCATATAAAGATCATCAAAAGATTACATTTAGATAAACTGTGATGTCTACCCAACAGGCTAAAGAAGGAGATAAGGATGGCTCCTCTATGCAGTAGGCTGTATGGCAATATCCATCCCATCTAAAACTGCTTCAGAAAAGCAAGCCTTCAGATTGGGCCTATTTATGAAGAGCTCTCTCAGCAGGAGAATCATCCAGGAATGTTTTGAGATGATCCAATTGAAAGTAAGTATAAACAGGTCTGAAGAGCTTCATATGTTTTACAATCCTAAACAGGATAATGCTAGAAGAGAGGGTTCCCCCTTCCCTAACACATCACATCTCTTATGATCCATACTGATAAGATTTGTAGACCAAGTGAACTCTCTCTAATTTCAACACTATAACAAAATAATTCAAGGACAATGTGGAAAAAAAATAAATTTTGGTTCCATGTCAAGATTTAAACACACTTATCCATTCAAGGCCATATGGAAGCAAAAATATTCCACAGGGAAAAAGGCAGTTTCAGCATTGTCTGGTAAAGCACACAATTTAAACAAAATGTGCAGAACAAGTCAGAGCACTATAGAGGGAGCAGGCAGGTTTCTGCACAGACTCTGATGAAACTAGAGTCCACTGATCACTTGCCACAACAGATCCATCAAGTACTCTAAACAGATACAACAGAGGATACAGGTATCCCCCAAGTCTAGGACTCACAAGAAACATGGTCTTTATAATTTAATAAGGTCATCAACTCAGATAGGAAAAGCTGACACAGACACAGAATAATATTCTGATCCACCTCTGGTGCTTGCTCATGTACAGGAAGAGATATGAAGGTTTGCAAAGACTGATGGCTGAAGTGGCAAGCTCACTACTCAAAGCATCAAGAACAGAATGGGAGAAGGTTCAGCCGTTTATAGAAGCCTACAACCAGACAGTCATTTTCTACCTGCACAACACCTGTTATCACTCATCCAAGAAGACAGGAAGAAAATGTGTAAAAAGACAATAACAGACTCAGGTGACATATCTATCTCTCTTGTGAAAGGAAAGCCCCAGTGCTCCAGAGCAGAGGACAGTCTAGAAACAGAAGGCAGCTCACATGCAATGGGAAGCCACTATATGGCAAAAGTAGCAGCTTTGTACTTTCTATCATCCTTCCTCAGTAGCAGCCATAAATGGAGCCAAAGTCTTCCAAGATGGAAAGGGTCTTATTTTGATGCCCTGGAAGCAAGCAAGTCTTGGGAACAAGAACATATGGAGACACTGTCAAAGGACTAACTTCATGTTAGACTTGTTTACATGTTGGAGGAGAAGTCAGAGTTGAATATTTATGTAGATCTCAAGCATTCAAGATCACTCTGATTCAAGGCCAAAGCTGATGGATGTGTCCAGAAAATAATTAAGTAGTTTCTCCTTTCCATGAAAGGCAATAGACTTGTAGCCTTTGTAAACCAAACATTTCCTCAGTAATCTGGTCCTCCAAGAAAAGATAAATGTTTGGCACTCCGGCTGGGCAAGGGCATAATGGATGCCATTTAAAATATGTCAGCTTCAGGAAATGAGACAGACACACGAAAGGAAAGCAAAGAGAATTAATTACTTCAAACCATCTAAAAGGCAGAAAAACAAAGTCTATTCAATGCAAGCTGTTGCTCAGCCCTGTGCTGCTAAAGGTACAGAGTCAGCTGTGTTCTTGACAGACGCACTACCTATTTCTTTTATACTTTACAGATCCATAAAAAATTTGGTCGGAACCCAGTCCAACCTCCCACTTAAAGCAGGGCTAGTAGCAACACTAGATCAGGTCAGCTCCTCTCAAATACTTTCCTTGTGCCATAACCAGTGAATTAGCAACTTCATACATATTTCAAGCTTTTACATACACCAATAGAATTTTCCTTTTAGTTTGTTTAAATAAAAAATAACTTGTATGGCATTTGTGCAAAGATGGACAAAAATTTCAACCTCACTCATATGCATATGCAGTAATTGAAGCTAGAATTCCAAATCCTGTATGTACTGCATGTATGTAATAATATTAACCAGAGCATATCTCCGTTCAAGAACTGT
The DNA here is from genome assembly GCA_013400615.1 of Syrrhaptes paradoxus. Taxonomy (NCBI): domain Eukaryota; kingdom Metazoa; phylum Chordata; class Aves; order Pterocliformes; family Pteroclidae; genus Syrrhaptes; species Syrrhaptes paradoxus. The sequence continues at coordinate 10,746 of VZTO01013673.1, read as the reverse complement.
TCAAGGTAATTATAATAAATTAAAGCTTTCTGCTACAGACCTGCACTACAAAAGCCTATAACATAGCAGAACTGCCTCCATCTTAAAAAAAAATTTCTCAAAGATCATAAAGAGTATGAAAGCAGAAAAACATTAGAATACTGAATATTCAGATTCAGTTACTTTTCTACCTATGTGTTTTTCAAAATTTATCTTGACTAAAATTATGCAAGAAATGCAAGAAAATGGAAAGATGAAAGAAGAAGGAGCAAAGATACTACATGTAAAAATGTTCATAAAACCCTAGCAACAGCAGTATCCAAGTCCAAAAAAACTATTAAAAAAAAATCAGTTAATAAAGATTTATCCTTCTAGACCACAACGATACTGCATTTTTCACCAAAGACCAATAGTATCACATCTTTCAATATATCATCTACTTTTGCAAAGACCTCTGCACTCCCTCAGGCAACCTCATTTCCTTTTCTCTTTATCTGTTCAGAACACCAGCCAACTTCTATGCAATGGAAAACAGAAACCAGCTTAGCAAAAGACAGGTTTAACCAACCTAACAGGCAAGAGCTGAAAGGGAAAAAAAAAGATAATCATTAGCAGTGTTGGGATTTGTAGGAATGTATGTGCCCATAAACAAGGCAGTGCCAAAGAAAAGTTATACAAGCTTCAATACTGAGAGTTAAATAATTTTAAAAGAAATCAGAAAAGACCTTAGTTTTCCTTCAGCTAGCGCATTAAGCTTCTTGTTACAGGCTAATATAATGTGCATAAGACCTTGCTGCTCCCTCTTTCTCCTCCCAAACTGCTTTTCAAGAAATGTTTTAATATGGCAAGTGAACCAACTGAGTTTGTTTTGTGGCACGGCAGACTAACTTAAATGAAATCTAGCAGGCCAGGCTATACACAGCTATTTACAGCAACTATTGAGGACAGCATACTTTACACCGCTAACTTAAAAAAAAAACAGGCAGCCCAGACTAAGTGCAAATGGGATGAAACTGTTCTCAAGGCAGCTGCTTACTAATCAAAGGTGAATATTCCCCCTGCATAAACCCCATTAGGAAAAAGTTAATTAGTAAGCAATAAGCAATTACAAACACATACAAAATACTGTTCCATTCTGAGAAGGGTCTGACTTCTACCATCACTGTGACCCTGAAGAAAAACGCTGCTTTTTATAAATTCAGAACATTTCCTCTAAGACACTTTGTACCCAAGGAAGCCAATTATCTAGTGACTGTACATTCATAGCAGTAATGGCTATAACTAATGCCATGTAGATAAGGAATTTGTTACTGCTTTCTCAGTCTTTTTACACTATCTATTGCTTTTCCTATATACCCCTTCTAAGAGTTCTTTAACTCTTCACCCACTTCTCACGTACATATATGGGAATAAAATTCATATACATATGTGAAAAAAAAAATAAAATATGCACTTTAACAATATTGTTCAAGAAATTTTATTTCTCGGAAAATGGTGTTCCAATACATGTTACATTTCCAGTGCTCCGATTAAGCAGGTATACCTCAGGCACTTTTTCTAAGATGAGACAGAAATTGAAAACCTTCATTTCTCCTAACCTCATCCATGAGGCATGAAGCTTTATTTCTTCCACAGCTTATGCAAAGGAAGTAGCAGTTAAAGAAATATTCCATTTTTTCCACCCACAGAAATGACAAGAGGAGTTTGCTGGAACTCATTTGCTTATAAGCACTAACTTAGAATTACTGCCTGCGGTATTTTTCAGTCAAGCTGATTCTGTGAGATTAAGTACTCGGCTGATGGAATTTTTTTAGTATTATTCTTTTTTTTTTTTTTTAAGCCATAGCTTCAGTTCTAACCCCAGAAAGTAGTGCCTGAATTTCAGCAGCTGCATACTCACCACCTACAAAGACAAAAAAAAGATGGTACTAGTTTATTTCCATATAGAACTTGTGAAACATACAGTTACTGATGCTGCCTGGGATTGCAGGTGTCAGCTGAAAAGCCTGCCACTCAGACTACCACTTAGTGGCAAGCTAGGAAAATGCCTGGACATAAAAAGCAGAACAAAATTTAATTTGTGCATTAATTAAAAATGCCATTCACGGCCAAATCACACAAACTCAGGGGAGACCACATGCCCTGAAGACCTCATTCAAAAGCCACACATCTCAACACATAGCTCTGTTGCCTAACCAGGTCAGAGACACACAAGTCAGGATAGGAAGGAAAGCTTTTGATCACCTGCCCATCAGCAGGTGATCTTTAACTTGTGGTCAGTTTATCTCTACCTTATGAGAGAGAGATGGTAACAGCTGAAAAGTTTGCACATTTTGTTTATCATTTAGTTCTGTAACAGGAATTGAAGTGTCAAGGCACTTATAAGACTATATATTTATTTAAAATTCACATGGATATTCTGAAATATGTGTAATTCACAGAACTGTATCTAGCATTTCAAATCTAGACCTCAGTATAAATATTACCTACATAGCCATAAATCACCAATTTCTTGCTGTCTTTTCTTAATTACTGCTGTCTCTTTTCTTTCTCTCATTTTCTACCAGGTTAGTAGAATCACATAATCATAGAACGCTTTGGGTTGGAAGAGACCTTAAAGATCATCTAGTTCCAACCCCCCTGCCATGGGCAGGGACACCTCCCACTAGACCAGGTTGCCCAAAGCCCCATCCAGCCTGGCCTTGAACACCTCCAGGGATGGGGCACCCACAGCTTCCCTGGGCAACCTGTTCCAGTGCCTCACCACCCTCACAGGAAAAAATTTCTTCCTCATATCTGATCTAAATCTGACTCCAAATCCCTGCACTGTCATTTCCCTTGCTGAAGTGACTGAAGTGTACCGTGTAGTGGCAACAAGGCAGGAATAGAGGTGTCTGAAGTTGAGCCTGGGAAATGAGGAGGGATGATTTTCCCCAAGTGTTTAAATGTTTGTCTTTTTTTTTGTTTCCCTGTAATTAAATATTTATGTTAATTCACAATAAATTAAGTTAAATTCCCCAAGTCAAGTCTGTTTTGCCCATGACAGTAATTGGTTAGCAATTTCCCTGTCTTTATTTCAACCCTGGAGCTTTCTTGTCCCTGTTCTCCCTATTTGCTCACCATCCCGCTGGGGCGGAGGGCAGGGACCAAGGGAGCAGCTGTGTGGATGCCTGGCTGCTAGCCAGGGCCAACCCACCACGGGGACACCATAACATTGCAGTAGGAAAACAGAGCAGTAACATTGTTATATTTGACCCAATTCTCACATGGGCAAAACTTACTGTCCTTAAAATTGTGTTAATTTATTACCAAAAGCATTGCCATTAAAGACAAGATATTCTTCAGTGACGAAACTGAATACCAGATAGCCAAGCATACTTGTACTCACTTGGTAAGAAATCTTTATTTCCCTGAGCCATGACTCCAAGGGCCTGAACATTTAAATTCTAATTTACACACAGCATAAGCTGCACAGAAAAGATTTGCATGCGTGCCTACAACAAATATGCCCAAAAATCATTTAAGACACCCGTCTACTAGTGAACTAAATCTGTCTAAACCGACTAGTTAGTATAAATAATGAACAGTAATGGGGAAGCTTTTCGTTTCCACTATTTTGGCGTAGGCTTCAACCAGTGACATAAACATACAAGTACCTTGTTTCTAAATTTCCTTTAATAGGTCTACGGTTTGTGAAAAAACGAGCCATAACCACACCAGAGCAAAATTCTAGCAAACTAAAGTGTCCACTTGCTTAACATCTACGCAGAGTACTATGAATATAAATTCAACTTTTATGTAAAGTCAAAGAAAAATATTGCTTACCACTTTTGAGATAAGTAGTCTTTATGTCCAGGAACATTATGGGTATACATATATCACTAAAACTGGAAGTCCAAATTTACTGGATTGTATCGAGAAAGCATAAACACTTGTATTTTGCAAGTACAGATATGGAGAATCATAGAACAATACAGGCTGGAAGGGACACCTGGAATTTATCTAACCCAATGTCCTGCTCAAAGCAGGGGCAACAAAATCAGTTATCACAATAGGATACAGTTAGATAGAATAATAGAATCATTAAGGTTGGAAATGTCCTCAAGGATCATCAAGTCCAACCGTCAACCCAACACCACCTAAGTCACTAAACCATGTCCCTAAGCACCACATCTACACGTTTCTTGAACGCTTCCAGGGACGGTGACACCACCACTTCCCTGGGCAGCCTGTTCCAGTCTCCAGTCCAGTTTCCAGTCTTCTGGGACCTCCCCTGTTAGCCAGGACTGTTCATAAATGATGGTGAGTGGCTTGGCAAACTGCCAAGCCCACCCAGCTTCCTCAGTACTCTCGGGTGGATCCCATCTGGCCCCATAGACTTGTGTGTGTCCATGTGGCGTAGCAGGTCATTCACTGCTTCCTCCTGAATTGTGGGAAGGTTATTCTGCTCTTTGTCCCTGCCTGCCAGCTCAAGGAGTTGAACACTGAGGATAACTAGTCTGACTATTGAGGACTGAGGCAAAGAAGGCATTAAGCACCTCAGCCTTTTCCTTGTCCTTGGTGACAATGTTCCCTCCTGCATCTCTTGGATACACCAAACCTGCTAATTTACTACAAAAAGCTTAGAAGATCAAGCACTTCCACCATTAGAATCTCTGGCATTAAAAAGAAAACTCTCAGCAGAACAAGCAAAGATCCTCAGTGTCAAAAACCAGTATGACCTCAATACTGAAGGGAAAGAAGAAGGTAGGCTCATCAAACAGATTCACTAAGCTGAAACACTGAGAGGATCTCAGACACATAACTATTTAAGCAGGTGCAGACAGGTATGGGCAATACACAGCGTGGGGGTACAAGTGCAACAGTGTGTTTGTACCTGACTGCTAATGCCACCTATGAGCTATCACTTGGACAAATTAAAAACTATGAATACAAACAATTCACACATGCAAGAAGGGATAACAGAACTTGTAGGAAGAAGCTCACTAAAGGAACTGAAACCGCTTACCTACAAACCAATTTCACCAACATACAGTGAAACTCTGAAGATTATAATCCAAAATTAATAAGCCGGACAGATGAAAACATACAACTGATTTAACAGAGACACACTAAATAGATTTAAAGCATTTAAAATAAATGTATGTTTTTATATATACACATATGCATACACACAAACATATATTTAATAGAAGAAAAAAAAAATACAGAAAAGGATGTCCTAACACACCTCAAAGACAAATTCTGAGTCAGACTCACAAAGCAAGTTAAAAGGTAACGCCAAATGCCTTTAAAGCTTGAAAATAAAACAGGAGGGAAAGAAAAATTTATCAGGACAGCAGTTCCTGATCAACACCAGGACTTCCAGATCCAGATGAATTCTAGATTTGGGAAGCTGAAAATATCCATCTAAATAAATGAAGGCTGAGTGTCAAATAACGATCTTTCACAGCATAAAAATCAGGAAAGGTGTAATAGTCGCAAGCTACTTAAGCACTCCTCTGATCATAGGAGTGCATTTTATAAATTGGTTAAACAGATAGTGCATGAAGAACTACAAAGTGTAGATTAAAATAAAATGGCTAACTATACTCTGAAAAATTAAACTATAAGACTAGAGAAAACCCTCAGGAAACTTGGATGGCAAGACTATTGAAAAAGCTAACATGAAGATGGTCTGACCTGAATTGAAATGGAACAGTGAGCCAAAGGCAGAGCAGCTACAGAACTGTCATGCAGACTGAACACTCTTCTTGAAGTTAAAAAAAGATCAAGTGACAACATAAGGTTCACCACAAACTCTCATACAGATATGCCTACATGTTGATTAATATTTTAAATGTACCATTACCATCTGTAACATAATAACCTCCTCCCTCAGAGACACATTTAAAAATAAATTATAGTCATGAGCATTAGTTCAGTGCTTTGAAACATAAAAACTTTGTACATAAGTATTAATATTATAAAGAATTTCAGAAAAAGGCATCTAGAAACTAGTCACCATTTAAAAATAAATCTGCAATAGAATCAAAGCTAGTGAAAAGGCGGGAGACAAAACAGATCAAAAAGATTTTTGTCCTGAACTTAGGATTTGGAAAGACAGCAGTTATTCTTTTATAAATAACCTTGGATTTGTGGGAATACTATCAAACATAAGCCCTGAAGTCATAAGCCTTGAAGTCAATCTGGATGTAATGCATCTGGACTATGACTCCTCCCTGGAAAGCCTGCGTGCTTGATGAAGAAAATTCACATAGTGCTAGCAACAGTACAATAGCAATTGCCGTACCTGACTCACTTTCATTTTAGTCTTAAGAGACAAGGTGAGTATTGATGCCACTGACTGTTAATGTTATCGAGGCCAGAAGAGAACAGTCTAGTCGCTGGCATACAGAGTGAGTAAGCCTGGGCAGCTGATGCTCTCTCAACACTGGTACATCCAGCAAGAACACATCAGTAATACTGGAAACAAAAGCAGACAGGTTCCAGTCTCAGCACTGAAAATGTCCTCAGTATAGTTTAGGGTGCAATGATTTGGTTGTCTGAAAGTCCAAACAGTACTTGTATACTTTATGCAGTGTTTTTGCAGCTAAAGGGACATGGGAAGCTCAGTCACTATGGGAGAACAAAAGATCTTGGGTTACTATCAAGGCTTAGACAACTGGAAAACTTAGGTCATGATTTAGGCTAGAAATCTAAGTACAGAGAATACATTATGCCAATCAGTGTTTCAAATATGAATTATGATAGAATAATTCAGGTTGGAAAGGAAAGCAGGAGGTCATCTAGTTTAACCTCCTAGTCAAGGCACAGCCATCTATGAGATTAAACCAACTTGCTCAGGACTTTATCCAGGCAGATTGTGAAAACCTCCAAGGTTTTTCTTACATTTGATCAGAACCTCGCATTTCTATTTATATCCATTATTTCTCATCCTCCCACCACGCAGGATGGAAAGAGCCCAGTTCCCTCTTCTTAATAACTGCCTCATAGCATGGGACAGCTGCTATTAAGTCCCTCAAAGCCTCCTCTTCTCCAAGCTAAACAAGGCCCATCCCCTCAGCCTCTTCTCACAGGGCCTGTGCTTCAGCCCACTAGCCACTTCGGTACACCTCCAACGAACCTGCTTGCTTATCAGTGTTGTTTTCGTATTGGGCAGACAAATACTGGATAGAGTATTCTACATGTGGTTTAACAGGTGCCAAGCTGAAGCAACTAAGTACTTCACAATAAACTTCTCCACTGCCAGGGTGCACCCCTGGCTCATGTTAAACTTGCTGTTCACTGGGCCCCCCAAATCATTTTATGCAGAGCTGCTGCCCAACCAGACTCCAGCCTCTGTCTTTCCAAGGGGCTCTTTATTCCCATTTTATCTTGTTGAATCTCATAAGCCTCCCCTCTGAATGGCAGCTTTGCCCTCAGGCATATCAACTGGTCACCTCAGTTTGGTGTCATCTGCCATCTGAATGAATATGGACCATGTAACTCCATCCAGGTCATCAACAAAGATGCCAAACAGGACTTAACTTGTTACAAGCAATTGGGTAGTGATTAATCCATTAATCATTAATGGGTTAATGCCTGATCACACAACCAGCTTTTTACCCATCTGACTGTCTAGCCACTTAGAGCACAGCACTCTAACTAGAATGCCAAGAATAATGTGGGAGACGGTGATGAAAGCCTTGCTAAAGGCAAGGTAATTATATCCACTGCTCCTTCCTCATCCACAAATCCAGACATCTTCTCACAGCAGGCAATGAGGTCAGGCATGATATATCCTTGATAAATCCATGCTGACTGTGCCCAATCACCATCTTGTCATTGACGCGCACAGAAATGTGCTCCAAAAGCACACACCCCCCCCAACTCCAGTATTTCCGGGGACTGAATCAAGGTACACCAGCCTGTAACTCCATGGCTCTTTCTTTGGCTTGTTTTGTAGGCTGTGGAACATTTGCCTTTCCACTATTGTTTGAGACCTCTCCCCAGTTTCAGTAGTCTTAAAGATGACAGAAATAAGACTTCCAGTGGCATCAAACAGCAATCTCGGCACCCTCAAATTCATCCTGTGGTCTTGTATGGATCGAGTTCTTTCAAGTAATCCCTGACTCAACTCCCATTCACCACTGGCAGTTCTTCTCCTTGAACCCTGCCCCTGATCGCAGAGGCCTGGGAGATCTTCTCGAGTACCTGAGCAGATTGGCATAGCACAGAAAGAAGCAACATTTTGTTCAGATGTGTTATCTCTCTATTTGCATACTGTGGGAGAACGTAGGAAGCCAAGTAGGAAGGCTGAAGAAATTGAGTAATCTGTCTAGGGGATCAACAGTAGTCTACATTTCACACTGAAAGTTCTTGAAGAAACCCCTCAGTTCTACATGCTGGAGTTAAGAAAAAAACTTCTTTATTCCTTTCCTTACTACTTGTCCAAGAATGGGAATCTTCAGAAACTGAAGCACATTTTCATTTAGCTATAAAATTGAAAGGCAAATGCAATCCTAATTTACTACTTCTGTCCAAACTCTGTTCTGGAAATAGACATTTTGAGCAGGAAACACATGATTCATGAGTGTCAGCATAAGCAAGATTGATTTCATTCTAGAGTTCATTACAAAACATGTTTTACAGTAATAAAAATATCTTTACATTTATAAGGTTATATATTTTAATCTTATTTTCCTCAGCACTGCTGTTTAAGGAACGAAGTAATGTGAAAATTAGCCTTTTTGCCAAGTCACTTTAACCAGAACAGTTCCCTGACACTCACTTCACCCAAAGAATTCACTCAACTAACTAAAACCAGTTACAGAAAAAGGGGACAAAAAGTTATCTAAGATTAATTACAGTGGAAATACAGCATTTTTGAAGCAAATTCCATCCAAGAACTACAATAAAAATATGTGCAAAGTTCAGGACTTCCTAATATTTGGGTGGATACATACTGAATTGATTCTCCTTTATTCACCATATGCTGAAAATGTGCTGACTTTATTACAATATCAGCTCATTTGGTGCAGAGACTGAAGGGTACTAAA
>VZTO01013669.1:133014-152846 GCA_013400615.1 Syrrhaptes paradoxus | reverse complement strand
GACAGAGGTACAGCTATCCTGTGTCAGTTTTCCTTAGACATCTTTGAACATCTCAGTGTGCAAAATTTACAGTTTCCCCTCTCTGTGACTTTAGTTAGAAGTGCTTGAAAATATGATTGATTGATCTTCATTCTCTTGCGTGTTTCTTTCATGTAAGTTGTAGTCTATGATAAACTACCCTTATTGGAGCACAGGTTTCTTTGACATGCTTTAAAAATGTAAATCCTACCTGTCAATGTTTACAGCTTTGTGTGAGTGTTCTGCATGTACATGTGCAGTTTTAATAGCAAAGATGTATGTGTTTTTGTTTCAGTAGACTGAAGAAGTCACCAAGTAAAGTGTTGGCTGATTCTGATGATGATGATGATGATGATTTCAGCACGGATGGTGATAGTCTCTGTGAAGTGCCTTCAGGAAATAACTTTTCAAAAGATGATGACACAAGAATCTAAATAAGTATTGAATCTGTGATTCCTTGAAAGTACTGGAAGAATAATATAAATTATCAAGAAACTGGATATTCTAGAAGCCAAATGACATAAAGGGATTTAAGAGCTGGGAATATAATGTCTCCACCCATACTGTTCTTATTTCGATCTCCCCTGTTTATTATAGAAACCAGGATTACATTATAAAACACAGACATCTATGTATATAACTGCTACCGAAAACAAGGGGATAATGTTTCAAATTGGAAATGTGATTTTGCTAAAGTTCTGTTTAAGTAAAAAGCCATTCGAAAGTAATTCAAAATTAGTTTGTAGTTATTAAAAGCTTTTCTNTCAAAATTAGTTTGTAGTTATTAAAAGCTTTTCTTTAAAATTAAGGAAACCACAGAAGATTATTTAATAATTGTAAGTAGGGGGAAATGATTTATAAGATGTAAATATTTTAAACCTGATCTTTTTATTGACTACTACGGTCCTATTTTGTAAAGTTTCAAATATTATATAAAACAATTTCATATGTAAAGTACTTAAATTTATACTGAATGCTATATTTGGGTTTAACTAAGAAGAAAACAAATTAAAATTAATACATTTTGTGCATTACAGAACAGACTTACAGTTCCTGAGCCAGGAAGTACATTCCCATTTTAAAACCAGTGCAAGTTTTATTGTGTCTATTCTGTATATTAGAGATCAAGTGTTAATCCCGCCTGTTGGCTGTAAAAGGACCATCACATCTGCATGATGAGTAAGGCTTGCCTACAGCTTTCTTGTAAACTTTGTTTGGGAAGCTTTCTCTTCGTAGTGGGGAAGGGTGAGAACGAGGTCAGTTGTTACTTGGCATCTTTCATTTCCTGAAATGGACTCCATACTGCCAGAGGCAGAACATTATGGGCCTGCTCATTTGAGGGCATCAGGACAAGCTTATCGTAAAGTCTCTAAGGAGTCCCGCTTGTTCCAGTAAAATTACTTGTGGTCTTTGAATTAAGTACATGCTTAAATCTGTTCGTTAATTGATCCTGAAGTTTTATGCACCTGGCAAGGAACTGCACCAAGGAAACATAAAGCATGTAATCTGATTTTTCTTTCCAAGCTATTCTTGAGCATCTATTTGTGATATATTTCAGTGTATGGTCATATATGAGGATATATATATTAGTACTTCAGTTTACAGGAGTACCTGCATTTTTGGGTGATCCATTTGTTCAACAAAATTTGCAGGATTTTTTTTTTCAAAAAAGCATTGCAGATTTCATTTAAAAAACATTTTCCATTTTATTGCGAAAAATATTTTTTTTGCTGTTTATACTACAGAAGGCTGTTTTTACTCCTTTGCAAATCTGGTATGCTAAGGAAAGGGCTCTACTACACAGTTTTGCTCATAAACCATAGCTAGGTCCTGTCTGGTTATTAGTATTTGTCCCCAGTTACAGGTTAGTGAGCACTTCTTCGTTGAATGGACCAAATAATAGCATAATGTAATTGTAAAAAATACTTTAAACTGAAGTTGCTGGAGCTTCCGTTACTCCCACAAAGGCATCTATTGCTCCGATAGACTTCATTAAGGCGAAAGTCCTGACAACGGCAGTATCTGTTTTCATAGTTATGTGAAATGAAGCTTCTGCCTGCAGGATCAGAAATATGTTCATCCATAGCAGATTACAGACTCTTTTGCCACGTAATTCCCTTCAACTTGATTTTGATGCTTTGAAACATATGGGAAATAATATGAATGGCATAGCTGTATTCCTCTGTTTTTGAATCTTGTATATCTTTTCCAGTAGCACACAGAATATAATTTTTTTGCAATACTAGCTTTATTATTTGACAATACAGAAACAGCCTTTTCTCCAAGATCTGTGCTATACTGTACTGACAATCATATAACCTGCTGTGATTTATTTTTTGTTGTTTTATTTGCATGTTTATGTAGGCTTAACTTTAAACAACTGATTTCAATCTCCAGTTCTCTGTCCTAATGTTCACAGATGACTGTTATTTCAAACCACTGGAAGAAAATAACTTAATATTGCATCTACCTCCAGTTACACTAAACTGTAAAAGAAAAATTCACTTAAAATAAACTGTCGGTCAGCTCTTTCAGTTCTACTTTGTATGTGCACATAGCTTGACTTGACAATTGAATTTCATATGGAAGATGCCTGTGTTTAAAATACAACAAGAAAATAATAATCTGGGAAATACTGATGCTGTAAAAAAAATTCTGCATTTTTTTCTTTTTGGATAGCAACTTTATTTGTAATTTGTAAAGCAGGTGACAAGTGTAATATCTAGAAGACTCCTTTTCTCATCTGAACTTACGAGTAAGTTAGAAGGAAGGAGACACACTGTTGCAGACTCCTAGCAGGAGAGATCCTGCTCATTAGACCTGCCTCCTCCCTGTGTCTTCATAAAAAGAACTGGTCTTTGGTTTGTTCACTTCGACTTGGAAATGGCATTTCCTCTTTAGAGTTCTCAAATAGTATGACCAAAATCAAAATCTTAAGATGTTGAGAAAGGTTTTTCAACTCATCAAATGGTAGCTCTGTTTCTTGATACATGCTAGCTATGGTGAGGGTATGGTCTAGGTTTCAATTGCCACAAAAAAACAGTGATAATGGTTTAAGGATGTCTGATCTGTTCACTCCATCTCATGGCAGTTTTTGATCAAAACTCATCTTAAGTCAAGATTTAGTTTAGGGGTTTAGAAAAATTTTCCCTCTATTTCCATGTAATCTATTTTTAAATGCATTTCAGAAGAAGCTCTCGACCTATAAAAGGAAGCAAGGGGGAGAATATGTAAAGGAACATAGTTGTGAGACATTCAGTCCATAGAAGTTTCTACAAACATCAGAGTTTCTGATGTATTATAGAGATGGCTTCAATTCTGAGCTGTACAGACCTTCAGTTTTCTTCGATTATACCATAATATCTCATAAACAAACAGACCAAAGCGAAATCCCTTTTGATATAAGCCTAACCTGATCACTTATATAGTGGATGCTTCTCTCTCTGTGTAAGTAATCTATGATGAACAATTAACTTTTTTTCCTCTCCGGATTTAATGGCCTTTCATATCCCACTGATATTTTGACCATTTTATGTGGTGAGAGATTTTCTATAAAAACAATATTTCTTCCCAGTATAATTCTCTTCTGTCTAAATATATGTGTTCTTCAAACAGCCATGTAAGGTTAATATTGGTATATTCAGTTCCTGCAAACTTGTGCCTTAAGAGGACTTATATGGCAATTTATAATTACTGGTCTTGAAAATCAATTCCAAGTTCCATCTTCAGCATTTTCACTAATCTGTTATGCTCTGGCAGATCCTCTTGGTCTTCTGAGCCTACTTTTGTAGACAGGAGAATTCAAGTTAACTTCTACAAGAGTGTTTTGATGTTTTACATCACTAACACTTGGCAGATGCTCTAATAACTTTCAATAGCAATTGCTATACAACACAAAATATGTAACTGTAAAACAAACAAGTGAACAAAATCCTTCTGTACTCCATAGGCTCCTCACTCACTGTCCAAGTAATAAAATCAAATGCATTTGTCACATATAGTGTATTTTAATGCCCTTGAGTTTGAAAAGCATCTCTTTTCACCAAAGCCTTGAGGTCTTTTGGACATCATATCTCTTTTCAGTGCATGAAGAAAGAAAAAGGAAAAGTTGTTTTCCTGCTGTCCCCTCTACCTGCTTTCCTGTGCTGCACTTTGTCTAAGGAAAACCCACCCTATACTGTGCAAGTACTTTCTTAGTTCAGCATTCTCAGTTGCTTTTTATTGTTCAATCACCAGGCAGGTTTCCCCCCCACAATGTAGTCTCCTGGTGATGAAACTATAACTTGTTGATTAATCTGTGTATTTCTCTGATTTATCCTCATTATTCTCAACTTAGTTCTTTCCTTTTTTCCTGATTAAATAATCTAATTTATAGCCGATTTTCTAAACTATTACAGAAGCCATGTGCATTCCTCATTTTTTTACAGACCAGCTGTGTGCTTTGCTGAGTGAGCTACACGGTGCAGTAGCGTCAGCTTTTAGGCCTTTTCTGGATCACGCAGCATATTTCAGTAATTAAATGTTGATGCTTTCAGCTTACTGGAGCTTCCTGTCGTATGAGTAGAGCTCACACATTTCAGCTGCTTGATTTCTACTAACTGCAGTTATCAAGTAACATTGCAGAATGTTCAAGGACTTTGCTGAAAGAGCAACATTCTTTAAAGATTGCCAGAGTTTGTAACACATATAATTTGTTCTTTTTTGCATATGGTGCTGATTAGGTCACATATTTAACCCTCTGACCTTACTATGGTATAGTGGGGGAAATTTCATTGTTATTTCAAAAGCTATGCATGAGCACTCGACTATTGAGAAAAAGGTGTAGAAAGGTATAGGAAAGGTTTTTTTATATTACATATTTTTCTTTTAACATGTAAGAAAGGAAAGAAGAAGAGTAAAGTTCAACAGACAGAGTCACCTGCTGTAGGGAATTGGGCTCACCTACCTCAGTAGAAATGTTCCAGCCCTTTAATGGTTAGTACTGGTGAACCTCACGTGAGGCCAGCAGAGACTGTATGATTTATGTAAGAGGGAACATTTGGTCTTTTCTCCACTTCTAATAACAATTTGTTGTTTTATTTAGATCCTGAAGCTTCATGCCTTTAGCAGAAGAAGAGGCAATAAAAAAATTTTACTTAAATTCTGAGCACAGGTGGATGATGAAAGTTTAAGCTCTCCAAGCTGCCAACAGGAAAATGGTAGGGACACTTCTATGTGAGTGCAGAGGAAGAACTCATTACAGGGAGCTTTGAGTTTTTCTGTGCTTTCTGTGTACTTCTGCTTCTTCAGCAGAATGGGCTTTCTGAACGGTGCTCTATATATTAGACCTTCCTTTCACTGTTCTTAGAGTGCCTGGCACTGAATGTTGCTTAAGCCATCTTAAACCTACAGATACCTACCTTGGGCTAGGATGGATGTGAGATTTTCTTTCCAGGGAGACTGTAAAAATTCAAGATCAGGATGGTGTGGAGCATGTTGAAGTAGCACACATTGAAGTAATGCTAGGAAATGCCTATTTCCTGTATGCATTTGCAGCAAAGATTCTCAAGAGAGTCCAGCTGAGACAAATGATTGTTCTGAAAAAGGAGCAGCATATGTTGCTGATATTTGTGTGGATGCACTGTTAACAGAGGCTAATTAGCTGCGTACCCCTGTGCAGCACAGGTAGTTCTGTTTTGCAGAAATGCTTTCAGCATCTTCAAACCTTGGATACCTAAGTGCCTGCCAGTCTCAGAAGCATCTATTTTGTGTGACTCACTTTTTATCTTATCCTTTTTCCAGAAAAAAATTGTGTAGTTCTGTGTTTTCCCTTGGATTTGGCCTTTTGTCAAAGATGTGTTTGCTTCTGTGGGTTTTTTTGTGAGAAAGAAAACATTGCTGCCCTTAGAGTGAAAAGAGAGATGAGAGTGTTTGGGACTCATCCCTGGGAAAACTCAGTCCATGCCAGAAATGGAATTTACTTTTCTACAAAGCAGTTCCACTGTGCATAGGAAAGCTCGGCTGTTGACTAGAAGTTCACCTCGTACACTCGCAGGGCTGGCTATTGTCAGCCCAGCTTGCCCTTTATTTTCCTGGGAGATAAGGACTGAGACCTGGAACTTTACTTGGCTGAGGCTGCCAGCATTTCTGTACTACAGAGGATATTGAGATTGGTATCCTTTTAATTTTGTTCTTCAAGTCTTTTGGTTAAAGTACAGCAAATATTATTTAAATACTAGTTGGGTATTTGTGACTAGAGCAAATACATGTGCGCACACACACTCTGAAGGAAGATAGAGATGGGTGTGCATCGTTGCAAGTGCTTTATCAGCTGATTTGGTGCCTGCCTGATAACAGAATTCTGTTTAAAATCAATACACAAATTCAGTGGCTACTGTCACACTGTGGTTACTGTAAATCCTTCCCAGTGCAGTTGACCTTCATCTGAATTTTGGCATTTTCTTGGATGTCCACTGTCTGTTTAAAAGGGCTTTTTGACAGAGTCCTAAAAATCCTCTTAATTTGTCTTTTTAACACTTTACCAAAAGGAAAACAAAGGAAGTGGAACCATCCAGAGAAGACAGGATGGTCTAATAGCTGGGAGTAGAGCACTGGGAACCAGGAGGATTCTGGTTTCTAATCCCTTTGAGCCGCTGCTTCAGTCCTTGACTGTCCTTGACCTTCTTGTACTTCTGTCAACATGCCTAGAAAATGGAGCACAAAACCAGACCTTGAAAACTTGATACTGTGTCTGCATTGAAACTTCCTGGATAAAAATGTTAGGAGGAAATGCCAAGGATCTGATTTTTCAGCATATCGGGTTTCTGTGCGGTGTTTAGCCCTTTGCCCTGCAGTCTGTGATATGCTGCAGTGCTTTCCAAAGGGGGAGCTGCTTTACATGCCACATATCTGAGATTGAAGGTCTTGTGCTGGCTCTGCAATAAGCAGCAGACTCTGTGAAGTGTCTTTGCTGCAGAACGGCAGACTTAAGTCTAGAATTCCTTGCTTTAGGGAGAGTTTCAAGTTTGCTTTTTCTTCAAATAAGAAAATGGTTTATTGGTTTGGTGTCTTTTTTTTTGTTTGTTTTGGTCAGAGAAGAGAAAAAAATAAAAAGCAAAACAACACAAAAAAGCCCCAACCCAAAACTGAGCCTGGGGAGGTTTCTATCCTGGCTGTGTTCTCTGGGTGTCTGTTGGGTCTTTTCTCTCTCATGAGAGAAATCTTGATTACATGTATGGGATTTTATTTTGCTTACATTTTTACCTTAACTTGCATCCACAAGTGAAGTGAGAGGCAGGCAGTATCTGCTGTCCCACTGTGGTGATGTTGCCAGGGTGGTGATGCAGGAAATGTCATGATCCACTGTGGGCATGACATTAAACACCTACCTTTCAGCTTATTTGAGCAAAACAATGAGCTTTCTGTACTCATGCAATTACCACTCTTGTTGCAGGGTGTTTTTATTCACCTGGAGGGCTTCTACTGTAAAGCTTCACAGTGCTGTTTCCAGGAAGGGCAGGTGCTTGTGACTCAAAGTGGGGTGACACAAGCCTCAGGAGCCTATGTATAAGCTGCAGCATCCGTAGATGTCAGTGTGCCATCAAATGAGTGACAGTTAGCAGTTGCATCTGAAGAGAAGTGCAGGTGGCAGGAGGGAATTTAATACCCAGAAACTCAATGGGATGGGGAGTCTGCCTAGATCTGTTCTATACAGCATCAAGCTTACCACCAGTGCACAGGCTGAGTAACTCCTGGACAGAGCAGGTCTCCACACTAAGTGATTAAATAGACCTGTACCTCCTATACCTGCCCAGTCTAGAGCATCAGATATCAGGTAATTGAGCTTTGATTCCACAAACTCTTATAACTCTTGTCACTTTAGCTTTTCTTCTCAAGAATATAGAGATACCAACCAGCTACAGAACAAACTGGTGATACACACTGCACAAACTGCACTGACACTTCCCTGGAGCATACATGCAGTGAGATGCTGCTGACCACACTTGTGAGGGTGCACGGCTGTTTGCTGCCAGAGACCGGCTGTGAGGCCCTTGGAGGATGCTCTGCGACTGAGTGCAGAGGATCAGGTAAAAGCAGCACATTTTAACTGTGATTGGCACTTCATCTAGTCAGGGCAATTGCTCTCGTCATCTTTATAATTTTTACAAATTTAGAAGTAACATGGAGGGAAAAAGGAAGATTGATACCCTTTGCCTTTGCTGCTACTCTGAAACTTTTCTGTGCTTAGCAGAGCTTGACATCTCTGGCTCTTGAGAAAAAAAAAAATTAAAAGGCCACAAAAAGGGAAAGCTGGCAAGTTTTCTGGAGAGGACTGTTTTTCTATGGAAAAAGTTGGAAAGTCTTAAATGTGGGAACTGCAGTCATGCCTCAGGTAAGTCATTCTTGTCCCCACAGGTGCCCTGGGGGATGGTGCCTCACAGGTGGCAGCAGAGGGGTCGTACTGGTGGCGACCGCCTGGGGAGTGACCCCAGCTTAGTCTCAAACGTCCTCCTGGAAATGCGGATCTTAATGCCATTTTTCAGATAACGTTTTCATACATCATGAATTGTGTTCAAGGACGTGATGCCCTCTGTATACCATGACTGTATGCATTTTGCCAGAATACAGGGGTTTGTTGCAAAGAATCTGACGTTTATATCCGTGAAGCTGGTGACCACTTCCTATGGGGGTGATAAGTTGCACAGTGGCAGTACTGCCTTATTTTGTTGCTGCCATCCTTCAATATAGTGCGGATGGTAAAATTCATCCATCTGCACTGCTAAGCAGCCAGGGAGCTCTGCTGCGGCTCAGTGCAGCTGAGGTATTGTACCCTCCCTGTTGGCTTGTGTTAATTATGCCCTAACACTGCACCTTTTGTCTTGTTTTCCCAGGCAGCAACTGGTGTGGTGCCAATCAGGATGCTCCCTCTGCAAAGAGGTTCATATATGAGCTAACCTAAAAGAGACATTGGCAAGCTAAAGGTTATCTGTAAACTTTGGAATCTTGAGATTAAGCTTCTGCCAGAGAATAAGTTTCTTGCAAAATGGGGGAGATTATTTAATCCTCCTTGAATATAAATTCTTCAGCGATGAAGAAAATACAGAACAGCCGGGTTGCAATTGAAGAAGTAGTGTGTACAGAAAGTGACCTGCTGCTCAGCAAAGATCCTTTCCACTATAGAACCAGAGTCAAAATAGCATTCAAGACGTTAAGATGCATGAAGTGACTAATGTAAGAAGGGGTATGGTACTTTCCTATGAAAGTGCTGCTGCTGTAAGAAGTACTCAGATACTATGGCATTACTCTAAGAGGACACAAAACTGAGTGGTCCTGAGTTTGGAGAAATTAATTTACAAAAGACAGAAAGAGCATAGATAACATCTGGTCCAGAACGGAGCAAGGAGAATCAAAATTGGTACTTTTTTGTACAGCATGATTAGGCAAACTGGTGTGGATAATTTAGCAAGAAGCAAAATTTTATAGCTGGTAAGAATACCCATTATTCATGAAAATGTGTCAGAGGGAGTTACTAAACCTACAGTTCAGGAAACAAGCCAGTCTAATGATTACAAATCCACAGAGATATTTGGAAGGAGTGAGAGGATAATTAACATCTCTCTCCTGGGAAGTTCTTACATACCTTTCTAAAACAGGAAATCCTGGCCACTGACAGACAAGACAGCAGCTTTGATGCAGTCTGGGCATTTGTGCTACTCTGCATAACACTGAGTGATGTTCTTGGAGCCAATATGAGGTAGTTTGTGGCTGGACTATGACTTGACAGAATGAATTTGTCAGAAACCAGGTTGTCTTTTGCCTCAACACTTTAACATATTCTCAAACAAATTATTTTAAATGCCGCTTTAGGTCTGGGTTCATTCCACCAAACTTCAGGCACTGACTTAGGAAGATGTCAACAGTGTAACAAAAGTATAAGCAGGTACGTTCGTGCTTTCATTAGGGGGCTGGAGTGTTTACGCTTCTTGTTGTGATCTTTTTCAGAAGTTTCCCTTTTTTTCATCTGACTTAATAAGATCCTAGTATCTCTGTCTTTCACTGGCAGCATGATCTGTTTGATGTTTGCTTGCTGGAATACAGATCAACACGAGTGGCTGGCCCATTTGCAAAGATACTGTTTGTGACGTGCAGAATATGACATCTGCAGACTAGTGAGTTTTAAGCAGTCACCATTTCACAGTGTGGGCCCTAAGAGTTCCTTCCCTTTTCCAGAATTCCCACAGGACAGAATGAACCGTGATGAAATTCATGTGGTTTATTTACTGGTGGCCTATACTGGCCATGTTGTCAGGAATCTGTAAAATTTTATAGATTAACAAGATCACAGTTTCTACTTGAAGAGGTTCCCCGCTTTGTATCAGCAAGCTCTGTACAAAGTCGTGCTGTTCTAGCCCAAGGGAAACCTCACAATTTATACACAGGGAAAACCTAATCTTTTTGGAAGGTTTTACATTAAAATCATCAGATGACATTTAGCAAAGGACAGTTAAAAATTCAGCCAAAGCAATTATAAGTTTCTAGACAATATGTGGCTACAGGAACAGTGGAGTTCAAGTTTTATTTCCATAACCGAGTAAGTCAGTGAATTATAACCTTTTTGTTGCTGTTGCAAAGCGGTTGCTGGTACCCAAACATGCAAACTTAAAGGTAGCCAGGGAATCTTACCTCTGTACTGCAGCTATTTCTGATACTGTCAGACAAAGAGCTATCTAACCACAGGCTAAAAACTTTCCAGAGAATTTGATGGGATCTGTGGAAACTATGCCAAACACCTGTGGTATTAATAGAAAATTAATAAACAACATCAGCCATGAAAGGTTAAAAACTGAAGAAGTTGTATAGGTTCTGTAGATGGGGTAAACAAAAGACATTGGAACTATGCCAGCAGTGCTATTTTGGCAATATAGAAACAGATTCCAGTCAGTCTTAAAGTTATGTGGTTGACAACATGCACTCAAGAAATCTGTGGACATGGGCCAGTAGCAAGCATGCAAAAAAACCCCAGTTTACTTCAAGTCTCCCTGATCCTTGTGTTCATCTGCATGTGAGTTTGTCCTGCATTGCAAAAATCCAACACAGAAATGTGGAAGTTAATGTCAGGTTTCCATCAGGGTCAAAGCTTCAGCCAAATAGCCAATATTCTGCTGAGAAATCTGCCTCAGCATTGTCTCCCTAAGGACAGGGACAGAAATGCTCAGCATGGATATGATTCTGGAGGGCAGTTCAATGATTTTTGCCCAATATTTAATTCTACAGGATTTTTTTGTCCAAGTGTTTTCTCTCTTTTGTTGATTCATCAAAATACTGAATGTGTATATTAACACGGGAAAACCCCAAAGTTCATAGAGACTCATACCTCCAGTCATATGAGGAGAAGTGGGAAATGTTCAAAAACTCACTCCTTAAGAGCTTGCTATCCTGTCTGCTGAATATTTTGGTGTACTTTTCATTCTAATGCTTTTGTAAAATTACGTTGTGTGTCATAGGACAGTGGATTGAAGATTTCTGAAGTGTTTGTTGCTCCCTGAAATGATCTACTCCAATAAAACAAGCTAGAAAATCAACAACCATCAGGTGTTTTCAATGTATCCAGTGCATGCTATTAATGTATTCAAATATTATAGCCTCTGTGCAATGGCTGTAGGAATTACTGAGAATTTTTCTATTGATTTTAGAGGGAGGAGGATTGGACCTCATGTTACTATATTAATCATTTGGCAAATATCTCTCTAAAAGGCAGGAATAGAGAAATTTCCAGGGGCAGAGTGATGGTCTAACATCCTGTTTTCAACAGTGGTCAATTCCCAGGGCCCCATAGGAAGGCAGATCCCCTCCTTTCCTTCCCCCCATGGCTAGTGTCAGTTGTGTCACAAGAGACTACTGTCAGTCTCTCTCTGATCATTGCTAGCCACAGGGTAAACCTGATCGATGGCTCTGGCTGATTTCATGCTGGCTAGCTCATCACTGTCTGACCAAACCCGATCCTGTGTACATATCTGTATGTTTCTCTTCCTTCAATGCTGGTAACTTCTTTTTTTCAATGCCCTGCGGCAGTAATAAGATATTTCCTTTGTACTACTTTAATTCTATTAACCCACATTAATATCCAGAGCACCTCCATTTACTTCTCAGTCATTATCAGACAGGAGCTAGTAAAAATGAGAGCAGAAGTAGGGCAATTGTCCTTCAGTGATTTTTTTGTGTGTGTCTCTGTTCTTATTCTGCAGCAGGGAGAATATGTGTTCCAGACAGGTCTGCTCTGAGCATTCATTACTATCCATACCCCGCTTACATCTCTGCTTTCTCTGCTTATATTAGAACACTGCAGTTCTAAAATGAGCACGATTAAGTTGTAATAGCTGACAGACACTGTTATTCAGCTATCATGCCTGTGAATGTGTATGTGTCCGTTTAAAAAAACGCTTTGTGAGTTATACTTAGACAAAGCTAATGGGAAAAGAACACCCCTTGCAGAAGCTGCATTGTGGAACAAATACCGGAAACCTATAGTGCTCGCTTTCCATGCTGAAATACGTATGCAAAAAACAAACCTGCAACAGGGGAGAAGAATATATATGTCTCTTGAGCTATGCCATTTCTGTTTGTCCCTGCAGGTGAGGATGAGATTCTGCCCACGCGAGCTATAGGATATCTGCCCTATTGGGCCAGCTCAAGGAGGCCTAATGGAATCCGATGCGTTACTCAGTCCAACCACTCCTGTAACTTTTCAAGCTTTCAGGTAACTCAAGTTTTCCAGAGGTGGGAATGGTGCTCTATTAACCTATAATAAACAGACTTCTCAGAGAAGTAATCTGGGTAGGCCAGAAGTGCAGTGAAATGCCTACGCATGGTAAGGCTACGAGAAAGAATAGCAGTCAGTCATTCAGGGAAATTCAGTTTTCAAGTTGGTGCTAGTGGCATCTTTTAGAAATCTGTATCTACAAAATTAAATATATATTATTAAAATTAATTTGGGTAACTAAAGACTTCATCAACAGACATGGTTTGAAATCTTTTTACAAAGGCATGTCAGAAGCACTACAGACAGGGCCAAGCATCTGAGTCGAAAGAGTAAGATAAAATGGAGTTCAGTGATGTGAAAGAGAACTGGCCTTCCCCGGAGCCTGCAAAGAGTTTGTCATAATATAGCCACTGAGCATGGCTTTCTGTGTATTTTTTTTCTGCATTTTCCCTTGGATTTAAGTAGTTATGTTAGGCATAGTAAATTTTAGAATAATTTTATGGAGAGTTCTGCCATCTAAATCTCCTGATCGGAATAAATTTACAGAATAAGTTGAAATCCAGTGTAATTGAATGCATCTTTTAAGTCATTTCAAAGGTCTTTGATCAAGCACTCACTACTTTTTGTTGTGGTTTTCTCTGGAGAGAGAAATCTGACAGAAACCGTTCCACTGCAGAACAATTTAATTTCATAGCAGAAACTTTAATTTCTGAGTTATAAGTGACCTTGCAAACTGGTTTATTTCCTTTTGTAGACCAGCCTTTGTCACTGAACAGTTACAGGTTTATTTAGATGTCACATAATCATCAAACAGGCAGAATGTCAAGAAATCCTGCTCTGCTGGTCCGAGTCACTGGTACTGGGTTGATGTATTTCAAAGGCTGTAATATTTCTTGAAAGTGTCTTCCTGGAATAGTTCAAATCTCTTGCTCTGTGATCAACACCCAAAACCATGCTACTCTCAGATGCATTCTTTCTAACTGGGTGATACACCATATGCAGGTGAAGAAAAAACGTACTCCTCCTTCTGGGCTGAGGCAGCTTGAAGGATGACACTCTGGAAATCTGGGGAGTGGCCATTCAGTTTCATAGGTACAGTGTGTGACCAAATATATAATTGGTTAGGTGTGTAAGTACGTTTCCTTCCTGGGAGTGGGTCTATCCTCAGAGGGGCATTTCCCTAAGTAATATTTAGTCATTGTGGTTGAGCTATTAGTACGTACCCTTAACTCTTTAGTCCACCCAACGCTCCTGCCTAATAACTTTACTTCCATTAGGCCCAATGATCTCTTCTGTATTGGTTATAACTTTACTTCTTTTTCTGTATTGTAATGACTTGTGCACAGAGGAAATGAGACAATTCTTGGTGATAGGATAATAAAATTTCATTATACTGTAGATGCAGATAGGTCTGCTAGAACATTTTTTGGAGCTGGAGGAACCAAAGTTTTCCTGATGAAAGTCCCCTGATATCAAGAGTCAGTATGACCTCATATTTTATGGTTAAAATACCTCCCCTTGCACCTTTTTTGCTTTTTATTTGACTTCTAATAAATTTATTTTTAGTATGTAGAAAGAAAATAAATAATAGAACCAGATCTTCTCCTTGCACTTCACAATTTCCATGCACAGGTCCCTGTCCCAGCTGTGTGTGTGAACAGGCAGTGGTCTGGGACGGTCAGTAAGAACTGCTAAATTCCCATGGGTATCATTCTGAGATGGGGAACATGGAAGCCCTAAACTGGATCTAAACCAAGGGGGAAGCCAGGCAATCAAGAAGTTCTGTAGCATCTGTGCAGGTGTTCTAGGCAAATGCCTGATTGCTTTGTTCGTTAGAAAAATGTTCCATCACCCTCTGCCCTGAGCAGGGCTGATGTCCAGCACTTGCTATTCTGGCCTTCTATCATAAAAGAGAGCTGAAGCGGAACATAGTTTTTCTCCTTCTTCCCCTTCTATGTTTCCTTTCCTGTGGAGAAATAAATGTGAAATGTGTCTCGTCTTCCCCTTTGTAAGCTAAAAGAAGTCAGTCAAATACCTGTAGTGATTTCCTGTCCTTAATGTTCCCGCTCCCTGAAATATGTCCATTCCTTACCCTTATAGAAGAACTTGCACTCCACAATTTTTTTCTTCCTCTAAACTTTCCGTATTTCCTACCACAATGACAATACTAAAATCAGTCTGGTGGAAGAGGCCTATCCTTTGATATTATCTCTGGGGAGTGGAATGGGATTTTAAATGCAGCTCCCCAGCAGTATAACTGTGGTGCTAATGGTGGGGTGTGCCTCTTTCCTGCCTCCTACCTACCTTAACTGGTTCCTTTGCGTGACCTGGCCACGTCACACCCCCATGAGAACAATGCTGCTACTCCGGTGCTGTGTTATTTTTACATGACATTCACGCTGAACTGTCCTGCTTGTGTGGACTGACTAAACCAAAACCTCCTGCTGAAGAATGAATGAAAGGCTTCTGGCGTTGCACGTGTGTCTCGGGCCACATTGCTACAGGCTGTGACCCAGTTGTTAACTGAATGGGAGACCTACATGAAAGAGGAAATGGTGAAGATGAATCAAGGGGTGGTACTTTTTCTGCTGAATCAGAACTGGATTGCTGCCCTATATGCTTCAGCAAAATCTGAAGTGATGCTATCTAAATCCCTAAGAATTTGTGACTGAAAANCTTTTATTTTTTATTTAATAAAATAAAAGCCATGACTATAGCTGTGTAAATATTATGACTTATAGACATGCTCAATCAAAAGCCCTCCCAAATACAGCTAAAATTTTTTTTTCTTGAAAAACATGCCCTTTTAGGGCTTTTCAGCCTTCTTTAAAATCTTGGCAGTAACTTTCATTTCACTATAAATTGCTTTTTAACAGTCTGAGTCTGTAAATCATAGCCACCAGGTGTAACCCTCATTTTTCTAACTGCTAGGTGCACAAACTGTGTGAAATACATTGCCATACATACATATACATAAAGGTACATGGCAGAATCCTGTTACTGTTATCATTACCTGACTGGCTTCAATGGACTTGCCCAGATCTGGCTTTGAGTGACTAACCTTTCTTCCAGAGGAAATGATAGTACTCATTGCATTAGATTATTTATTGAGCTATCTAATTTTTTGTGATTTTGTTGATACATAGTTTAAAAGTACTTTGAGAACGTTAACAGGAAGATGGACTTGAAGTAGGACAACAATGAAAAGCAGAAAACATTAAAAGAAACATTTATCGCAATTATTGTCTGTAACTATATTACCAGTTAAGATGGAATCAAGCTGTTGTTGCAGGTAAGTCCAGGATTTCTTTTTTAATTCAATTAATCCGTAACTGAAATAATAATAATGTAAAATAGGTACTGAGGGCTTTGCAAAACAAAATGTATATTCTGCATTTCAAACTCCTGGAGTAGGATTTCCTAATTATGGATTTGTGTATGTGACAGCAGCAGGGGAAGCTCTGAGTTTCTGTAGTAATCCTGTAGTAGCCATGTACCAAGAATGTCAAGTGACAGCAGACAGTTATATCCATAGGTCTGAGAAGTGATATGCTGCTTGTAGCTAAGCCAAGCTGGACATTCAGATAGCTGTATGTGTTACGTCGCTTCAAAAGGGTAACTGTAAACCACAGTAGCTCCAAACACAGCAAAGATGTATTTGTCAGTGAACGATGGAATACCACTCAAGAGAAGAACCGTACATTGTGTATTGGTTTGTATATTGCCTGTAAGGGGACCTAAGACTACGGAGTTCTGTTTCTGATTCTCTGTTACTGAGGCTTGGTTTCTGATATGCATCCCCTAACAAGCTGTTTTGTGATCATTAGCGGGCTAAAATTTTCATGCTAGCTGTAATGCCCAAAAAAGAGAGCTTGAGAGTTACATGGTGCTGAGCTAAATGTGTGTCTGTAGAATACGAGAGTGAAAGCTAGTGGAAAAAAGAAACAGCTCTGAGGAAAAACAGGTGATCAAGCCCACAGGCCTTACGAGTCCTGTTCTGAAATATTTTACGTGCATCTGTCTATTTGATAATCTCTGCTATAAATGGGTTTCATGCCTTAGGGATGATGAAGGCAGAATAGATTTTAATCCCCCTGGAAAGTGAAGGCTATTAGAAGTTAATTATAACACCTTATTTTTGTAGCAATAGAAATGGAACTTTATAACCTTAATGACCACAGGTGTGAGTTCTTGTTCAATTTGTAACTCTGCAATTATTCCCAAAACCCACAGGATTCACATTCCAGTTGATCAAATATTATTGGAACTTTCTTCTTCCTCTGGACTCTGTCAGCAGTTAGCCTGAAGATGGAGAGGAGATTCTGATGAAAAAAAGTCAGCCTTTTATCATACCCACATTTAGGCAATTTGTTAAGGTAAATTCTGTTTTGATCTGCTGTTGTGTGAGGGCAGACCTGCTTCCTTCTCCACGTGTTATATGCTCTATTGCCCATCTTGTGACCAAGGGCTTTTCATGTAAGGGGCTGTTGATTCTGTGACATCCTGTTTCATTTTTCCCACAGTATGTCAGTAATGCTGGTGGTGGGAACAAGGCAGTCTGCAAAAAAATTAAGAAGGTGCTTACACTTTAAAATTCTTGCAGTTTCTGTATAATTGTATTAGCTGTTTCACAACAACTGTTACTCCAGATATTCATCCTATAGTGTCATTTTGTAATTAACCTGCTGTGCCTTTGGATCATGGCATTCACAAAGCGCTGGCAGGTTTTGAACTAAAAGCTCAGCATCCTGGTCAGATGATATTCCGCCACCACTGTATACTGCCTATGAGCAGTCTGTATGCCTGTGTATACCTTTTGTGTGGTCTGCCCAACTAGAAAAATCGGTAGAATACTGTTGTTTCAGTCAAACTAATTCCCAGGTATTGATTTACTCTACATTCCCCCATCCTGTTTCTGTAAGCTAGGGCCATGTCCAAACCACAGACAGCATGAAATGCTCACAACAGCGTACTGTGACCCTTGCAGGGAAAAAGAGCTGTAAACTGTGGGAAATCTACTTCAGACTGTATCAGAACCAGGGAGGTAAGGTCATGGCTCCTGGCAAACAGGGACAAGCTGGAACCAAGCAGATATTTCTCCTTGATCTCTCAGGGAGTGAAAGAGGGAGTGACTCTCTGGATTGTCACTTCTTGGCTTAAGTTTCCATTGGGGGTAGGAGACGATGGAAAATGTGGAATAATGAACTGAACCAGAAATAGATGCAGAGCTTGCCCTAGGCAAGGACAGGGACCGATGCCGGGAAGAGGGGCTCCTGTCAGAGCAGAAAACAGTTGCTTGCTAGAAGCCTGTCACCTTTACCACTATTGGTGGGGAGTCTGTCACGTCAAGGCTGAAAAGATAGTGGTCAGAGGTCTTGTCACAGGAGAGCTATCGAGAAAGCAAACCCACAACTCAAGGACCACCTGAGCCACTAGTTGTAGAAATATTTTCATGTTTTATAGTCCTCACAGCTTGTCTTGATGAGTGTATGCAGCTGCTTTTTGAGAGCACTTATACTTTTCATAATCAGACTATCCTCTGCCATAATTTCATTTCACACATAAATGCGGTGCCATTGTTTCCAAGGGCAGGAACTAATGAATAGCTGTTCCCCATTCACTTCTGCATACCAGTGATGATCTTCTACCCCTCTCTTACCCATTCCCCACACTTGTCTTTTGTCCAAGCTGAAGATCCCAAATCTCTTCATCCTGTCTTCATCCAAATATAATTCTAAAACTCTCAGCTTTTTGTAGCTCTTCTGTGTATATCTCATATTGCTGCAACATCTTCTCTTGAGCTTCCTTTTTCCTACATGGGGGGTACCAGATGTTCACTCAATACTAGCAGCTGGCTCCATAATCCCTTTAGTGTATCAGAACTTTGGGGATCAAGAAGTTGTTATTCCATTATTGCTTTAACACAAAGAAAAGTATTAATTTTTTTTTGAGTCTTACTTTTATATGTTCATCTCAGCCTTGGCAGAGTTCAGAGATTATAAAGTATTTTCAAATGTTTACGATGCACATAGGACCACATAGCCTACACGAGGGCTGAGGAGATTGCAGATGTCTGCTTGGGATACACTGCCGACCAGCAAGGCAGAAAACAAATTAGATTCCTTACTATACTTGTGCAGTTTGCTGAGTGGGGAGAAGGGAGGGAGATGATTCATAGAGCACCCAAAAAAAGCAGCCTACTAACCGTGCAAGCAGGTTATTCTTTCTTGTAGGATTTTAATTTGACCATGTGCCTAAAAGTGGAAGATGCTCCTCTTCAAACAGATATTGGTAAATCAGATAGACATGTCCTGCTGCTATTTTCCAAAAAATGGGGAGAGCTGCTCGTAATGCAGACAAAACTGAGAAAACTCTGTATTATCTGTCTTTGTATTATCCTTTTTCTCATCTGCACCAATAAGATTTCCATCAAAATGATCAACATCCTCAAAAGTTGATGCAAACCTTGCAAATTCTTCCAGAGATACGATTGTTGTGCCTTGCTCTCTCATGCTGTAGCGTATGGGAAGGGAGGTCCTTTCCCACAGTGTGGCACAAGTTTAGTCTGTGTGCCTGTTCTTACAAAAGCAGTTCTCCCGTTTGTGCCTTGCAGTGAGACAGCCCTGTGTACACACCTTTTCCCAGAGGGGAATGAAGTCCAGAAGGCACAACTTCTAACTAACTGGGAGCATCTCACAGGTGTATGAACTCTTTCCCAGCTGAAACCACAAAGGCCACCAGCTGGCTGCGTACCAGAATTTAAACAGAGACATTTCTGCTCGCCAGAATGACCAGGAGCAAGTAATGACCGCTGCTAAGGGACAGCCCAGCAGATAGGTGACATACTTGTGAAGGAACATTTTCCTGTTATTGAAGATAAACCTGTTCTCCACCTGCAAACCCACTCTGAAAGCAGCATTACAACCAGGAGTTAAGACAGTGAATGATTCATAGGGAAATGCAATTTTTTGTAGGCACAAGACACCTTTGCACAAAAAAAAAAAAAAAATAGTGTAACATGCAGCCAATCCTGAGAAGAGAGAAGTCAAAAATTTTTTTCACTCTATTTTGACAC
>VZTO01013669.1:75202-129804 GCA_013400615.1 Syrrhaptes paradoxus | reverse complement strand
TTTTTTTTTTAAATTGTCGGTGTTTTCAGGTGAAGCTTGCGGAGCGTGAGAACATCTTTTTGCGCGTTCGGAGTAGGTGCTGGGAAACTAAGAGCTTTTGGGGTGCCCTGCAAGGCTTTTGTTAGTGCTGGTCCCTGGCTGCTCCTCTGGAAGGCTGCGAGGAAGGTGTGCGTGTGTCGGGAAACTCCCCCCGCCCGAAATGAGCTTTCGTATTTACAACTGAGAACTTGCCTCTTTAGGCACTGTTATGAGGAAGCTCACCGCAATGATTTAGATGGCAATAGTAATTTATTTCTATAATCAGTTCCTCAAATACAGAAACATGATTCACTGCTGGATTTTTTTGTAATTTTCAGAGATGCGATAAATAATAATTATGTACTAATCTGATGGCAAATGCTCTAAAATGTTGTTAAAACTCTGGTAGATACTACAGGAATGTCTCTGCAGCCACCCTGCTTTAAATAGCCCTTTTTTGCTGCTGTAACCACACTGCTATCCTTGTGAGTGCACATTCCACGTGTGAAGAAATAAATCAAAATAAGTGAAAGCCTGTCCTTAAGTACAATCGTGTGATCATGATGCTTTTTGAATTCCTTAGTGATTGTTTTGACGCTCCAGAAATATGAGTTCATAGTTGAAACAATGAAGAATGTCATGTTGCCATGTTTTATATGACAACATGAGGGTCAGGCTCTTCCACAGAAAAAATCCCTGGCCTTCATAAAAATGACATTTTTCATGTACGTGGAAAAATTATGATGACTTGGAAGTCATAGTTATGTTCCTTACATGTTTTCCATGTTCCCACTGAACTTTCCTGTCCTAGTATTTCTTAAAGGAGTTAAAGCTAAGAGAATTTGTGTTTAAGTGATATTTTTCTTATTTTTGTCTACATGATATATTTCATGGGGATGATGTAAAATGAACTGTATTTGATAGATATCAGAGATATCAAACTGTTGATATCAAATCTTAAGGAAACTCTGAGAAACCTAATTTGCAAATTAAACCCACTGGGAAGCTGCTGTTCCTTTTTTTTAGTGAAATGTGACTCCGTTACCATGAGTTGTCAAAAGAGGGGAGGAAGACAGAATAACTGCTGAATAAATGAAAGATGTGTGTCACATTCCTGTGGTCACAGGAAAAGTGCCCTTTAATTGTGTGGGGAATCTCATAGCAGAGTTTTCATTAGTGGAGCAGGATAATCAACAGATAAATGACCAAAGATAGTACTTTCTTCTTTGCTTTTTAGGACTGACTGAAGTTAAACACCCACTCCTTTTCTGTTTTCATCTTCAAAAGTCTAAAACTAACATTGGGTCCTGGGCAAAGGGAGGGATTTTTGGCCATTGGAACACATCTTCCCTGTGGAGGTAGAGTAGAAATCTTAGAATGGGACTGGCTGCTAATACAGCTTGTGTTTTTCTATTGCTGTACTAGTAACTTTTGTTCTATAAAAACATTGCTCATTGTTTTAAAGCTAGCTCTGTAATTATTTCAGTACATAGTTAACTATGATCAATGCCTTTCTGGGTCCTCTTGAAGGGGGGAAGAAGAGGCATTATTATTACTCAAGCTGAATCTGTCATCTGTGTTTTAAGTTGCACCCTAGTGATATGAGTAGGATGGTAAACATGAATGTGGATCATGGATCTGGGCCATGAATTCTTAACATTTTTAACTAACCTACATTGGGTTTTTTCTTAACTGCCATATTGCTGTAGCTCTCATCTGTGCTGTCCCACTAGCCTCTTAGAATTTTGGTAAAAGAGCCTGTCTTCACCTGTTAATTTCCGTTGCACTCAGAAAACTTTTGCTGTCTGATATTGTGCTGGACTGAACCTGTCAGTCTTTGTTTACCTGTCTGCATATTTATTTCACAGATGATGTCAGGTGAGCTTTGGAAATACTGCTCGTGTGTCATTGGTGTCAAAAAGCCTGGAGCAAACATAATTGTGCCAGCATTTTAAGATTACTTATATTGTTGGCTTGCCAAAGCTACAGACGCTGCAAATCAAACTAAAATCTCTGATTGTCTAGAAAACCTGATACCTGGTTATTCTACCCAGTATTTCTTTTTAAAATTTATGCTCACAAAGTTACAATGTTGATGACATAAAGGCAGGGTGGAAGCCGTGTCTGTCCCTGTTTTTCTTCACTTGTTCTTACTGTCAGCAGCTGAAGGAAATTGAATCACAGCCTTTTCCCTGCTAGGGGAGTTCTTTTGCATTCTCCTCCTCACTTTCCCTCTGCATAACCCAATTTGTTTCTGGAAATTACTCCTTCATCCTCATTTGCACATTATTCTGCCACTGTTTGGCACTGAGTTGAGGCTCTTCCTGTTAGGATTTAATTTCCATTTTAAGGCATCACTGCAGTAGTGTTCAGCTGTTGGAGAAAGGCTTGCTGTGATTTCCATGTGAGCCTGCTCATTCATTTGGTCAAGTAAACTTGCCAACAAATGGTCCAGTGTGTTGTTTCTTCAGGAAGCACTGCGCAGCAAGAACAGTATAGGTACAGCATTCATAATTGTTTCTGGAGGTTAAAGGAAAAAGTGATGTTTGGTGTTTTTCCCTTTCAATCTCTATAGTGATCTAAAATTTTAACAGATTGGTCTGTAGTTCTGTCCTTAGGTAGAGTGCATCATTTCTGTCCCAGGAGGAGCAGGAGTGAATGGCTGCTTTATATGTTTGCTGCTGTTTCCCCAGGGATGCTGAGGAAGTCCTATTGTTATAAACAATAGCAAGAGTACAGCCTGTATACGTTCATCTTAGCGTCCTGGTGAGGAATTGGGTGGCACTTTGCCATTGTTGTACAGGCCTCACTGTGCATGACTTCAAGGCTGGAATCCTTAGATGATTGCCGGTGCCACCCTCTGTTTGGTATTTGCATGCAACAGGCTGCAAAGCAAAGCATGAAAATGTTCTTTTGTGTCAGAAATACTGCCAAAGAAATGATACCGATTTGAGGTGTTTTAAAAGTAAGGAGCTAGCATGGAAATGAGGAAGTGAGGGGGGAAAAAAGTGATTCAGGGGAGTAATAGAGAAGGCAATGTGAAAAGAAAAGGGCAAGAAAAATGGTTTAAATGATAACAACCCTTTGATTGTGCAGTGGCTTTAGTCTCAACAAATCACTGTTATTAATTTGTATTTCCAACCTAGTTGTTACGATTTGTCTGCCATCTGTACTGGGCTTCTGTGGTTTCCTTCATAGTAACCCTGTAACACATCCATTTCTGTAATCATAGAATGGTTTGTGTTGGAAGGGACCTTAAAGATCATTGAGTTCCAGGTTGCTCAAAGCCTCATCCAGCCTGACCGTGAACCCCTCCAGGGATGGGGCATCCACAGCTTCTCTGCGCAACCTGCTTCTTACCACCCTCACAGTAAATAATTTCTTCNGTGTTTTAAGTTGCACCCTAGTGATATGAGTAGGATGGTAAACATGAATGTGGATCATGGATCTGGGCCATGAATTCTTAACATTTTTAACTAACCTACATTGGGTTTTTTCTTAACTGCCATATTGCTGTAGCTCTCATCTGTGCTGTCCCACTAGCCTCTTAGAATTTTGGTAAAAGAGCCTGTCTTCACCTGTTAATTTCCGTTGCACTCAGAAAACTTTTGCTGTCTGATATTGTGCTGGACTGAACCTGTCAGTCTTTGTTTACCTGTCTGCATATTTATTTCACAGATGATGTCAGGTGAGCTTTGGAAATACTGCTCGTGTGTCATTGGTGTCAAAAAGCCTGGAGCAAACATAATTGTGCCAGCATTTTAAGATTACTTATATTGTTGGCTTGCCAAAGCTACAGACGCTGCAAATCAAACTAAAATCTCTGATTGTCTAGAAAACCTGATACCTGGTTATTCTACCCAGTATTTCTTTTTAAAATTTATGCTCACAAAGTTACAATGTTGATGACATAAAGGCAGGGTGGAAGCCGTGTCTGTCCCTGTTTTTCTTCACTTGTTCTTACTGTCAGCAGCTGAAGGAAATTGAATCACAGCCTTTTCCCTGCTAGGGGAGTTCTTTTGCATTCTCCTCCTCACTTTCCCTCTGCATAACCCAATTTGTTTCTGGAAATTACTCCTTCATCCTCATTTGCACATTATTCTGCCACTGTTTGGCACTGAGTTGAGGCTCTTCCTGTTAGGATTTAATTTCCATTTTAAGGCATCACTGCAGTAGTGTTCAGCTGTTGGAGAAAGGCTTGCTGTGATTTCCATGTGAGCCTGCTCATTCATTTGGTCAAGTAAACTTGCCAACAAATGGTCCAGTGTGTTGTTTCTTCAGGAAGCACTGCGCAGCAAGAACAGTATAGGTACAGCATTCATAATTGTTTCTGGAGGTTAAAGGAAAAAGTGATGTTTGGTGTTTTTCCCTTTCAATCTCTATAGTGATCTAAAATTTTAACAGATTGGTCTGTAGTTCTGTCCTTAGGTAGAGTGCATCATTTCTGTCCCAGGAGGAGCAGGAGTGAATGGCTGCTTTATATGTTTGCTGCTGTTTCCCCAGGGATGCTGAGGAAGTCCTATTGTTATAAACAATAGCAAGAGTACAGCCTGTATACGTTCATCTTAGCGTCCTGGTGAGGAATTGGGTGGCACTTTGCCATTGTTGTACAGGCCTCACTGTGCATGACTTCAAGGCTGGAATCCTTAGATGATTGCCGGTGCCACCCTCTGTTTGGTATTTGCATGCAACAGGCTGCAAAGCAAAGCATGAAAATGTTCTTTTGTGTCAGAAATACTGCCAAAGAAATGATACCGATTTGAGGTGTTTTAAAAGTAAGGAGCTAGCATGGAAATGAGGAAGTGAGGGGGGAAAAAAGTGATTCAGGGGAGTAATAGAGAAGGCAATGTGAAAAGAAAAGGGCAAGAAAAATGGTTTAAATGATAACAACCCTTTGATTGTGCAGTGGCTTTAGTCTCAACAAATCACTGTTATTAATTTGTATTTCCAACCTAGTTGTTACGATTTGTCTGCCATCTGTACTGGGCTTCTGTGGTTTCCTTCATAGTAACCCTGTAACACATCCATTTCTGTAATCATAGAATGGTTTGTGTTGGAAGGGACCTTAAAGATCATTGAGTTCCAGGTTGCTCAAAGCCTCATCCAGCCTGACCGTGAACCCCTCCAGGGATGGGGCATCCACAGCTTCTCTGCGCAACCTGCTTCTTACCACCCTCACAGTAAATAATTTCTTCCTTCTGTCTAATCTAAATCTCCCCTCTTCCAGCTTAAAACCATTACCCCTCATCCTATCCCTACACCCCCTGATCAAGAGTGCCTCCCCATCTCTCCTGTAGCCCCCTTTCAGCACTGGGAGGCTGCTATAAGGTCTCCCCGGAGCCTTCTCTTCTCCAGGCTGAACAACCCCAACTCTCTCAGCCTGTCCTCATAGGGGAGGTGCTCCAGCCCTCTGATCTTCACGGCCTCCTCTGGACTCGCTCCAACAGGTCCAGGTCTTTCCTGTGCTGACAAGCACAGGAAAGACATGTGACAGGCAGTTGTGATTCACTAAGTGGTACACAGGTACAGGGATAATTACTTATTTACAATCACTGCACTGTGAATCTGTAAGTATGTTGGCTGTAATTAGTCCCATACTGACTAACAGGCAAGCCATTTACCAGCTTCAGAGGATCATACACAATTCTATTTCCCCTAACTTTGAGTTGCCAGTCATTATCTGTTTCTATTTATTTATTTTTCATGTTTTCTCCTAACAGTCCTTTAATTCCTTCTAGTCTAGCTTTCCTTCATGTGAAATCCCTGTAAGAAAAAGTTGGCCTCATGTGTCACTTCCTGCACAGCACAGCACAGCTTCAGTTCTATTTCCTATTTATGGGGCTGGTCTGTCTTTGTTTGCCTACATGGAGGAGTGCCAGACTCTGTTTCCCTTCTCGTTGTAAACAGGCATGGTTTCAGAGCAAAGAGCCTTGCTAAACTGCTGGGAAGAGCAGGGGGAAATGGAAATTAAATAGGTGATGAAAGGTGGTGGTAATTACCTTATGAATCAATGAACTTTAAAGTTGAGGATTTTATTATTAGTGTATCTCGATCACTAACTTGTAAGCAGGAAGCATCTCCAGTCTCTGCAGTGTGTGTTCCCAGAACGTAGCAGTCAATCAGTGTCAAAAGATCTGCAAGGATTCATCATTTTTAAATGCATTGCACTGTGTCAGAATTCTTTAGCAAATATGAAAGGATAACCTGCTTTTATACTAAGTTTTGGAGGTCTTATGTCACATTCTCTGTGGCTTCTTGTTCTAGATTTGCTAGCGTACGGCTGAACGATGAATTAACAGTGGGGAGCCCACTGCACAAAAAGTAACCTTCACAGATGGGTCTGAAGAGTAGGTTAGACTTCACCTTCATCTTATCATATTTTTTCCCCCCTTTGTAATACAGACACACCTCACATATTTTATAGGAACTTTATCTGTATCTCAGGACACTGTTCCTTGTTGGTAGAGGGCCTGGCAGACCTGAAAGACCAAGCTGAGAGAGGAAGATGGGAGGTGATACAAAGCAGCACTTTTTAATACAGTTGACAGCATGCTCGTAGTCTAACCACTGTTGATCTGTCGTCTCAACAGATTTAAAGAAAAGCTGGGAGAAAAATAGTGAAATTGCTGCAGATATTTGCAGATAGTTCTTCCAATTGTTTTTGCTTGGGAAGAAGAAAAGGTTAAAGCTTTGAGAAGTTGAAAAAGGCCCATTGTTTGGAAACGATAAAAATGGGAATCGTGATGCTGAACAGTGGTGCTTTGAGGGGGCTGTTATAAAGAGCCTTGAAGGTGAAGTCAAGTTAGGTTATCTGATATGAGAGACTGTTGGATGAAGTGAATTATAAAATAGGGAAATTTGGGTTCTATGAAAAGGACTTTGCTGCTGTGCTCTGAATGCCATGAGCAGCGTATGATTGCCATTTTCAAGGCAAAAGGAAGTGCTGTAATGACCAAGACATGAGGTGAGAGCTTGGACACGGGCAATGGAAAGGTGTGTTTCGGAGAGAAGGTACACATTCAGCATGACTGGAGGGTAGGTTGTTGGGAGAATCTAGAGAGATCTAGATCAGATCCTGGGCTGTAGAAGAACGGTGGTGATGGCCCACAGTAATAATGAAAGAAATATTTTAGGCATTTTGAGGAAGAGCTTTAAGAGCCCTGTTTGTTGTCAAGAGGCAGCTGGGATGTCATGGGAAGGTACTGTGCAGCTTCCCATTTGGGCAGACAGATTTCTCATTTCATCATCTGCTATGCTCTGTTTAGGACTTACAGTTGCTTTCCACAAAAATGTCTCGTGAACAGGGCTAAGATTGAAAGTTTTACCAAGTTTCTTGTATAAAATGCATTGCTTTCAAAATATAATTACACCAAAGGTCTCTCAGCCAAAAGCAAGGCCAATGGCAGTTGGGGATGGAAAGGTACCAACCCTATTGGCCTGTTTCCTTAGCGAGAGAATGACTTTCCTGAAATCAGGTAGGAAACAATGCCTCTTAAATTTGCTGTGAAGCATTTTGAACGTTAGTTTTTACAAAAAACTTGCATGTATCAGGTTTCAGTAATATTCCCATTCATATTCAGTGGAATTGCAGTACTGAGGAATCCTTGGATCAAATCCTTGGATATATACTGAACAGAAAAGAGGCATTCACTCCAGAATACACCTTGTGTTTCTAAATAATGTCTTTTGAAGATTCAAAGTATGCCAAATCTGCAAACAGAACTGATAAACTAGAAAATTATGTTCATTGTTCTGTTATCGCAGTTCTCAATGTCATTTATGAGTACATAAGAACATGTTGTTGATTGAAATGGATTTTTGCTATTTCAGGTATGTAATTATGGGGATGCCCTTGAATCTTGCCAGCTAAAAACCCCTCCAACCTTTAAAAAAGAATCCTTTGTCAGCTATGTGGCAGAAGGTAGAAAATAGTAAATTAAAGCTTGAATGTTAGTACAGCTCATTCCGTAAAGCAAGTTATTAAAATAACTTTTGTAACACTTAAATCTAAAAGCAAACCTTTGCTTTTCTTTCAGATGAATGTCTGCAGGTTACGCTTAACAGTACCACCTGATGAAGGCTCACATCCTGAACAGGGAGCAAAGGAACCTGAAAGGAAGAAAAATGTAAGTTTTTAGAATCAAAGTTAAATTCTGTATGAACAAGGAGTAAATGCTGCCATCCAGAAGCTGATATTAGTTGTTTGGGGACCCCAAAGCCCAGTCATTTTGGAAGACTGAAGAACATGTGGAAGCTGAGGAAGTCAGCTGTGAGCTTCGGGCCTGANATTCTGTATGAACAAGGAGTAAATGCTGCCATCCAGAAGCTGATATTAGTTGTTTGGGGAGCCCAGTCATTTTGGAAGACTGAAGAACATGTGGAAGCTGAGGAAGTCAGCTGCGAGCTTTGGGCCTGAGCCTTGGAGTTGGGGATAGCAAAACCACGTGTAAAAGCAGGACAGCAGTAGAACAGCACAGAGATTGCAGGTGATTTGAGGCTGAGGTATCTGTAAGACTTGGTTATTTATATATTAAAGAGTAGGAAACTGCTATCAAGAGTAGGGTCTTGCATTAAACAGGATCTTGATCCTCACCTGGAGGGGATTTTTGTTTCATGCAGGCTTAACAGGGTGCAAAATTTGAGCCTTAATGTGTATGTGTACTGGCTTGGCTGGGTCTTAGATGTGCTGTGTCAGCTAATTTCGCTAACGAATGAGGTACTGATAAATAAAAAAATAAAGAATTCAAGATTGTTCTGAAATGAAAGTGATTTGAAAGTCACGTGTGTAGAAGGCTTCAGAAGGGTAATTTTTTTGTAGAAGCAAGTAGCATGCACACAGAAAAAATCTTACAGCTGCTTTAGTGCAGAACTTGTTCTTTAAGAGCTGTTTCAGAGCAATAGATGGTGATTAATTTGTCTTAAGGATGGAGGCTAAAAAGGGAAGCTGGGCAGGCTCCACAGCTTCACCACATTTACACTTTGATAAACCAAAATCAAACAAGACGTTGGCTAAGTGTACCAGACCCAATGTCTGAATAGCAATGTGACAATAGGAAGCAAGACGTCAAGATTTATTTGAAATAATTTCTTAGTGGTACTCAAAAGAAAAAGTATCTATAAAAGGACTCAGAGAGACAAACATTTTAAAGCAATAAAAATAAATGCAAGGTAAAATGGTCAAGATAAATATTCCTTATCAGATATTTCTTACGCTGCTCTGGCAGAGGAATAGGTCCTTGGTGACCTACAAATGTTACTTACAGAATAGATTAAAGAGGCCTTAATGCAAACAAAATTTGGGGTACCATTAAATAGTAATAATTCATTTGGTACAGAGGTGTTTAGTTGTAGCACTTAAGGGTAGCTTTCCCCAGCACTTAACTCTGTCAGTCTCTCATCAGTTTGTATCTGGTTGCAGAGCCCACGTGCCTGGGCGTATGGGCCCATTGCCCTGAGAGTGATGGAGGTTTGGTTTGGAGGAGGATAGATATTGACTCATGCCTTACTCACTTTACTTTGCTGAGTAGTGTAATAATAAGAAAGAATTGTGGATTAGGGCTTGGACAATTTGTAGTGGTTTTCTGACGTGACCAGTTTTTTTCTCTGTATTTAATGAGAGCTGTATTTCACCCATAACACAAGTAAAGGCAGGTGGGTTTTGTATCAGGGAGTGTTAAGGAGAGGATATGAAAGGTAATAAATACATTATTGGTCTCATCTTACATTCCAACACACTGCACAGTGATTTTTAAGGATGGGTCCTTTTTAGTTTAGACCACAAAAAGCATGTGTAATGTAATTATGATATGTTCTGAGTAGTTTGCTAAAGTTCAGTACTTTTATACCATTTAAAGACTTCTAGAAAGCATACATACAGCCTTCAGAGCTAGACGGGATCTTATCAGTAAATTTCATAGCAATTAAAAAAACCACAGAGTGATTGTGCCATCTACTTGTGTTTTATGTTCTTTGTGTAATTCAAAAACATCCCTACACACTGTATAGTCACAGTGTATAGAAGCAGCTACAAAAAAAACCACTGATCATGAACTTTTTTTTCTCATGTCTCTGAAACATGACAGTAATGTATTACCTCTAGGTAATGTATTGCTTTATGTATTTGAGTTAGTTACACAGTAACTTACAGTGAACACAGGACTCTTGATTAGTCATGCTGTGATAATTTTCTCTTACTGCAAAATTTATTTTTTTTAAAAAAAAAGCATCTCCTAAAAGCAGCAACCAGGTATCTGTTGATCCACCCATGTTCAACTGACTCTGTTAGTGAAATTGCTTAAAGCACTTTGAGAATTACAGGGTTTACAAATGTTGGATAATCCTCACACAGTCTTATGAGAACTGTGCCTCCTTTTTGGAACTAGGGATAATAGAGAGAAATTAGGGAACTGCTCAGTTTTCTGCCTTGCACTTTACAATGTGAGGTAAAGAAATACAGCTTCGCCAAGAATCGCGTTTAACAGCAGGTCTCTTGTTGGAATCTGTAGTTTTGTGCTGTCTTTAAATGATGTGTGTTAAGAAAACGGGAACGTGGTAAATGTTTTTGGTATTTAAAATATATTAGTGAGATTTATGGAAATCGGCTGCAGGGGCAATCTTATGGGATTGTGCAGGTTTTGCTGGAGTGCTGGCTGCCAGGCGCTCTCCTGTTTGGGCAGGACGAGTGCTGGGGAGAGATGGACTCTGCCTGCTGCTGGTGAGGGAGGAGAGCAGAGACCTTGCTGTGTCAAACAGAATGCCAGAAAACTATAAATACACCACGGCGTGACATTCGGTTGTAATCTCCACTTTCTAATCTTTCATTGGAAGGAGGTGATTTTGAGCTGCCCTGATGTGACACAGTGATGGCTTACTGACGGTCGCTTTCCTGTATCTTTCTGGGGCTCAGTACTATGGACGGATGTTTCAGTTGCAGAATCAGCTAGTGAACTGCACAGAAGCTCTTGCTAGTGCTGATCCTCCCAATAACTTGTTTTGCAGCTTGATGTCAGGTCAGAGCTGGTTCTTTGTTGGTTATGTTAGTAGCTGTTAGCTGAGCCTTTTTTTGTTGTGGTCCGAGTTTAGCAGAAAATGGATGCTGTAATTCATTGAATCTGTATCAGTGCATTAAGTTTCTAGATTGACTTTTTTGTTGCTATACATCCATGAAATAAAAATGAAGCAGTGTAGGAGATTAGAATAAAATGATGGTGCCGGGTAGTTTTGTTGCAACAAAATTGCTGCAGGCATTGCTGTGCTAGGATGGCCTCTCCCCGTCTTTTGTGGAAGGCTAGCAGATGGTACACAGTTAGAACTTGGTCTCCAAAACTGAAGGGGGGGTGAGCTTGTGCACCAGTGTGTCAGGTTGGATTTTTATATTCGTATTTAGGCTATGATACCTTGAAAGAAGCGTTGAGAACTGACGTCACAAGTAGAGGCTGGTTGGTTTGTTTGCTTGCTTTTTACAGGCTAAAAGCCTACTGCTAAATATCTCTGAATTTTTAGCACTTTAGGTAGAAAGAATCTGAAACTATCCTGGTTTTGTGCCATTGCTTCTGTTAATGACAGACAATGGATGACAGTAGTGTGAGGCTGTTTACTTCACCATGAAGTACAAGGGAATATTGTGCTCCTCAGATTGTATGCAAAATCTGTGTGTCCTGGAGCCTGCCTTGTCTTGCGTAATAAAGGGCTAGCAGACAATTGTGTTGTCCCTGTTTGGGACTGGGCTTATTTTTATCCATCAGTCCCTTTCTTCACTGTCGTGTCTAAATTTGGAAGTGTCATTGGAAGCTGCAGCTAGGCATTGGAGGTCAGAATATGGAGATATGTATAGACAGATTTTTCTTTTCCATTTCAACACATGGACAAAAGAATGAAAATGAGATAACACACTAGAAATTTGTGTCACTTTCCTGTCTTTGTGCCTTTCAGCAGAGTCAGAGCTGTGTTTAGTCTTAAACTCTAATTGGTACTTTGGTTCCTCAAACTCATTTTTTTATGTTTTTAAAGAGTCACAACCAAGATGTGAAACTTTTTTGCTTCCTAAGCAGGAATACAGAAGCACAGCAAACATTTATTTTTTCTCCAGCAAAAAAAGCAGCCTGTAAAGAAGTGAGAAGGGGAATTTGCTTCTGTATGCGATGGAGAGAATCAAGCAGAAACTTGTGCCAGGCCTGGATCAAAGAATATGAGTGCAATGAACACGGGGCTGTTGTGCACCTTGAATCTAGGACAGTGCCTGCTTTCTCTGCTGATCTGCTGCTGCCAGCCCACTCCCGTCAGCATAGCAGAAGTTGTGTCATCACAAATGTGGTTCACCTGCTACAGGTGGCTGATGTTACTGTTTCTCAGCCTCTTCAGCTCTGATTGCTTGATTTTTTGGTGTGTGCTAATTAAGCGACACCTTCATTAAAAACAGCACTGCATGAAAACCACAGAAAGGATTCTCCTGACTTCAGTGGTTACTGCTGTACTTGTTGTATCGTTATTTTCTTGCTGTGTAAATGTTGGTGTTCTGTGTATGGATTTTGTAGATTAGATATGACTTGGTATAATGCCTGTCACTTCTGGTTTTTGAAAAGGGCACCTAAATTCTGCACTTCAAGGAGCTTAGAAGTTGGAATGTGTTAAACAATGCTTCTTATTTAGCATAAGGAATTTAAGAACGCTCATGTCTGTGTCTTAGCATACTTTCTGTATTTTGATAATACAGTTTATATATGAAACATCCCTAAACCTAACACCAGTTTCGTGGGCTGTAGAGGGATCTGAAAAAACGTAAAATCGTTGCTAACTTTTTTCGGACCACAGTAACTTTCCTTGGTGAGCTCAATATAAATGTCATTTTACTGAAAATATGTAACCAAAGTAACAATGTGGATGTTCTTGTTCCTTGTATAACTAGTGAACAAGCAAAAGTAACTGAATATTTCAGAAACCTCTGGAATGTGGCAGTTGAGGAAAAGATAAAGCCTCCCTTAACTGATATAGTTCTGGTTAAAAGAGGAGTTTTTGGATGGTGCAGGTAGACAGAAGATAATGATTTAGCAAACTTTTAAGGTCATATGAGTACTAAACCCAGAACTGTGCTACTAATTACATTAGACGTCCCTTTTCCTCCAAACAAGATACCTCTTCTATGCTTCTGCTTCCAATTTTGGGTCAGGGAGAAAGGAAAAAGTATGGGAGTATCTGACTTTCATTTCAAAAACTGGTGGAGATTAGGAAGCAAATAATCTCTCAGTGTTATTTACATGATGCTAATAAAACCACGGGCAATACAGAAAGCAGCTAACAGCTCGTATTAAGGATTTGTTTTTGTAGTGTCTTTGCTTCACCTGTTTCATTCTGTCTGTGCTGCTTCCTTGGACAGAGACACAAACAGGATGTATGCCAATTATCAAGGCTTTTGCAACCTTGGGGTGTCGGCTTCTATTTTCCATATTTATTAATGAAGTAAACACAGTCTGAGTTTCTTTAGTACATGTTGTGTGATCACACTGAGTGCAACATGACTGTGGCTGCAACACAGACAAAGCACGTTCCTGGAAGCTGCTGCACTGTTCACGTGCATCGACATGATGTGTTCTTGCTGTTACCTTGGACTGTCAGATAACTGACTGTAGGTAAAAAGAAATATTCACAAATTGCTTAAGCCAAGTTTGCCTTTTCAGATCGGCAGCTCTCAGAAGGGATTTTGTGCACAATTTGAGGCAACAACTGTGCTTGTTTCAGTGCAGCAAGCGCATAGGCAGGTGGGGAGCAAGAACTTCCCTCTCCTCTGGAGTTGGCTGATATTTAGACCTTAAACAACAATGGCTAACTAATCTGACAAATCCTTGCATCTTCCTTCACTTTTCTGATTAGCTTTACAGAATTTACTTGCTCCTAAATACTTGCATGTATTTACTTATTGTGTTATCATCACTGAGATGCCTTACTGCAGATCAGAGTGGAGACAGGCAAGGACCTTCTCAGAAAAATATCCAAGTTCTGCAAGTGGATATGTATAGGACACAGAGGGAAACAAGGAAAAGTATTTGACTCAAAAAAAACTCTGTAGTCCTTGGGGATGTGTAAAATCCAGGATTTGTGGAAGAAGAAACATGGGAGAGAGAAGATGTGACAGAGGAAGAAGAGAGGGCAAGGCAGAAAAGCAGAAAACACTGAAGGGGAAAAATAAACAAAGGTGGGTGGAAGTAGCTCAAAAGAGGAGACAAACTGGCAGAAAGTATACTGGACGCAGTTTGAGAACTGAGCCGTTCTGCAAGGCCTCCTTTAGAGGCAAATGTGTATTAAAAATAGTCAGAAAGCGAAGCAACCCATCCACCTCTCAAACCTGCATTGAGCAAAGCTTTCTGATTGTAACCCTTCCTTTAAGAGGAGACGGCATCAGGTTAGCCCATTTTTGTCAGGGCATATGCTGAGCCCTGAAACAAGTGGTCTTTGAGTGGAAATTAAGAGTTACCAACCAGAGAAAAGGGGGAATAGAAGGTAATCGTGGCTGGAATAGAATAGCTAAAGGCTAAAGATATATGAGAGCAGTTATTTGTATAGCTGTCCGTTCCCACAGCTTTAAATTGAGAAGGAACTGTACTGAAATTTTAACAGGTGCTTGCCTGGGGATTGTGATACAAAGGTGGAATAAGGAGGGGGTAAAAGCAGTATCCTATATTTTAGTAGAACTGGAACGCTCAACAGATGATGGAGATTCTTTTAATCTTTTGAAAGAGAAGTGACAAAGGCATCTTGGGAGGCTTGTGCAAATACAGGCAGCAGGCAAGTTTAGCATTGTTGCAAGAGACGGTAACCAGTCTGGCTTTGTGCATACTTAATCCTGCATGTACTACCCATTAAGATGTAAATTTAAGTCTTTTTGTCTGTGAAATATATGTGCAATGGGTGATTCTCCAGCTACAAACACATTGCTCTGAATCTGTAGGTCTTTCTCAGAAGGGAAAAAGAATCATTCAAATCATTC
The DNA here is from genome assembly GCA_013400615.1 of Syrrhaptes paradoxus. Lineage (NCBI taxonomy): Eukaryota > Metazoa > Chordata > Aves > Pterocliformes > Pteroclidae > Syrrhaptes > Syrrhaptes paradoxus. Next base: position 114,806 of record VZTO01013669.1, on the reverse strand, counting down.
CTTAGGAATGTGTTTGTAATATTCTCAAAATAAGGAACTTGGTCGTAATTTTCATAGAGAACTCTGCTAAGAGCACTTTAAACAATTCTGCTAATGTTTTGGAGGCACAAAGGACCTTGGTAGTTGCTGGTGTTCAGCTGTTCGCCTCATAAAAAATGAATGATCGTGTGTAAAGGGTATGGATTTATGAATTTAGTGTCTGGCGCCTTAGTAACCTCTAAACAATCAAAGTGATTATTCATTTGGTTGTCAGGAAGATGGAAACTTGTATGTAATCTCTTTATCCAGATGCAGGGGAGGAGCTGTGATGAAACTATCAAAGAAACTGAACAACCCTAGAAGCAAACGAACACGAAAAAGTTGATTCATGTTCCCATCTAGTTTCTGTATCCTCTCTACTCTCAAAAAATCGTGTGGGGTTTTTGTTTGTGTGCATCCAAACAGCAAAATAAAACTCCCAATAATACATGATTATGAAACTTCTGATTATGAAGCATTGAATATAATATTTTCAAAGGCCAGAATTATATGTATAGGTAGAGCTGGCTGCCCAATGTTTTTCCATTAAGTGGTTTTAAGGCTTTCTTTTTAGATGATGGCTTACAGCTTGTTGTTCTTTGCCTGAAACGTTCGTCAGGTGTCTGCTACGTGTTTTCCTGTTCATTTTTCCCTTACCCAAAAAAGTATTCTTACTTTGCCACCATAGTTGTGTTAGTTTGGCTGCTAACAGCTGAAAAGTGCCACTGCTTTAGACTGCAGATGCTGTCACCACTGTCTGTCACGGTGAGGACCGGAGACTCTCTAGGATCCAGCTGCAGATGGATGTACGATGCTGAGCTTCAACTCTTCCAGCCTCTGTTTGGTGTCAAAGAGACTATTTGGACACTACTTAGACTCTTAATTTAGTAAAGAATCTCAAAGTTTGTTGGCTTTCATACAGTGTCAATACTGAACAACGAAACAAACGCAAACATACTCTAGGGTCAGTGTAGTACATATTCTCAAATGTACCTGTATCCTGCTATATCTAGCGTGAGAAAGAAAGTTCAGTGAAATTACTTATAACTCACTTGTCCTCAGCACTGACCTTTCAAAAACAACATGCAAAGCTAAGCAGTAACAGCTGTGTTTCCAAAATTGTGTTTTTCTAACTTTCTATTCAGGAATAATCACTAATTTTAGGTTCCTAGTTTGCAAATATTCAAAGTTAGGTAAGAATATTTTTTTCCCTTCTTTCAAAAAAGCCATAATGTGGATGTCTTCATCTAAGCTAGTTTTTAAAATTCTTTGCAATCAACAAGAGAAATTAGTACTTCTGGAGATTGACTCATTTCAGATGATTACTGCAGCAGGATGTTTCTCTGGGTTGATTGGAAGGGAGGCTAGCTGAGTCCTCAGGTCCGGTGGTTACATCTGGCCTTGCAGATATTTATCTGCATGTTAAGGGAGACGATTCCTACTGTTTGCATGAATATATTTCTTGCTAAGTGTATTGATGAGATGAATAAGAGGTGTCTGTTGCAAAGAGTGCCTTAAAGGAAGAAATACAACTATTACAAGTATATTTTACAAACTTCTGCAGATGATTAAGATAACAAATGTAGGCATTGCAAAACAGCCTTTCTATTTACGTAGCAATACCTGATTTCAAAGCTTTTCCTCCTACAATAGTTAATAACACTGGAACACCCACATGAATGCTGTTTTGTAGCTTTGCTTTGGCTCTTACAATGTCAGTTCTACGATTTCTATAAGAGAAATGCAGCCCTGAAATCAATGTTTGATTGCTTTGGAGGTCCTTAGTTAGCTTTAAATGCAAACTGAAATTCTCCTTTTATCTCCAAGAGAAACAGATATTTTCTGAGCTCTGTTTAAGGAACTTTGGCTAAACTGGTTTAATTTCAGTTTTCTTCTGAGAGCTTTCTAAAATTTTTGATTCAACTTTGAATTTTTATATTTCCTGCAGCAGGAAGTTTGGGGAGTGAGGGGTGATTCTGTGGTTGCAAGGGTTTAAAGGGAACTGAGAGAGCTGACAGTGTTCTGGAAGAATGCAGAGGAATAGCATGTGTGGGTGAATGAAAATAAGCCGGGATAGCTTTTTCTCTCACATGCCTCCCCCTCTTCTTGCAGAAATACCATCTGTTGTCTTTAGCTGTACCTAAATCACTTCCATTCAAGCCAGTGGAAATTAGACATCTCCGTCATCTCCATCAATTATAAACTGGTCGTTGATCTTCCCAAAAACATGAAGGTTGACCATTAGTGTTCTTAGGCACTGCTGTGCTTTCACTATAGTTGGCTGTCTCTCCTGGCCCTCTGTTACTATATTTTTGTTTGTGATTTTTTTTTTTAACTATAGTACTGATTTGAAAAAAACTTTTTCTTTTTTTACTTTTAAGGAGCTCTACCATGTACCAAACGGCATGTCTCCGGGGAAGCTCTCTCATGGGATGGTGTATGGCGTCGTGCACCGAACTGACAACAACCATAAGAGAGAAATGGTGGTGTATGGCTGGTCGGCTGACCAGCTGAAAGAGGAGATGAATTACATTAAAGAAGTGAGTCATGCTTTCAGCTTCAAAATGTATCAAATATCCTTTCCATATATCCATGTAGAGCTGTGAGTTTGTATGGGATGACTGATGTCTAGCCCAGCACCCAACTTTTAATTGGGAACCTATTCTGAAGCAAAAGGCTTGCCTTGTTACTATTCGAGATGGGAAAAAAGCATGCTGTGTACCTGGGAGCTGTGTGGTCCAGGCTCAAGACCCATGTGCCAAGTCATACCTGTTAATGCTTGCTGACTGGGCTACAGCTGGCCAAGCACACTGCCAAACGCCTTACAGCTCCTGTCCTGAAGCGTTCGTAGTTTCAAATGTGATACAGAAGAAACTATGTAAGCAGCCACCTGAAAGGATAAACTCTCTCCTCTCTGCTTCCCCTGTCCCCAAACCCCCCAGTTTTGAAAAGGCTTTTAAATTAGGTGACATAGTAAAATCACTTTGGTATATTTTGGGGCAGCCTTAAAATAGTCAGCCTAATAAGGATGACTTTGTACTACTTTGAGTGTGCACACTCATTTATCGTAATTGGCAGAAGCTCTCCTGAAAGAAAAACCAAAGTATTTCTGATGCTGTTGCTGGTTTCTGTGCTTGAAACTCAGCATCCCTTTACCTGTCAGTCCCTGGCTCTTGGGCCTTGGCAATAACCCCCTAATTAGCCCAGAGCACTAATTTGACCTCTTTCCATCCACCTTCACCACCCAGGAAGCTCTTGGCCAATGGTTTCCGTGTTACACTGATCCAAGTGCCAGCTGAGTTGATAGAGAAGGGAGGAACACTGGGCCAAGCCAGCAGTGTAAGGGACTGTAATTACGTGTGTTCTGAACATCTGCCTGGCCTCTGGCTGTCAGCACGGGCCTCTCTCCTTTATCACTCCCAGTTTGTTGGCTCCCAGCATTCACCAGTCTCAAGTTCCTGCACTCCCAGTTAGGGTACGTCACTGCCGCAGCGCAGGCGAGGAACAGCCCGAGCTGCTGGTTTCCTGCTTGGGTGGATTATCCTCCCTGCTGGGGTGGGGTCAGGGGATGGGTGAATTGGCACATGGCGGGTCCCGCTCCCTGGGCTGCACTGTTTCTGGAACCTGCTGAAATTGCTTGGGCCAGGACCATCTCCCTGCCCTTTGCTGTTCACAGCCGGCTTGTGCCACGGAGGGACACGTCAGACCGGGGGAACTGCACATGTGTGTTCAGGATACTGATCCTGTCAGGAAAATGTGGAAAAAACATGGGAAGGGACATGCTGGCCCTTGCTCTCTGGTCTTCTGGAAGCTGTGTTCAGCTATGCTAATTTGTGAACTTTGGTCTGGCAGATAAGTTTCATCTTCAAAAGCAGAGTCTTAACCAGGAGTCCTCAGCTTGTGCCATCTCTGTGCTGACTTAAATGGACCAAAAGTGATGGGCCACATCAGAACTGCTGATGGTTTCCTCTGTATCAGAGTCAAACTTGCATCCTGCAAGAGTGTGTGTGTGTGGGAATGGTCAGGGCAAGGGGTGCTTCCCTCAGGTGAAGTGCAGGAGTCAGCTTTCTCCCACATTGCTCATCTTAAAGGTAGCACAGAGTTCTTATATGAGGCCTTACGAGTGTTTTCCCCTCGCTCCTTCCCCAAGCCCGTGCAGAGGGGAGGTAAGCTCCCTGCCCTAGATTGCCTTATCTGCAATCAGACTGTGCTCGGTAGAGGTGAGGGGAAAAGAAGAAAAGGAGTCTGAGTTACATAGCTGGAAAGCAGACTGTAGGCAAACATTGAACTAGTGTTTACACATGCTCTTGAGAAGACTGGTTCTGTGCAGGATTGCAATGGCATGTCAACCCAAGCGGGCTTCCAGCAGACCTTCTATTTTTTTTCCTTTTCTTTTCTTTTTTTTGAAAAAAGGCAAGGTATAATTTACATTCATGGTTCTTAAATAAAATCAAGTTGAGTACTCTGTTGTTCAGATTTGAAATTGCATCGGTACGTTTGTGCTAATATATTGTTTAGCTAGATGAGAGCCTAAAAGTTTGAAATGAAAGGGTTTATCTTCAAAGGATATTCAGGGAAAACTACATAACCACTTTAAAAAGTGTGTGTATGCTTTTTTCAGAAAGAAAATATTATATGCTCAAATTAATTTTAATTCCTTTAGTAATCAGGTTAGAATGTGTTACAGATAATTGAAATTAATTATTTAAATTATTAATCTACAAGTGTTTAAGTGTGTACAGATAAATTTAGAATTACTCAGAGACATTTATTCTTATCATCCCTCTATGGACAAGTCTCGAGACTTAAGTTTTTGTCTTGTTCTTAAGAGTAAATTGCTGTTGATGAAAAGGCAGATTAATAATGGCAATTACTGAAAGTAACAATTGAAGGACATAGAAAAAAATCATGTCCTAGTATAAACAGTGTCATCAAAAGTTTGATAAAGTAATTTGATTTTTTTTCTGACACCAGGTGAGAGCAACTCTGGAAAAAGTAAGAAAGAAAATGTATGGGGAATATGATGAAATGAAACGAAAAATACAGCAGCTTACGAATGAACTGAAAGTAAGTATATGTTCATTTGCAGGGAAAGTGTGTGAGAATAACTGTTTCAGTGTTATCTAGAAACTTTTTTTTGCTTCAGTAGAACAGAAATAATTTCTCAAACCACTCCAGTTCATTGTTTTCTGTGACATCTATACTTTTCTTTCTTTCTTTTTCCCTCCAGGAAGGTAAAGTAGGACAGGGATGCTTTTGCATATGAAATTACTGATTGCCTACTTCTTAGAAATAAAAGAACAATCTTGATAGCAGTGTCTGTGTGTATTGGTTATTAGTGGAGATGTTTGTACTGGTAAGCTGCCGGGTTAACTGAATAAATAAGTTCCATTATTAAGAGTAACCTGCAACTTGGTGTCATTTCACCAGACTTTGCTCTGTTTTGCTGACTATTGTTTAAACGCTATAGAAGAAGAGGTAGCAGTATTCTTTAAAGTGCTTGGCAGTTCTAAAAATGACTTACCTTTGGTTCTTGATTGAACCTTTCAGTGGTCATCCAGTGACCTCTCTTTCTTCTGACATGCTGCTTTAGCAATAAAAGCTGCTGCAGTCTGTAGAAGTATCCTTCATATTAAACTGCTGAGCTCTTTAGTCCAAAAAATCTCCCAGAAAACTTGCTGCGGATTTTATATTCAACATTGATTTTCACAGCCCTGGTTCAGATGAAGCTTTGGCAATGAAACGCATTCTGCCTTCAAGGGAGTGGGACCATGGCTGGTGCCCTTCTGCTGTCCTCATTTATTGCGTATAAAGATCAGAACTTGCTAATAAATTGGTAATTTATTCTGTGGCAACTAGTCTCAAAAAAACAAGAACAAAAAAAAATCCCTGTGAGTTGAGAGGAGGAGGAAGAGAAAACTGTATTTCTGTAACTGTGTTACATAGTCTTAATGATGCCAAGAAGGCAAGTCTCCCACCCAGTATGCATGTAGGCAAATGCTGATCCAGGTGCAGTTTTGTCATCTTTGCTGCTGATCCTGCACTTCCAGATCTTCTGTCGGACCAGTAGAAATCCTGCAGAAGTCTGAACATCTCTCTTAATCGTGGGTTTCTGGCCAGCTCTGACAGAATCTCTAGTTTGCAGCAAATCAGCGGTTTATGAAGTGCTCCTGATACAAATGGCACATTATGAGACACCTTCCTCTCTTTTTATAATACTTTGAACTGTCTGGAAGAAAGCACAATTGTTGTTCTGCCTAATAACATACACTTTTTTGTTGTTGTTTCTTTGGGTTTTGGTTTTATGTGACTGCCATCTTTCATGCTATTTGGGGATCTTGTTTAAAATCCTTTATATACTCTTTGCTTCAGCTTTGAATCACTATGCCTTTCCCATCGATCTCCAGGACTACATTTTGTTCATTTGTTTGAAACTTATACTTCCAATATCCTGCCCTGGGCAGTATGCTTCTTCACACAAATTCTTGTCTTGTAACTTTCTTAATCCATCCGAAGTATTTCTGCTTTTGTTTGTTTGTTTTTACATGAGCACACCTTTATAACAGTCACTACTTGGCTCCTGCTCCCTGTGCTGACCTCATGTGTGTATGACTTGCTTACTAAACATCCATTGTTCTCCGCACCAGTCCCTAGTGTTCTGATGGTTTATCAAGAAACTAATCTAGTCCCTGTAAGAATGTGAGTTGGGCTGCCCTCCATTTTTTCCTCCTATGGGATGGTTCATAATTATTTACACTGTTTGGGTTTTGGACTCTTAAATGATATCATTTTGTGCCTTTTTTTCCCCTCCAGTTTTTAAGCATGTGTGTACATAACAGGAGATGACAGATTTTCACACGACAAAGCTCTCTGCTGACCTGTCCTACCTGCTTCCTATTGTTTCATCCTTAGTCTTCCTGATGCTGCTTCTTTACAAACCTGATTACTCAGTGCTTTCTTAGTTAAGGCTATTCTACAGTTCACCCAAACTTTTCTAGATTTCCTCATTTCTTGCATTCTTCTGCTGTTCACTCTGTGACTTTTTACAATCTGCCCTCTCTGTGCACGTAAGCTTTCTGAACAGACATCTGCCAAATGGCCTCTTGCCCTTTCCAAAAGAACCGCTTCTGCAGTGATTGCAGGCTAACAATAAATACAGATACTTGTGCCTTATTTCTGTTAGCGTATTTGGAGTTGAAGTTTTGTTTGTGTGTTTCTGAGGTGCAGGAATATGGTTTGAGGCCTGTCTATTTTAATCATCCTACTACTGTGAGAGTTAACCATGGGGTCTTTCTCTTCTGTAGCTCCCTTTGAAAGAATAGGTAAACTTGATCATTATTCTATATAAAACTTCTTTTTTTTTCTGCTCAGGTGACAAATGCTCATCAGGAATCCTTAGAGAATCATGTGCGAGTGCAGGCGGCAGCCTTAGATAGCTTTAGTGAAATGAACAGCTCCTTGACATCAGCATCAATAGACTTGCAGGTACATTTTAATGGCTGTTTCACAGCTGACAACTGCCTTTTCTGACATGGATTTAAAAGCGTACATAAAACATGGGTGACAAATATAGATTCTAACACTGAACAAGCCCATAAAGTCTTGGATATGTAAAGCAACTAATTTAGGAAACTAAAAAAAAAAAAAATATTCCAACACCTGTGATTCTAAAAACCTGTTAAAAATAGTGTCCGGTAAAGGGGTACTGATCTGCAGCAGGCTAATGCCACTAGTCATGTCTCTATGGAGGTGAAAATGTAATTTGTTCTATATTGTGCAAAATGGTACATTTCCGGGCTTATTCCTACCTTCTCTGTTAACAGAAAAGGAAGTGGCATGTTTGGATGCTAAACACTTGTGAGACTTTACACACCTATGAAATGTAGGGGGAGGGAGAAGGTGGGAACGAGTTTTTCTGTTTTAAGGATTTTCAAATTCCCACATAGCTGAACAACGTAATGTTCCAGCTTTCTTGTACGTTACAGTTTTTCTCAGTCTAGTGCATTAATATGTACAGTGTGGCTCTTTGGGAGAAGAAAGGAAGATTGTTGGGAGTAGCATTCATACTGAAATGTATCCGAGTCCCTTTCTTTTTTTAATAGTGTTCCAGGACTTGATTTCACTGAGCATCTTCCTCATGGAAATACTTTCTAGCAAACTAAATACTAAAAAAGCCACAATGTTAAATGTTAAAACTTGCAAAAGTGTTCACAGTGCATTGATACATCAGGAAACTCTTAAATGTTTTGTCTGTGCCATAATCTCTTGACTGTATTAGTTCTCCAAATGATTTGTGATTGTTAATATGTGGTTTGCCTCTTTCTTCTAGAAAACTCTCGTGGACGTTACATTGGAGAACACTGACATAAGGGAACAAATAAGGAATTTAAAACATACACATGAGCAGTCGATGGAAAAGCTGAGAGAGAAGCAAAAGCAACTGGAAACAGCACAAATTGAAAATCAGTTACTGAAGTTAAAGGTGTGGTATATAAACTCCCCTCAAAATATTGCCCAGTGAGGGCATTAGGAATGTGTTAGATTAATTCCTTGGCCTTTTTTGTAGAGGGTTCTTCATTCTTCATGCTTTCATCGTTCCCTAGAGCTGACATACTCCTGTGAATCAATACAGTTTTAATAAGAAATAATCCCAGCTGGCAGCAGTCAGTCTTTCCATAACATAGGATTACCGTTCGGGGATGTTGGCAGGTGAAAATTCAAACGACTGAATGGTTATTAGTGTCCACTGCTGTAAGTGAAGGAATACTGTAACTCTACACAGTCCTGTAAGAATTTCTTGATGTTTAATATTGCACAGTTTTTAGTAGGTAATCTGTTAAATCGTGTGAGCATATGGTCAGCAGATAAGTGCTGTAACAGCGAGTGTCTTGGAAAGAGAATTAAGCTATTTCTTTCAGAAAGGTGCAAGGGAATAAAATGCAAACTGAAGGTTTTATATGCCGGAAAGCTTGACCGTTTTCTCATTTCATCTGTCAAATGTATTCCTTTAATCTCCTTAAGAAACAAACACACAAACAAACAACAATAAAAAAACAACACCCAAACCAAACCCAGAAACCCCCAAAAACTTCTGGAAACCTTTTTCTCTCTTAAAATTATGCAAACTAGACTAATTTGGATATAGTACTGAATCTGAATTTGTCACAGTGAAATTAGGGTGACTGCTGGTTTGTTCATGTTTAATTTTGTCAGAGAAGATGTTTCTTTTTGGCTCTCTTGCATTTGTGATTAATGATGAATGGTTAAAAGAGAAAACATTAACAGAAGTCTGGTTTTAAACTTACAGTTCATCTTCTAGTTTCCTCTCATAGCTTTACGGGCTGTAAAAGTAGCTGTATTTTGTACCTGCTATTGTCAGCAGGAAATCAAAAGATGGAAAAAACAATTAAAAGAAGAAAGCAAAGCTGATGCAATTAAGATTTCAAACCAGAAATTTGGACTTTACTATAATCTTAAGGACAGGCACCAGCAAGTCGGGGATACGTATGTCTGCTTCTCAGGGCAGAGAACCGCAGGGTCAGTCCCAGTTCAACTCAACGCTTAAGGATTTGTTTCTCTTCAAGCATGTCAAGGTCTGCAGAATACTTGCTCTGTTGTAATGAGGAAAAAGTTTAAATTTTGCCCTCAAAGTTGCAGTTTTATTACAAAATTAGTGGACAAAATACCTCATGGCTGTCTTTGAAAGTTAAACATAAAATTATGTATCAAAGATGCCAAGACATCTGGGATGTAATTCCAGGGGTGACTGTAGGAGCATGGTGTGGAATCTGGAGGTGAGAAGTTGGAAAGCAGTGACTGCTGTGTGCCATGGTTATATTCTGGGTAGGAGAGCACACCCATGTACCTTACTGAGGTTCGGTTTATTCATACAATCACAACAGCTGAGGTCAGAGACCTTGCTTAAGAGTTACTATAACAGATGCCCTGATGTGTCTGCCTTTTTATGTTTGTTTTTACTCTGCTCTTGCTCAAGCTGTAAACAAAGGAATGAGGAAGATACAGTGGCAGAGATCACATTCCGGTTCAGTCTGTCTTAAGGTTTTGGTTGTTGGCTTTTCCTGAATGATATGATTCTTTCAGGCTTCTTGAAATGTGGAAGGTTTTGTGCTTAGTGAAATTTAATCTAACTCCATTCCTTCTCACAAAGGGCAGGTTCTGCCCAGTGTTCCCCAGGTAAGATGCAAAGGAGGCAGGTGCAGTACAAGTGGAGTCCTTCAGAGCTCAGTCCTTTTTCAGGGGATGAAATGCACCATTGTTATCCTACAGGGCAGTAAAACAGCTTGTTCCCACTGTGCAAGATAAACACAAGGATTTAATAAATTTTTCAGTCCTTGAAATGAAAAAACCCAAACCCAGCCCCCAAACCCTTCATCATCAGAACCAGCTATTCTGTAGCTCTGTAAACTGTAGGGAACACTTCATTCTTCTCCCAGATGACAGTATGTTCCTCTTCTTCCTGACGTTTTTGTAGCACCCACAGTATTTCACTGTAACCTTGTCTGATTTATAGTGTCTCTAGTTAGAGAACTAGGTCCCGGACTAGCTGTTTTGCTTTGCTTTATTGCAGTTTGCAGAGTAGATGGGTTTAACCTGTGAATATCCTATCTGGTGTTTAATCGCTAAGGGTGTGGTTCAGTGTTTTGAGCCAACAGAAGGGGGAAATCCTGTCTCTGAATTACCATTCCTGCCCTGGTCCCTGGAGCAGTAAAGTTTCTGGTCCTGTGGTTAAAAATCAACCTTTCCACNTTCCCCTAGTCTGCTACAAGGGATCTGAGCCTAGATTATTTCTAACCTGTGTTTCTGTAAAATGAGGGGAGGGAAACCAAGTGACCTGGAGACAGTTCGGAGGGGCTCAAGGAGAAGGCATAGCAATGACCACTTAAATTCAGACAACATGAAACTTGATGAAACAGTAACTTCTTAAAATTTGAATGACTTGTATACTGGCAGAGAGTTGTAAGTGGTCTTGATGCAAATGAACATCTTCAGCGATGTCAAGTTTATAACAAGGTGGAACTGAAGTTCGAAGTGTCATTCTCACATCACGTGAGCCCTGTTTCTCCTGCTGTCAGCAGCTCTGCACTGACTGGTGGGTCTGCCTTCCCCTCTGGTAGGTGGAATCATCACAGGAAGCCAATGCTGAAGTCATGAGAGAGATGACAAGAAAACTGTATAGTCAGTATGAAGAAAAAATGCGAGAAGAGGAGCAGAAACATAAAGCCGAGAAAGAAATTCTCCTGGTACGTACAGCCAGTCTGTAAGAGCCGTGCTTGGCTGGGGTGGCATTTCTCAGTCACTTAATGCTCCAGACATGCGTTCCTTCACTCCTGGCGCTGTGACTAAGCTTTCCAAGCTTTTGGGGTTGTAGGGCTGAGAAAAGAATGTGTTCAAACCCAGTAGTGATAATATAGATTTCAAACTTTGCAATGGAATAAGCTGGACTTTACACTTCTGATTCTCTAAAAAAAAGAAAAGGAAAATATAATGTCTGATTTTAGTGATAGTTTAAGAAGGGGAGGAGGAACAACTTCACTGGGTGCTACTGGAACAAGAACTCTTCCTGTCCCCTAGTTTCCCTCTACCCCCAAGTAAAACCTTTCTACGAGCAGTTAGTCGTAGCATTTTTCTGACTGATACAGATAGATGATGACTGAGATTGAAGGTAGATTCCCCAGTCTCTTTCTATTCACATGGTTGTATATGTGAGGAAAGTATGAAGCTGAACATGGTAAACTTTGATGTTTAAAATGCTATCTTCTGACACAGCATATTTTTCTTGTACTGTTACTTCATGACATCCTCAGAAGGGAAAGCAAATATCTAAGAAACAGGTAAAAGTTTTTCTCAGATTCTCATAATGATGCTTTACAAATACCTTTGCACTTCAAAGTGCCCCAAGTCTTTTGTTCTGTACAGTTCATGTGTAGGGTCACAACTCTGCCTGGCTTCTGGGCGGGTGTAGTGAAAAGCTTTGAGGACACCTTAAAATGTGTTAGCACACACACTCTATGGCATAAAAAAATAAATAAAAAGATCCTCATTAGATATACTGGACGTTAATGTGACTGTAAATGTTCATATTTGAAGGAGGAAACCAATCGGCTTCTGAAGGCTATTGAAGATGCAAATAAGAAGATGCAGATTACAGAAACAAGCATACAGGAAAAAGACCAGAGAATTGGTGAGCTGGACCGGCTGATTGAGCGCATGGAAGAGGTATGAGTGTTAGTTGATTGCACCTTTAAAGGAAATGCAGAAGTGCACGGAGGACTTCTTTTTTTTTGTCTGATGCTCAGTACCCTGCTCAGTGACATACCATTGGTGTTTTGCATCTTAGTTATTGTATCGACATAAATAAATGGATCTGGACCACCGTAGAGACACTGTGATTAAGTGGTTATTCCATCTTACTAGTGGTCTTTGCATCAGGGTTTCCTACCATGTCAAAAATTATTTAGTAAATTAACCATTATTTTAAAGAAAGAATTTTAAAAGACCACTTCAGTGTGCAAGGTCTCCTAAACCTATTGAAGTAGTAATCGTAGGTGATCCAAAGTCTCTTATAAATGTTGGTAGGTCCATTAAAATGTGATTTTGTTAGGAACAGACCTTGCTATTTATAGTCCTGATTGGAATTGTATCTCCAAATTTCTCCACATGTGGTTGAAATGCTAAACTGAAAGCTTCAGACAAAAAGTTTTGAGGGTTTTTTTGGCTATGTAGCAGCCACTTAGTCTTCCATGCAGATATCTATCCTATTTAGACACTGGCTCAGAATATTTTGAGGAGAGAAGAAAAGATAATTTTTACTGTCTTTTAATCCAAAACTTAGGTTCTTCCTTTCCTCCTGGCATTAAAAAACTTTCAGTTATTCCTCTCCCTGGCTAAATATTCCCTACCAAACTGTAACTGAGAGCAGGTTTTTGACAATTTACTTTTAAAGTTCTGAAAGCAGAAATGCTTTGAGACGTTTACCTCTTGTGACATTGGAAGCACTACTGTAAAGCTAGTTGTAGTGCAAAAACTGCTACTTCTTTTTATTTACTGCTTTTCCTTCTGCTCTTTTATGGACTCACTCCAGGGCAAAACTCAGTTGTAGTTGGATGGTTATTATTTAAATGTATTGTTAAGCCCAAGAGTATCACAGTACCTCTCCTTGTGTAGTACACTGCGTCTGAATCTCATTTGTTGATCCTTTTCAGATATATGAAAAAGCTTTGCATCTTCTGTCTCACACCATTATAGTGAAATTTCCTCTTCATTTTCTGGTATCAGTCGCCTAACTGAGAATGAATGTTACTGTTTAGTCCTTAGACTGAATAGTGTCACTCTAAATGGTATAAGAGCACCCCTTCCAGAAGATTCTGATGCTCTTGAATGTACTTTGGTATTTCTCATTTCGTTCAATAGCAGCCATCTCGTTATCTTAAAGTTCTGTGCCTTGCTATCTGACATACAGAAGCAGAGGGCATTCTGGTAAGTGGAGGGAATACAGTCTTCTCTTCTTACAAGTGAAGTGTTTTTTCACCTACTTTAGTTTAATATAGTAAATATTTGTTACTGACAAATAGATTCTTATGAGCCAGTCTTGTTGGCTTGACTGGTTAGCCTAACGTGCATTTGTATCGAGCCCCGCTTGTCTAACGCTTCCAAATCTATTAGTAGAATTAGTGATTACACTGAGAGATCGTTCAGCTTAGTGTGCCCCTTTAGTAGCTCCATTAACTTCATCTGGGCTTCAGCCTGCGACTTGTAAGTAAAGGATTGCAATAGAGTTCTTAAGTACAGGTGAGTTTCTTCACATGAGTATTTAATTTGCTTTTATCTGGCTGATAGTTGCAGAGTAAAACTGAATGCCCCTTAAATTCCCATTGAAGTGGATAGCAGACTCCTCTGTTAATTTGTGTTGACTCAGTCCCCAAGTCCTCATAGATCTTCATGAGCACTGTGCTGGTGGACACCTAAAAAATAAACAGGAATATTTTGGGGATAGAAAATAGAGCAATATCTTTTATCTCAACCTTGGATTGAGAGATCTTTTCGGAGGGATGACATGGAAAATTTGACATCTATGTAGTTAAAGATTATGATGACTCATCTTTTTATTCAAAAAATTCAGTTTCNATGAATTTTGTTTAATCAGTTTCTATTTTAATTTCATAAATGATCTTTTGAATTGCAATGAAATATGCTTTGCGAAGCCTTTATATTTTGATACATGGAGAACTGAAGGATAACATTTCTTATTTAGGAACGTCACCAGCTGCAGAAACAACTAGAACTAAATGAGATACAAATATCTGGAGCGAAGTCTGAAAACAACTCTGACAGTGAAAGGTGAGATATGTCTTGTCTGTGGAACTCCTGGTACCGCTAGGAGAGTTTAGGAGTTTGTTTGTTTCTGAAGACACCTGAATTTTACATTTTCTAACTTTAAAACTGCAGTCTGGTAGGGATTGTCCATCTGAATATAAGTTTATTTACATACAAAATATCAAGAGGATTAATTTTTGCAACAAAACCCACTTTCCTGCATCTGTGTTGAAAGGATGCTTGCAAACATGCAGAGTACATTTTAGATAGACAGATTTGTGACGTATTTGTAGATTGCATTTTTCATAAATTTGCATTTCCAGATTCAGCACAGTATGATCCTCAGTGTGAATACCTTCATTATCTCCTTCCAGACTGCTCAACACACTTTTAAAAGGAAAGACATTGTGTATCCGGTATTAAGCTGTAGGACACGCCCTTTGAACAGATGAACTCTGCATGGAGAGAGCAAGAGATTTCCGTGGAACTGCCAGAGGTGTCTTTTTTGTATAAAAGAAGGAGAGCGGGAAATACATTTGAGGCTCAGAGGTGCAGATCTGCACACGCAGTGCATATTGACATCTGCACATGAACAAAGAAGGTGTGGAAGAAATCTGTCCCGTAGCATCACAGTGCAGAAATCAGCTGTGAAGTTATTTGGGGAAAGTGAGGGTGATGTTACTGGTAGGGAGACCTCTGTGAATCACAGAATCACAGAATGTTAGGGATTGGAAGGGACCTCGAAAGATCATCCAGTCCAATCCCCCTGCCGGAGCAGGAACACCTAGATCAGATCGCACAGGAACGCATCCAGGCGGACTTTGAATGTCTCCAGAGAAGGAGACTCCACCACCTCTCTGGGCAGCCTGTTCCANTGGCACCTGGACGTGCTGCTTCTGCCCACAGGTGGCACGTGCATCCATTAGTACTTCTTTGAGACTGACAGAGCACCGTGATCAGGCAAAATAAAGCTTCAAGCTACACCAGAGGCAAAATTTCAAGAGAAAACTATCCAGCACTGACATAGCACCACTGCCATTGGAGTGAAAATTGCATCCACCACTCAAAGGACGCTACTTGAGTGGGTAAAGATGAATTATAGGCACAGAATGAATAATTGTACTTGATTACTAGTTACATTTCTGTGGCACCCAGAAATTCAGTTTTGAGGTTTTGGCATCCTGCTGCTCCATAGAAAGCCCAAGCAGAAAAGGAGATCCTGACAAGAGCATCCCGCTTCCTAGTTGTATTAGTCTGTGACCAGCTTAGCTGGTTTCAGGGGGATAACAGCTTTTCACAGCAGCCTGTTAAAATAATAATTTAAAGTTAACGAATCTCACATACAGCATAGACTATGGAGAGGAAAGATAATTGCTTTCTTCCTTTACCTCTGCGTAACAGATACTCTTCTCGCTTCAGTGAACCCTGCCCTGCCCACTCAGCATGGGAAGCTATGCTGCAGGAAGAAGGGTAAAGGCAATGTTCAGATAGGAATTTGTGCAATGAAACAAGCACACGGTTGCAGTGCAAGCAATGAATCAGTGGTCAGATGTTGTTCTCTTTACCTGTCTGTGCCTGACTAGACACCTGAGCTCCACCTGAGGAAGGACCTCTGTTCCCTTTTTCCATTGCTGTCAGTGCTTAAAATCCCAAATCTTTCAATGAGGGACCAAATAGGTGTTACAATTGCAATCAAAATGAAAATGGTGGTGTTGCGAGACCTTCATATGCAGGGTTGAAAAACCTGCAGCAGTGCCTTTATTTTTGGAGCCCTTGTCAAAGCGCTGCAGTTACAGTTCTGTAGAGCACTTCACTGGTAATAGAGACTCTTTCTGGGGGGAAGCAGTGTACAATTCAGTCATTCACTGGAATCATGTCGTACAGTTTGCCATCTGCTGCTTTGCCTTAGAATGGCTGTTCTATTTGCAGCTTCAACAGTTTCTTCTGCTGCGCACAGACCAAGATGAAAAAAGCCTTTTTGTTTTTGATTCCCCTCCTCCACTTCTCGAGTTCTGTCCCGTCCCAAACCTAGGAGTACAGAAGTTTGTTTCCTAAGCAAGTGATTGCTTTCTTTGAAGAATTTCAAGAATTGTACATTCAGATAAAAATGGAGGCTCCCATGGCTGACGTGCCAAAAACTTATTAAAAAGCTTCCCTCCTGTTTCTTTGTGTATTCTAAAACTACTTCTCTGGCAAGCTGTCAAACCAGCTTGTGGAAGGAGTTCTGTGGGTGTTCAGTTTCTGTGTTAAACACATTTGAAGAAATGCAGAATCCGTCTAAAGAGTCACACGTCCCTACACACGTAAAACATCCACAACAGTTCCTGCTGGCTGTTGATGAGTTAATACTGCTCCGGTTAGCATTCTGCTGCTGTTGGCAATCATGCCAAACCCTTGACTCAAGGCTTGCCTGTAGCTGGAGAGCTTTTTAAAAGGACACCAGCAGATGTGCTTCCTGGCTTTTATTTAGTATGTATTTCCCAAAAGCTTGCAGGTGGTAATTAGTTAGGATAAATGTGTCTTTCTGAAGATAAAGATCTAGTTGTCTAAATGCCTTTCACTTCAAGGAGGAACAGACATCTTAGGGAGGTAAGCTTTGTCATATCGTTTGATTGTCAGCACTTCAGGCTCTGAGTAAGCGCGCCAGTATGCAAGACAAAGGTGAGATAGCTTGGGTGGAGAGAGCCACCTTGATAAAAGCCTACCAGTAAAATGTACTTCGGACAAACTGACATCTGTCAGTGGAATTTGACCTGCCTACCTCTTGACCTAATCTTCCTGATTTATGGTGGGATTGTGGGGGTTGTTCTTCTTTTGCTTATAATGCTTAGCTCCCCACTTACACACTTAATTCTTCCGTGTTTTGGTAGGTCACAGCATTTGGAGGAGGTAGCAGCCAGCCTAAGAGAGCGAATCAAACATCTGGATGATATGGTCCACTGCCAACAGAAGAAAGTCAAGCACATGGTTGAGGAGGTGAGATCAGTAAAACAATTCTGAGCCTTTTGGGAGCACTGGTTTTTTTAGTGTTTAATCCAAAGAGAGCTCTGTTCTGTCTGCAATTTCCTTAGTTACAAACGCAGTGGGGGATGAGTTAAGCATCTGGAGCTAGTGAAACAGAAAGACTAGGTGAAAGCAGTTTAATCCAGTGGCTGTGGGTTATGTACTGTGATCTTTAGCCTGACACTAATTCTGGACGTGATAGTCCTGGAAATACAACAGAAAACTTGGAACTTAATTTGAAGCGTTCAGAGGGTAACTGCAGAAACAACGCCGACTAGTCATTAAGGGCCTCCTTCCTGCACAGAAGTGGAAGGCAAAAAATGCCTTTTTTTTTTTTTTTAAATTAATGTGCTTCCTCACAGAAATAAGCAGGCAAACACAGTTTTTCACCACTTGTCTTTTTCACCCTGGTCTTGGGGCATCATCTCAGCTGATACCATTTCCTGTAAGATTTTAACTGGCTTTCTGCTGGAAAACTGCTTTAAGTTGCAGGCTACCTATGTGCCAAGAAATTGTTCAGCAGTCAGAAGGCTGTGATTGCAAACACTGCTGTTTCTCCCAGTGGATGAAAGAATGACATGGGAAATAGGTACATGAAGTTTAAACTGGAGCTTTACAAAGCAGACTGACAGCACTGTTACCCTGAGCCTTGCTATTGCACAGAGGATAGGCATTCAGGAAGTATCTTTTATTTGTATTTGGACATCACACATTCACAAAATCAAAATGTTTGGAAACCATTCTAACCTAGGACATGTTTTCTGCATTGGCAATGTGCTTGGATAGGTTTTCTGATTAGACGTGGGGTTCTTCCATTGTATCAAGGTGGTATTTCTATATGTATTTATATGTGTATAACGCCTATATTCATGGATATATTTTTACCTAAATCTGTTTGTTTTATAAGATTCTGATGTCCTGCTGTACGATCAGATGTGTGATACTAAGTGGCTTTTGCACATAGGGAGGCAAAAGCATCTCTCTGCATTAAAGTTCATCAGTATGGGAGACTGGTATGAAGTCGAGGTTTTGTTTCTAGTTCAGTTTGCCATTTTCACTATTTTCGTGCATCATAGCAGGTGGTTTAAACTGAGCTAGCAATCTTNGCATCATCTCAGCTGATACCATTTCCTGTAAGATTTTAACTGGCTTTCTGCTGGAAAACTGCTTTAAGTTGCAGGCTACCTATGTGCCAAGAAATTGTTCAGCAGTCAGAAGGCTGTGATTGCAAACACTGCTGTTTCTCCCAGTGGATGAAAGAATGACATGGGAAATAGGTACATGAAGTTTAAACTGGAGCTTTACAAAGCAGACTGACAGCATTATTACACTGAGCCTTGCTATTGCACAGAGGATAGGCATTCAGGAAGTATCTCTTATTTGTATTTGGACATCACACATTCACAAAATCAAAATGTTTGGAAACCATTCTAACCTAGGACATNTGGTTTTGTTTCTAGTTCAGTTTGCCATTTTCACTATTTTCATGCATCATAGCAGGTGGTTTAAACTGAGCTAACAATCTTTATACCCTGATATTCTATTAAGGAAAACTCCTGCAATCTAATAATCCAATCCATCTAATGAATGTATTATGGGAACAATTATTTAATCTGGTTTGTATCTCTGTAGACCAACCATCATATTAAGAGTTTTTGCAGTTCTAAGCAAAACTTTTAAAGGACTTGTCACTTTGTGATAATGTGGCAACCCGGATGATTCTCGTAATATATGAGGATGGTGGCCTAAACTTTGCCCTTTATTACTAAACATATTTTAAACTGCTTGATGAAACTTGACCTCCAGTGGGCTGCACTGGTCTAACAGATCAGCCCAGTTCAATGGGGTGTTCTGGCAGAAACGTGTGTATATAGCTTGGGACAATGATTATGATTTCATAAAGTTTAATGCGTCAGTTTAGCTTGCTGATTCATTGTGATGTTTTCATTCATTGTAATGCTGGTGCCTTCATATACACAGAAAGCCCTCCTGGATCTTCTGGTTATCCTGTTTAACAAGTAGAATGTTAGGTGACCAGCTCACTACTTAGATGTCTACTTTGAGTTGGTGTCTGACTGTCTGCTTTTCAAAATCAGTTAAATCTGTACAAATCCTTGACTGCCATGTAGCCATAGGGAATATATTTTTGCTCCCTCCTTTAGTCTTTGTGTGGTTTAGTTTTTCTTTCAATTCCATTTCCTTAAGAACTGCATGAACACCTACATCTGTGTTTTCACCAGTGGGCTGACTAAAGGCTTGATCAGGTCAGATGGTACCACATACGTTAGGCACTTAATTTTTTTACATTTTGTGTTATCCATGGTTTGTGTTTGTACTGTGTTTGAGGAAATACCTGTGTAATAGATGGCATGCACTATTTTAAACTGGAGTCTTTTAATTAGAGGCCTAAAACCAGCATTTTTAACAGTACAGAGAAGAGTAGCTGTTTACCATGGGGGAAGATAAGAAGCATTGCAGATGTGTGTGCCTGTGAGCTATCCACAAGTGTGGAATTTTTCACAATTTTGTGCTCTTCTCTACATAAATTTTATAAAAGTATTTTTAGGCTCACTTTAAGCAACACTTACTAGCTGTGCCATAGAAGCTGAGAAATCAGCAACAGAACTACTCTCAAAAGGCAGGCTGTTGGAAAGGAACGCTATCTGCAGAGCCTGTTTTGGAGCTAAGTTAAAAACTGGTGAGTAGCAGCACTAGACATACTCTCTAGGGTAAATAGGGAAGATGTTGTAATTGCACTGCTATTTAAGTCCCAGAAGATGTGTTCATCGGGCTGTATTTGAACACTCGTCCTTTCTACATTAAATTTAACCAAATGCAGAATGTAACTGCTAGGAATACCTAGAAAAGTGTCATGAAAACCTGCCATGTTACTCTTTATTGTGATGCTTTCCATGGCTGGTATCTGTAACATAACATTCCCTTTAAGGGTTTATGAGGGTGTTACAGTGATCAATAACTTGCAGCAAAATTATATAATTGAGAAAGAAAGAATGATAAATGCAGCCAGAGAGCCTGCTTTCTGAAACACTTAGCTTTGCTGTTGCATGAGAATAGACTGAGAACATGTTAACCTGGGAAACTGAAGAGGAGTGGAAAGAAAGTCAATAGTCAAAAATGTCAGCGGTGCCAGAACAAAGCTACTGTCTGAACTAGGTGAGAATGACGGCTAGGCTTATGCTCGCTGGACTACAGGATGAGCCTTATTTAGTATGGATCTTGGTGTATTTGGACACAGATCTGAAGTATAAATGAGGGGGTTATTCTTTCAGTGTAAACCATAATGGGTTTATGCTGTTATCTCCACTTTATCTAAGTGCAGCTACCGAAATGAGCATCATTTCCAAGGGGTGCTGAACAAACAAGATACGCTGCTTCCAGCTCACATGGAGAACTGTCGAAATTGAACAAGTACTGAGATGAATCTGCTGGCTGAAAAATCACAGCATAGATTGCTCTTCAGGCCTTTTTAGGAAAAGATGATGGATGACAGATGCAGGACATTCTGCAAAAGAGCAGCAAGCAGTCATGAGGAAGTGAAAGAGAAGCTTTGTATTGGAGTTTTGTGATGCTGTACGCAGCTCTGACATCTCTAGAGCTGTTTTGATGGCATTTAAAATGTGTTAGGAGTCTGTGGTCATGCATGAAAGGGGATGCTGGCAGAGAAGCACCAAATGTAGGAGGCTATGGAAGAAACGAGTATTAAAGCCTTCCTTTTTGCAGGACCCATCCTGCTGGTGCTGAGTGCAGTAGGTATGTGACCTGTGGAACTGGGTCCAGGCAGAGAAGGACAACCACAGTTCGGTGTGCTTATACTCCTTAGTGAAGAAATAATTTGCTTCTAACTTTTTTCTCTGAAAATAAATCCTTCCATCTCAGGAGCTAATAGAACCTTTCTCAACTTGAACTAGTTAGACCAGTCATAAATTAAATAGGACCATGGAAAATAACTTGGAAGACAATAAATGGAAGAAATAAAATGGAAGTTTGCTGGAGTCGGTGACCGTCAACATCTCTGTGTAAGATCCCATGCACAGCCGTTTTCCAGTCTCATAGGGATTCTCTGCAGCCCATTGGAGCACCCCTTGAGCAGAAAGTTATCCTGCGTGGCCTTAAAGCCTCATGTTGCTGTTAGAGAGAGACTGCGGATGATTTAAGGCTGACAGATTGATCCCTGTGTTGAACTTGTTTGTTAGATAAATGTGTTTATGCCCAGCTTAGTGCAGTACACTTTACATGAAAGTGGGGGGCTTGCATTTGGCAGCTGTGTAGAAACTTGGCCCTTTTCTCATCCTATTTGTACACAGGCTTTCAAAAATGAATGAGAAGAGAGGGGCGGCCAGAGTGGGTCACCCAGAGCTCGGTGGTGAAATCTGTGACCATTAGTAATGGCAGACTCAGTGAGTTTTGGGTTTTGGTTTGTGGTTTTTTGGGTTTGATGGGGTTTTTTTTGTTGTTGTTGTTGGGTTTTTGTGTTTTGTTTTTTGGGGTTTTTTTTAGCTCTTCCCTTTGTAGCCATCTTAAAGTATGGCTGAGCAGGGAGAGACTTTCAAAGACAACCCAGGAAAAGCCAGTTTGATCAGAGGAAGAATTTCCAGGGAGACTCACAGCATGAAAAGTGGAAGCATGCAAACTTCAGGCTCTTCCACCAAGGAGTTTCCAGTGCAGAGATGGAATTGGACAGGCAGATGCAGGCACAGAGGCGCTGTCGGGGGGCATGAAAAGCTGTTATCACGTTGTTTCGTTCAGGGTAGAAATTGCTGTTGTTCTCCGAGGGGGGTGAAAGTTTGTCTTGTTATCTGTTGGATATGGCCAGTCAGTTTATCCTGTCTGTGCCAGTGCAGGAGATGGGAGGGAGCTTAGTGTAAGATAAAGCTAAAAGTCTTCAAATGAAATACAAAACATTGATTTTTAAATCGGCAACAGAAGTATTTTGTGTCTTGATCTCAATTTCAAACCTGGAGAGACTGAAGAGAGTTTTAGTTTTGAGATTTGTGCAGTTGACATTGAAGTGGATTGCAGTTTCATGGCACAATAAGCTTATTTTCTATTTAATAGTGTTTCATTGTTGAGAAGCAGGAGAGGGAAGGAAATAAGCAATTATATTTTGTAAGCAAGGCAAGTGGGTTGATGCAGATATAAGGAGCTGTTCTGAAGGGGACTGAGAAGAGAAAAGGATACTTGATTCCGTGCCAAGAAATTATCTAGAGAACTCAGATTTCACATTAAATTCCCCTAACTACTGAATTGAACTGTCTCTAGGTCATGGCCCATGAGCTGTTCTCCAGCTTTAGTCTCAGATTCGTTGGATAATAAGTGGTGACCAAACACCAGAGAGAAGCTGTATCCTGTTCTGTTGTGGAAGATTCTTTTGTGAAAGGACAAAGTGCCAATGAGCAAATGATATTGCTAATACAGAAGAAACTTTGTATTGCACAAATGGAGAATAAAGAAGAAATGTTACCACTGAAGACTTAATAACCAGCTGAAAACTCCTGTATCAAGATACTTCACCTCCTGATCTATAGCAAAATACCCCAGTTTAAATATGGAAGTACAGTTTCAATTTTAGGTCAAGTAAAAGAAGCCACACAGAAGCACAGAGGATGAGAAGATGGAATTACCAGCCACAGGCAGATGCCAGGTTTTTATTAACCAAAATCTGCATTGCATAATACCTACAGTAAAAACAAAACAGCAACAACAAAACACACAACAAAAAATGTAGAAAGAGAAACCCAGCTTGGGAGCCTGGAGGAAGAAGATGAATGGCAGAACACCCCCCAGTTCAAGTGTTTGTCACGCCTCGGTGGCCTTGAGCAGTGCAGGACATTGCTTATCTCCTGGCAGAAGCAGAATCACTGCCGGTGTGTGGTGAGAGCGTTCACACGTGCGTAGTGTCAGCTCCCTCAGCTGGGATTGCCTGGCCAAGTCATTAATCGGAGAACTTGCACATTACTAAGGTAGCTCTTAATCAGGTGGGTCGAACTGATAGACAATGTGCCAACGTTTGTAACTCCTCAGGGCACCTGTGGGCCTGCTTTAGCGAAGTCTGGGGTCGTGTTCACACAGCTCGTTGCTTTAGGGAGTTCTCTAAGCTGGTGCATTAACTTAAACCAATCCGTCGTTACTTTTTCTTTAAATACAATATGAGTTTTAAAATACAAAAAGTATCGAGGGGTCACTCAAGTGACTTAAGGAGGATTGAAAGGCTAAGGTGCTCATTCCTATTTATTGTATTATGTTTCCTGAAAAAATTTCAACACTCTTGTGTAACCTCTGATAAATAACACTTAAGGTCCAGTGAAATATTGGACTGAGTAAGATCCTGTTCTCCTCGTACAGCAATTACCTCTGAGAGTTAAGGCTGACGTTGCAGTGTCTTGTCTGTCCCATTTTGTATCCTGTTTGTCCTGTGTTTCGTCATGTTTGTGACCAGTTTGTCCATGTCTCTGTATCAGTGTTACAGGTGCGCGGTCCGTTGATAGGAGATGAATAACGAAAATACGTGATACTTGAATAATATATCATACTTAAGTATATTAACACTGCTGTGTTCTGATAAATATTTTAAACTAATGGATGATGATATCCAGTAGTAAATGTTGACTGAGTTTACCTAACAGCTGGATCTGTTCCAATCCAGTAGATCACTGTATATTTAAAGCCTCCAGAACTGTGTCTGAGTGCACTGAATAAAATCAAGTTTGCTGTTTCAAACTTTCTTTATAAAGGCTCTTCAACTGGACACAATTTTAATTTTCTCATAAGATGTTTTTTCCTTCTGCTTTAATTGCTTTGTAATTCTGTTGACTTCTAATATCACTGCTCGCATCTCCAGCATTTCTTTAGACACTCTTTCTTTTAGATCTCGCAGTTCTCCTCTAGACTGCTCTTCTGGGGTGTTCTGTACGTGAGATCGATTTAATGCTGTTGACTTGTACATGTCCCTTTCCATCTCACTGAAGCAAAGGTCAGTTGCTTGATGCAGCAAGAGAAAATCAGAAATGCAGCTCTTCCTAGAAAGGGTTTGCAACACTCCATTCAAGCAGCATGACAGTTTTGTTTGGTATTTGAGGAAATGTGCCGGAGACTCTGTAACGGGCAGTAGTGAGAAGGAAGCAGATGTTTGTTGATGGGATGGACAAGAAGAACTGAATTTTCTGGGAGCTGCTATGAGATCAGGTGATAATCTGGAGGTTGAGGGAGTTTGAGAGAAATTACCAGAATGAGGCAAAAACATAGAGGTGGCTGAATCAAGGAAGAGAGAGCTTGAAAAGAAATGCTGTGGCCATATTAATCCTGAGCCAGTGGACAGATTCGGGACAATTCTCATTGCGTGCGGGGCCTTATGTGCTGATTCAGATCGTTAGAAATTGCAGCGGGCGTGTGAAATGTAATCTGCACACCCAGCACGATCTGCAGGGAACTTACGGATCCTGCTGTGACAGGGAGAGATCCGTTGTCCCCCCTGTGCTGGGCAGCCAAACGCCAAGGATTGAAGCGGGGTGGCCAAAGGGCCGAGCTCCCGTGCACGCTGCGCTGGCCTGTCACCGGGCGCAGAGCTCCTGAGCAGCGTGCGTGGCATTTCTGGAGATGGTCGGAAGAGGAGAGGCTGAAGGACGTACCTGAATAGTGCCTGTAGGAAATGATGGAGAAATCTGAGAGGGTAGTTGTACAAAAGCCAGATTTGGGAGCAAGTTGTTGAGTTGGCAGTGAGCTGAAATGCTGAAGTCTGCAGACACAGCAAGGATGAGGTGGGTTGTAAGCCTTGGGCACTGAGCAAAGAAAATGTAGGAAGATCTTGGTGATAATTTTGTCCTGGAATCAGTCTGGAAGTGACTCAGATCCAAGAGTCAGTCCATGGCAGTTGAGAGTCTTTGGCTTGCACTGCTTTGTTTCTGACTCTAGACTGTTCTGGCCACCACCTGGGCCCTCAGTTCAGCGTGGTGTTTGGCCTGTCTTTCTTCTCTTCTCCTTCTTACCTTGTATTCAACCAAAAGTCAAAATCTATTGCTCTGTCCCCTGGTAGTTGTTCTCTTAAAACTCTTGCAACTTCCTAAACCAAAGACACTCTGAAGATGCGGGTTTGTGCAATACGGGTTTATGGTGCTGTAAATGTTATCACCTTGTTTTAGTTTGCCATAACTAATATATTTATGGAAAAAACAAAATGGCATTAAGTAGCAAGGCATGAATTTTATTTTTGAGATGCTTTTACCCAGTTATGATCCAGTGTTCTTGTTACGTTCCTCTCTCAAAGGAAACCCTCACTTTCACTTTATGCAATGTGACTTACGCAGATGGATTGAACTAAGGTTGCCTTTTATTCACTATAGTAAGATATTAATATAATCCCCTAAAGTTATTCCTGTTTTTCCTGGTTCCCTGTGACATGTCCCCTCAAGGGTTAATCAAATCAGGTTTGCTCAGTCCTGGTGTTAATGGCATGAGATGGTGTGTACTCAAGTCCTTATTCAGTAAATAAACTTTTTTGCAGTAAACTGCTCCGGTGGGATGTGTGGTCTGTGTCGGGCTGTGGGCAGGTTTAAAGGTGTGTCATAACTTTGGAAGCTGTTTGAGCCCTGGGACTGCAGTAGCTGCTGAGACAACGGGTTGGCCGTGTGCTTGGGGCTGCGGCGATGCCCTGCTGCGTGCTGGCCCTGCTTTCCTTCTGCAGCAGCCTCAGCGGGTGCCTCTGCTGCGTCTGGGAGCAGGGAATACAGGACTTTTCTCCTGGAGCTGAAACAGCCTCTCATTTTAGCCACTGCTGAATTTATTTCTCCTGGAGTGTATTTGGTCTGTGTGACTGTGCCTTTGGGTTTTGTAGTATTCTAAAGATCCACCAAAAGGTTTCTTGGAGTTGCCCAGTTCCCAGCCTTACCATACCTCTGGTCTGCATGCTCCAAGCATTCCCTTCTGGTTCACTGCTAGACTAAGACCTCACGGGTGTGATGATGTAGTACTACGTTGTCTCTTCTCCGTACTGTAGAAGAGAAGGTGTCTTTAAATTCTGGCATAATTCTTCAGCAGGACAAAGTAGATGGATCTAATGGGTTCTGACCGGTACTGTGTAGTCATGTCCAAGTGAGGCAGGGAGTGCTGCTGTGTGTGGCTCAGTCTGCCAGTCCTTGGGGGATTCTCACCAAAAAAAAAAAAAAAAAAAGTAAAAGCAGTAACACTCCTGCCAAATTACAAAATGCCTTTTGGGGTTCAGGTTTGAGAAGGGGAGGAAGCTGTTTGTCAAGGTCCTCCTCTTCATGTTCTCTGGTAGATTTTAAGGTATCCGTGCTCATTTTCACCTTTAGACTATTCTAGTTAAAATAACGGAGGAAACATCCTTAGGGAGTTTGGGTCTCTGTATCCAATGTGAAAATAAGCGAATAAAGTTTAATTTTAGCTTACACTAAACCTGTTTGTACATAATACTAGTAAACATAATGGTTACTGTCACAGTTCATTTCACGTCTTAGAGCCTTGGTATCATACAGTGAATATAAGTTCAGGGCTACGAAACACAAAAGTTTGGTCTTGCTTTTGGGTAGTAGGTAATTTGATCACTTATTTGGAAACAGAAGTATTTTGTGTTTGATGTAAAAAACAGAGTATGCATGATGATGAGGTGTATCATCTTCAATAACAAGAATGAATATCTGTCCAGGAAATCCGTCCCCCGAGCACGTAGCTGTGCGTGGCTTCAGTGGCCTGTGGGTCGTACCGATTACTGCTATTAAAATTCCTTTCTTGTATAGACAGCAGGAGAATAGAATATTAATAGAGAAGACCCACTTGACAGTCCTAAAAGAACAGTTTATCTTTTCTGAAGCGGAATTTATTGGCAGGACTGGAGCTGCTGAGCCAGTGAAGATACAGCTGACTTCATTGAATCATGCCATTAAACAGAGCTGTAGAAAGATCAAAACATGTTCAGTGACTTTCTGAAAATGCTCCAAGCTTTGTGTTCCTGTGATTTGAAAACTGGAATTATAATAGCTTCAGATGACATGAATAGTTAGTACATGCACTTTAAAGGTAAAAAAAAAAAAGGAAATACCTGATTTTGAGAAAGATGGATGATGATAAGCACTCACGTATTCTGTAAGTGTTCAGCTGAGGACACTTACTGTATGGAGCTTACATTTTAGCTTTTCCGGGTAATAACTGATCACTGTGTCAACGAGATGTGATAACTGAAGATCATGGAGACTAAATTAAAGTTGAGCTGGTTCTATAACTTTTCATTTTTTGGGTTAATTTAAGCATTTGCTTTGCTTCATTTTTTCCATAGTTCTGTACATTTTGGTTGAAACGTTTTGTAATACCTAGCAGTACATTTTAGGGAGGGTGATGGTACTACTGTTGTGATTATTGTACCTTTGAGTATTTTGCAATTCCCTTTTAGCAGGTTGTGAATATTTCTACTAGTCATTGTTTCCAGCCATGCTGAGAAGTTTTACATTCGTGGTTTTGAAGGAGCTTCTTAATGTTCTTTCACAGAATCGATTTTAAGATATCGAGTTAAAAAGTGACTGGTGAGAGTGCATGGAAAATTTGACCCGAGTATTTAGAAATGGTCTTTCTTGCATATCAATGTAACATAATGTCTGCCAGGAAAAATCAATGTATTCTGAGCTTTCCTTGAGTTCAGTTGGGCTGTTCTACAAAATGAATTCACTTTACTAGAAGTCCACTAAATCTTTTGCTAACACATACTTTTTCCTTTTTTCCTTAAGGTTGTACCAATCAATAACCTGATAAAATAAAGCCACCTCACTTAATACAAAGTTTTATAGACAATACCTATTTTTTATTATGCATAGCTATTTTTATAGTTTTCTTGTGATAAAAAAGCTATAGGCATAAATCTGTTTTTTTTTCATTGTTGGCATATTGCCCAAAAATGTGAAGGGATGTGTGGGATATGCACTTTGGCGGCTTGAATATCTTTCTTTCCTCATCTAACACAGCTTTAAGGGGTACACTTGCTATATATCCAGTAATGGAGACTTGCGTAAAAGCAGTGCATGGCAGACACCGGCATTCCCTTTGTGAAGTGGACCATCCGTTTACTAGCTTGGCTTACTTCTGATTCTGCTTTCAGGCTTAAGATCAGAAAATTTTATGTCTGTAATTTACTTTAATGAATTGTGGAGACAATTGCCTTAGACAATGCACTGCTTGGTGAAACAGAGGTTGCTGGTTGGGCTCTGTCTGGTTAAAGAGAGCTGGCCCGGAGCAGGTTTAGCTAATGATGCAGCACCTCAGCTGAGACACATTCCCAGGGACTTACTAGGGGGAAAACGGGATTTTTGACTTTAAATTAGTCGCCTGAGCTGAAATGGCTTGTTCAAGAAAGGTGGACTGAAATTTAATTGGAAAAATTACTGACCTGACACCATTTAACACAGAGTAAAAAGAGTATCTGCTGCTGTCAGCATTCACGGCTGTTGCTGTCAGACAAGACTTGCACGAGCACAGAACACGGTGGAAAATCCATCTTCTCCCAGTTCCTGCCTGGTTGCAAATGTGAAGCAGAATCCCTTTTCTCCCTCAAACTGATATTTCACTGCACTTTGGATGAGTCTCCTTAGAAATATGTTTAACACTACTTTCTGCATCTGAAGTAGACTGTAGCTACAGATATAGGAAGCACTTTGTCTTCTGTGCTTGTACAGTGGTGTGTGTCTACAGCTGTCCGTGAGGAATAACCCGAACTGCCTCCTGGGGAAGCTGTAACAATTGAGGTTGTTATTTAGCTGTTGTTTCATTTTGCTCTTTTTATTAGCTGCTGTTTTAGTAGGTGTAGTCAGCAGGGGTTGAGAGAGAATAAAAAGTGACTTTTCCTTTGGGCTGAGGAGAAAATTGCATTTCTTTGCACAAGATGCTATTGTCTCCTAGACTGGTCAACTGAAAGGAACCGACGTCTGTGCCAGGCAACACCTCCCTTAGGCTAATGCTGATAATATGAACCCCCTGCACCAAGTCTTGCTTTAAGCAGAAGGTTCAGAAGATGGAAAAGAACAGTGTGGCTTTAGGAGGTTTAGACAGGCATTTCCACACAGTCCCAACAGCTCTGGGCCAGCAGCACGGGACTGGTATGAAATCTGGGTTAGACTCAGTTTCTCGGGTAGAAAAAGTTCAACAGTTCTTGTTGTATGGTTCTCTGATCAGCAGAAATCCCAGAATATAAGGAAGATTCTCTGTTCCATATAGGACAGTATTGAGATGCAATGCTTCTGGTGCAGCCAACTATATTTTAATTTTCATCAACATTTGAAAGTAACTTCTTTCTATTCCCTAGGTGTAAAATGAAAATGCACTTCCCCCCCCCCCAAGGAATCTGGTATGCCAGGGAGTAACTGAACAAATAAGATCTTCAAGAAACTAGCAATTATGCAACGTATTTTGGGGTGTAGTTAAAACTGACTAGAGTAAAAGCCTTTGTTACCTGGCAATGTTTGAGTTTCCAGTCTCTTTCCAGAGAAATACAAATTGTTAAAAGCCATGTTAGTATATGTGTATCATCTTTATATAAATAATCCTGATTGTATGGGATGATAGCTAATCCATGGGTTTAGCAGTTTGTGAATATGTATAGGTATTCAATTGCTGCTGAACAATAAAATTAAACATGTTTTCTTCCTCTGTTGTCTAGGTCTTTTTCCTCCTCTTCCCATCCCCATTAGGCTAAATGTCTTCTTTTAATTTTTCTTCATAGATTGAAATGCTAAGGAAGAAAGTAAAAGAAAAGGAATTATTTATAATACAGCTTTTAGAAAAAATCTCTTTCTTAGAATGTGAGGTAAGGCATTACCTTTTCAGTTTATATTATTGTGATTATTTTATGAAACCAAATAAAATTTGAACCAATGGCACCTGTTGTTATCTGGATGCATATTCACTCTATGTATTTGCTGTTCCTCAGTATCGTAATCAAACTTACGACACCAGTCACACGAGGAATGGATGTAATACAAAGTCTCAATATTAATTCTAAGTTTCTTAACATACAATTTAATAACAGTATTATAATTATGTAAAACAGAAGCTTCCGAATAAAACTGTTGGTTTAATTTAGTTTGGTTGTTTTTGTTTTTGTTTTTCTCCAGAAGTAAGGATTCCTTTATTTTCTCAATGATTACTTTTGCTTTATTTCTTGTGGGGACAAGCCAATGTGCAATTTTATTTCCTTGTTCAGTTGACATAACTTAAATAAAATAAACTTGTGATGAAAATCACTGTTTTCCAGAATAAAGAATTACAAGATAAATTGGACTACTTAATGGAAAACCAACCAAAGACCAATATAGAAACCAGAGATACTGGGGTAGGATGTGATCTTCCATGCAGGTATTTACTTTTTCTGCTGGTTCAGAGGAAACTTCTTCATAATGTCCCTTATTGGTGCTGTATGAGTAAACCATTGTGCTAATAAACTGTGGATTGTGGAGTTTTGCAAAATTTCCCTAAGTTTAAAAGAGTATATCTATTAGGTGACATACTTCAATGACTTAAGGAGTAGGATTTTTTTAAAGATGCAAACATACTGCAGACCCTTGGGGAGTGCATATTTACAGTGACGTGATTTAAGCAGGGAGTAAAGCTGAAAGTCAAAAGATTGGACTTTGTGAAATATGGGAAATATTGATGAAGTGTGTCTGCTGGCAGTGCAGCAGAAGAGAGTGGACAGCTCAGCCCTGAGGCTGGTTAACGCTGGCTTTGTGCATGCTTTATTCTTTGTGTTCTGGGAGATGTGTCCAGGACTGTTTTAAAGGCAGGTAATGCCCACAGTAACAGCTTAGGGCTGCAGCAGTTTCGGGAGATACCCAGCCAACTAAACAGCGTGGTAACGTTATCACTTCTGCACTGGAATGATTGATCTGTGGTGGCCAGTGGCTCTGCAGCCTGGCTTTAGACAGATGCAGGTGTTGTGCCTCCCCTTTCTCTGCCCTGGACGCTGCAGCAGGGTTGCATTGAGCCCTGGGCCCAAGGCTATGGGCTTGCACTTGACTCCCCCCCCTGCAATGAGTCATCACAGGGAAAGGCAAAACAGAGACCAGCACAGTAAGGTAAGGAGGACCATTGCACATTACTAACAACAAGTAAACTTGTTCATCTTACCTGCCCTGCAAATTGAATCCTTTAGCTGGAGGGATGTAAATTAGCATATGAAATCAGCAAGCTGCAATACAAACTAAGATGTCCCTCCCAATTTAAAAATACACTCATTTCAGTGGTCAGCCTAGAGCATATTTTAATGGCATGAGTTTTGAAGCCCCCAAACCAGTGTTTTTTACTCGGTGTGCCAACAGAAAGCTATCTTTGTTGTCCTCTCTGGGTCCCCTCTCTGTAACAACAGCCCCTAGTGACCTGATATTTTTCCTGTTTTTTAGACTTCTCTATGCAGAAATCTACCTCTATGCACTTTAGATTTAATGGAATTACTCTTCACAATTAATTGTGTTCTTAAATGTAATATTGCTGTCTTTATTGTTGCAGGACCCTTAGTCCTAGTAGCTGTATTGCTGGATACCCCAATTCGAACTCCAGCAGATGCCTACATGTCAACTTGTCAGTATATGCCACTGTTTTTATCAAATATGGTTTGTGCCATTCTAGAAAAGAAATACAGAACATATCAAATACACCAAACAGGTTAATGTTAGCCTGTCAATATCAGTAAAAAGGCACAAGTTCATTGCCGTGGCACTTCCAGCCCAGCTGTCTGATACTCTGACATTAACTCTCTGAACTTTTTCTTGTCTCCTTAACAGTACAAGTACAGAGAGCAGAAGATCTCCTGAAAGTGCAAGGCCAGTGAGGACATACACCCCGTTCAAGAGGGTGTTGGAATTTAGCACAAAGAACAGTACATCTTGAGCATTCAGGTCAACACGCTTTCTAAATATGAGCAAATACCGTGCGCCTTTGCAGCTTGAGTAGATAAATTTTTATCACGTCATAGAGAACCACCGCAGCGTGGAGTCTTGCTATATTTATCCTGAAAGCAGCTTTTTAGTAACTTCATATCTGAAGTTACTACTGACATTAACAGTGAGCGGGATCTGGAAGACGCAGGATGAGCGAAGCAGCAGTCAATATTGCTTCTTTCGAAGCTGTCATTTCACATGCCTGTAAGGAAGGAGTTGTACAGCTGTACAGGTTTTTTTCTTCAATTGCGTTGTAATTCTGTTTGTGTAACGAAGCTCTGATGTACTTTTGTTTCAATACTACTAGAAGCAGTATCTGAAACTATGCTGGCAGAGGGCATTAGTCTGAAAGCTCCTCCTTGGTCGGTGTACAGTGTGAGGGAGGGCTGTTCATGCCTGCCATAGACACCTGGCATAGCTGGGGGCTCTGTTCCCCGGGAATAAATTCACTCAGAACCAGCACTCTTTTGCTGGGAGGAAGAGATGCAACTGGGCTGTTAAAACAATTCCCTTGACACGTGTAAATGAATGTCATGTTTGCTGCTCAAACCGCTAAGCGGCAGAGCAGGCTATAATGCATTTTACTTTGTTGGACTGAGGCACTGGTTTGCACTTTCTCAGCAATGGGATAGAGTGACTATTGGCCATACATTCAATTGTGACTGTGCAGAAAAATCCCTGTCACTTCTGTGTATTTACTTTTCCATTAGAGGAAGGAATTTTCATTAAACAGAACTTTGCCTATGGTAGTCTAGAGCAGTCCCTGCAATTCCTACAGCAATAGCAATCCTGAATTAGGATTTTGATTTTTGAGTACTTTTTTTTTCCCCCAAAGCACTTAAAATCTTGATTTCAAAGTACCAGCAGGAATGACCGCATCTGGTACTGAACTTATTTCAATATATGTAATTTTTTACATCTTGTTTTGATCTCCCAGTCTTAGTGAACTAAAATGAATTACGAATATTTTCTTGCAGTTCTATTAACATGAACGAAGGGCATTTTTTTTAATTACAGTAACTGCTGTAGAAAAAAAATTAAATTTTATATGATATATATTGTTCTTGCATTGAATGTCAATCCCAGGAGGTACGCACCTTGCCACGGGACCTCACAAAGTGATTGCTTTTATCTCCAGTCTAAGGCAAGTTCTTAAATTCAGTTCAAATTAAGCATATGCAGTAGGGTTGTATTTAAAATAATAATATCGACCTCATAATCTGAATTTTATCCCTGCATTATCTCATGGGTTTCTGAATTCGTTTATTCTGTAGCTATGCTGTTTAACTATTACAGAAAGAAGCTGTATTGGAGGCTGGGTTGCAGGATGTTTTGATGTGGTACAGGTATCCTGCAGGAACATGAATTGCTTCATATAATCAAAGCATATGCAAAATGAACTGGGAAGCTCAGACTCCTCCAGCTTTTGTTCTCAGATCATCCTCTGTTTTGCACATAAGCTATTTTTTCCTCGTGACCTGTTCAACTCCTGAGAACTTAAAGTGGTCATTCTTTCCAAAAAGTCAAGCACAATATTCTGGATTGTGTTATGTACAAAATTCAAGAAGTAACTGCAATCAAAGCCATTAACTGTGTGAAGGAAGCCTGGAATCTTCATTGGTTTAGAAGTCACAAACATTAACAGCTGCTCCATGTTTCTTTTAAAAAGAATAATTTAAAAATACATAGTTTTAATAGCTCTAAAAGGGAACTCTGTTTACTTTGCATGTGATGAGAGAGTGCAAAAGATCTCATAGATATCAAAAGGGCAAAGAA
Organism: Syrrhaptes paradoxus; assembly: GCA_013400615.1. NCBI lineage: Eukaryota > Metazoa > Chordata > Aves > Pterocliformes > Pteroclidae > Syrrhaptes > Syrrhaptes paradoxus. Next base: position 80,727 of record VZTO01013669.1, on the reverse strand, counting down.
AACCCTCCAGCTTTCACATTAGTAAACAGGCACAATGCCACACGTTCGCTTAAATGGCTTCTCCCAAGGCAGAGGTGCAAAACCTCTGGAGTGGGAAAGGCCTTGAAGAAAAGGTCCCTGAGAATAAAGCGTGTTCCCTACAAAAACAGCCCTCGGACAAAGCACCCTCCCATTATGCAAAGCAGAGGAATTGTCTTGTACCTGAACTGGGAAGACATGGGAATAGCTGATGCAGGGAGGAGCTGTAGTCTTCACAGGGTACTTTTGGTTGAAGTTTTGATGCTTGAGTGAATGTGGGAGACTGCGTTTGCTAACCAAAGTTCACAAATCACAGTAAATTTTATCAAACAACTAAGATCATGAAATAAAAGAGAACGCATTTAAATTGGCAGGGTATGTTAGTGAACCCAGAAGATGATGGGTAATGACCCAACTCAAGTTTCAGGGAGAAGCTCTGTACTTGTGTAATCATACCTCCCTCTAGTGGCTGGGAACAAAATATTTGGACACTATCTGTTTCCAAAGAGACACTAGAAACTAATCCCCACTGGCCATACTGAAGTCCGTTAAGTATGCAGCTTTAGTTCATTACCTAATGCCTTTTAGCATTTTTTGTGCCCAAATAATCCCCTCTGTATTTCAGGAAATTCTGAACCGTGCGTTGTGAAAGCTACCTTCAAACTTAAGATGAATGGATGAAGGTGGTATTTATAGAGAAAAGGAAATGCGTGTATTGTAAAAGATATTTAACTGACAAGTTTAAATAAGTAAAAATAATTTATCTCTTTGTTTTTGGCCTGAATTCAGAAAACTGAACCTGATGACTGTGAGGTGCTCAGTGGATGGTAGGAGAGGGCAGGATGAAGTATCAAAATGCTGTGTTGACACAGACTTCAAAAGGAAGTTCTTTCTACTTTTTAATACACTCCTGAGGATTTCCTCTGAAAATGCCGCAAGCCATTTTAACTCTGACTTGCAAAATTATGATCATCTGCTCAGGATTTTACCCAGACTGCAGCAAGGCATTGATTTTTTCCTGTAAAATTCTTATGTGTAAATTCTGTCTTGACTATTTGATGAAATACAGTAATTTTTTTTCTAAACCAAATAAGGCTTGAAATCTGTGCTATATTTTAAGAGCATTTTGACATGCAATAAGCTGGGTGGCCATCATTTGGTTGGACTACTGGTCTAAATTTGGTAACTGTGAAGAACGGGAGAAGAACAGTATTTATATAATTGTGTTACATGAAAATGTAGAGCTTTCCAGTCAAATCAGCAGCAATGTAAATTAGCATAGATAACAATAAATCTGACTGAAGAGACTAACACTTCAGTATAAATTTTATCAATTTGAGATTGGGTTACTTAGTACTATAACATTAGAAACTAGTAAAATTTCTGTAAACGTGAATAAAAGCCATATAGATAGGTCCCAGAAAGTGCATTAAATATAAGTCAATTGTATGACTACCTTTGTACCATGATAAGTATTCTTCTGTGATTTATTCCAGATACTCTGGAAAGTATTTTGGGATACAGTTTTCATACATGCTGTATAAATAATGCAGTTATGTTGTATGCTTTTAATACATCCTGTACGTAGGACGTGAAAGGGATAAATAGCAATAAACATTGTATTTAAACTTTCTATTCTGTTGTGTCAGCATTCATTTAGAAATAAGCTTACCTTAAAACCTTGCAAACTCGTAACTCTACACAGTCTTGTGTGTTCAAAACATGTATGAATGCAAAGGCGTTTCCTCTGGAGCCCTGATGTTCTTGTCAGTGTTTCCTTTGGCAGATGTGCTCTTGAGAACAGGAAGACACTCCCTTCCTAAAGACTAAAGACTCCTCTCAAAGCCAAGTAACAAAAGTAGATTAACTCTTTTTTAAAATAAAGAGCTATTGACTTCCACAGGATAAACAACAACTGGGCAGTGCAGCTCTTGCAAGAAAACCCAACAAGTTCAGGTCCCACAGATAACATCTGAATCCATCAGGGATGATGCTCTCCAGGCTTCGGCATGATGAGATCGGGATGACTGTGGCCCATCTGTGCTTACAGTTTACATCCACTAACCGATAGTAGAGATTTATCTTGTAAGACCATAAAAATGAAACAATCTACATGTCAACTAAATAAGAAGAGATCATGCAAACACGACAATCACAGTGTGACGGGTTTGCAATGCTCAGCTCAAGAATGTCAAGTTTTTTGAGTAATGCTTCCCTGTGTACCTGTATTCAGGACAGATTGCCAAAAGGACCTCACAAAACCTTGCAGAGATCAGCAGTGCTCAGTGCTGGACCTACAACATAAGATTCTGGGAGTTAGATACTAATGCTTTTCAGAAGGCTTTAAATCTTTTTTTTTTTTTTTTGACATCTGAAGACTTTTAGACATGGACAGATGAGCAAATAGGTAAGAAGTTAAGTTCTCTCCACAATGTTAAGTCTGTAGTTCTGTACAGGAAATCCCTGCTTCACAGAATGGAGACATACTTGGCGAGAGTTTCATTCCACTTACATTTAATTTCATTCCCATTCAGCACCTGGAGCTATTTGCATGTGTAAAACAAGAAGTGTGCTTAAGAGACCTGCTGAGTTAAGGCCCTTCCAGCCCTATCTCCAGCACTAGAACATGGAGGAAAGACAGGAGAACAAGGTGATAGGAGCCATCTACAGCTTAAGGTATGTACAAATTTTTACAAGAACAAGGGACCTGGTGGATTAAAGAGAAAATACATAAAAGTGAACATCTATGAGGTGACAATATTCTGTAAAGTTGTGTGTGGTGTGTAGGCTTACTACAGGAACCTGATAGTTGCTTCCCATATGTAAACCAGTGTGTTGACAGGTACAAGCCTATATAGGATTGCTTTTGAAGTGTTTGGGGCTTTTTAGATAAATAAAGTTAAGGGAGGAGTTATTTTCTTTAAATTAAGGAAAACAAAATGAATTATTAAAAAAGTGTATCATGCTGATTAATAAAGTTTAACGAAATAAATTGAAATAATTAAAATTATTCTATTTAATTCCAAATATTCATACCATTTTTTCCTGTTATTTTGAGGGTGGTTTATTTTGTATGTGTGGCTTGATTCCTCTCCTCTTGCACCTCAATATATCCACCTAGGTGCAGTAGGTTTTTTCTCCCTCAAACCTTACATTCTAAAGTTTCTTTTGCCCCTTTTCCTAGTGAAAAAGAAGTAACATTTATGACTTTATAAAAGTTGAAAGGAGAAAAGGACAATGGAAATAATACCTTCAACAGAAAAGAAGCAAAAGTCTTAGTTTTACTTTCAGTATCAATTTTGGGCAGACTCAAATATTTCTGACAGGATATTTTTTCACCTGAGGAAATTCAGCCAGTTGTACATCATGGCCAACTCCCCCTAAATGCCATATGACTAGAATACACAAGCTTAGTCATGACTGGCATTGATGAAAAAGAAACACTAAACATTCAGATACAAATGTCTGTTATAGCCTTCGTTTTAGCTATACTACGTGTGAAGATGAATCCTCCCGGGTCACATCTGGCTTTGTGTTGGTTTTTTTTCATGCGCTTTATTCTGTTTTGTTAGTATACCTGATTTTCTTCTTCATTAGTAATTTAATTTTCTTATAGAAATAATATTAAATTTCATATTAATTTGAGCCATGCTATTGCAGAATAAATTATATTTAACTCTAGATATCTAGTGACAGAAAACAGACTGACTGAAAACTGTGTCTAATAGCTCTTGAGACTAAGTCCTAAGTGGGAAACATAGGAAAGCCTGTTATGTACAAAAGAACAAAACCTCACATTTGGTTGTGTAGTTAGCTCATGTGAACGCTGATCAAAATAGTCAAGAAAGTGACACAAAATAAATCCTCTAATCAAAAAGGCCAAGAACGGTCTGAGAAAAATGATAAAAATATGACTGCACGGCAAATATTCTCTTTATTTTTTGCCCTGTTTTTCTGTGTTTGCACAGTTTAGCACACAAGTGGAAACCTGCTGCAAACAGCGGCATTACTTCTCTGTACGTGTAATAACAGCGGTGGAACGGAGATGAGCCCTCACCGTGTAAGTGCAGAGCAGTGGTCTAACGAGATCGCTCCTTCCAGACTCTCCCCTCCACGCGGACAGCCCTGGTGCTGTTTCCAGGCGCTGCCTTCCTACCTTCTCCAGCCTGCGCAGGAGAAAAAGGCTGAAGAGCAAGAGAAGTGTTCCTGCCTGCAAGGTGCAGCAGTGTGACGCAGATGGCGTGCTTTAAGCCTGCACTAGAGAGGCAGCAATCCAGAGAGCCTGTGTGCTTTGATGGGGGTGATCTGGTGAGAAAAACTCGAGGGATTTCCTCTTCCCCGAACTCTTGGGGAAAACTCCCCGAGGGATTTCCCACAGGAGCTGATCCAGGTTGTGCCTAGCAGACAGATTAAATGGTCTCTGTAGTCACTTAAGGTGGCTTTTCTCTCGCCCTGACCCCGGTATTTTTTTCCGTGGGTAGCTGCCTGTTTGATCACTCTGGTTTCCCCTCAGCCTTTCCGCTCACCCTCCAGCTGAGCAAACAAGGCGGTGGGCAGCCCTCCCGCAGCCCCGGGCAGGGCCCGCGTTCCTCCTGCTCGTAAACAACTGTTCTAACAACGGCTGGGAAATGTGCCTCTTCACTGTAACGTGGATCAAAAACCAAGGGGCATGGCTTTCGTAAACGAAAATGCGAAATCATGACCCTAAGGAGCATTTTTAAGCTTTCGCAGCTTTTGGAGTGTGCGGGGAGCTGGGGAGCCGCGCTGGGCCTCCGCTCCGCACCGCTCCTCACACCAGCTGCTGGCAGCGTTCCTCTGGGACACCCGCTCAGGTGCCAGCACAAGCAGCTGGTGACACGAGGACTGGCGCTGAGTGTCGCTCCGCTGTCCCCAGCGCCACCCCCCCCAGAGTTCCTTCCACCGGGGCGGCTCCTCCCGCCCGTCGCGGGCCTCCCTGAGGCGAGGTGGCGACAGGGGGCGGGGCCGCTCGCCTTGGCCTTCGCGTTCCGACGCAGCCGGGCCCTGCCGCCCTGCCGTCGCTTCCGGTAAGATGGCGGCCTCCGCGGAGGTGCGGAAGCTGCGCCGGCGGCCCCGCGGCCGGGCGGCTGCCCCGCTGACAGGCGGCGCGGGGCGGTATGGCAGCGGCGGGCGGCGGCGGCGGCCTGCGGGGCCGGAGCCTCCCCGAGCTGCGGGAGATGCTGAGGCGGCAGGAGCGGCTCCTGGCGGACCGGTGAGGACGGGCGGAGGAGCTGGCGCCGAGGAGCGGGTCAGGCCTCCCGCAGGCTCCGCCCGGCCTCCCGCAGGCGGCGGAGGACAAGCCCCTGCCTCGGGGTGACGGCCTTTCGGGGACCTCGCGGGGGCTCCCAGCTGGTGCCGCAGCAGCGGGGCTCTCTGAGATGCAGAGCTGCCGCCCCAGCGATGCCCCCCGTCCGTCCGTCCGTCCCGTCCCCCCCCGGCCGTGTCCCCCCTCTCCCCCACGGGCTGTGTTCCCCCCCACTCCCCTCAGG
>VZTO01013669.1:62467-75096 GCA_013400615.1 Syrrhaptes paradoxus | reverse complement strand
CCCCCGGGCCGTGTCCCCCTCCCCTCCCTCCCCGGGCAGTTTTCCCCCGGCCGCTCTGTAGCTTCTCTCATTTTCTCCGTCCCCGAGTCACACAAACCGCGACAGCTGGTTTATCACAGTGTGCATCCCAGGCTGCTGGTGCTCTGCGTCTCACCGCTTCCGAAATCTTGTCATTAGATAAGAAACAGTGTTCGAATGTGTCTGATAAAACAGTTCTGTGTCTCAGATTGAATTAGGATTGTTTATACCCTGTTAAGTAATTTTTTTTTTTTTCTTAGGAAATTCATTGCCAGGCTTCCAGATAAGGGTAAGAAGATCTCTGATTTTGCAGAAAAGCTGAAGCTTGCCATCTTACAAGAGGAAGAATTAGGAAGGACGGTGGAGCTGTTATCTGCTGTCAGGCTGGAGTTTCAGGTGAAACAGGAGGAGATTAATACAAGCAAACAGCAAGTTACACTGAAGGAGGACACACTGAACCATCAAGGTTCCTCAGTCTTTAATGAAAACTCTAATTTTAAAGAAGTTTCTGAGATTTCTTCTCAAAGGCAGGAGGCAGAACGTACTGTGCAAGGTGCCACGAATACAGCTCTGGAAAATCAGAGGACTCAGAAGAAAAATGATGAAATAAAGACTGTTACAAAAGATCAGAATCTTTTTTGTGAAGTTGTCTCCACGCCAGCCATAAGCAGTCATCCGAAAAATGATCAGCAGGTATCCCAGAGCAACACTGAGGATGCTGCAGTTGCTTTGGACAACAACGAGTTGGTTGATGCCTTTCAAAAAGTTAACATTCTAGATGCGGATAATAGTGAAAAAGTATTGGAAAAAGAGCAGAATGTGGCTAAACATAAGGGCACTATCTTTGGAAGCCTGTACCCCAAGACACCACATTATATTGAAGTTCTAGAGTCTAGAGCCAAGAACCCAGTCATAAAAAAAAGCAAATTTAAACCAAATGTGTAAGTATTATGGAATAGAAAAATCTTTTATGAAATAATTGACGTATATAAAATTGGAACTAGTACAGAACAAGCATGGTGGGTTTATTTTTTTGTTATGATTAAAGAGGTTTAAAGTCTGACATGCGAGGTTAACATGTTGGCTCTTTCGTATTAAGTGCCACAGAATCTCAATATTGAGCCCTGGTCTAATTTTACCCATTTGAAAGAATTGTCCTGAATCTTCACAGAGTTTCACAGCTTAAACTACAAAACTATTAAGCAGCTGCAAAACTTTCTCATGGATTGATTCTAGAACTTGTAGAACTTTAATAGCAGGTAACACCACCTCTAGAGAAATTACGCTTCACTTTGTACTGGTAGCAGTAGCAGTTTATGCTTTGTGTGACTCCCAATGCTTTGCTTGCTAATTAATTGGCATACTTTTTCTGTTCACTGTCAGGAGGAACTTTTGATATTGTCTCTCTGCAGAGAAACCTTTTTAGTTGTTCTGAGCACTGCTTAATTTTTGTTTGTTTAGGGTGTCATAACACTTCAGTTTTATTTTCAACTCTTATGTGTTGAAAATACCAAATTTTGGAACTGAAGTTTTTCAACATTGTGCTGCAAGTTTGGGTCACAACTTTTATGTTTTATCTCTTCCAGATTATCAGGAGAGCAAAGTGGATCATCCCATGGATCCCCATCCAGTCAGTCACCCGGGGGTTCTGGGTCTCCCATCACTGCTGAGGAAAGACGACTTAGAGATAAGAAACATTTGAATGACATCACTGCAGCTCGGCTGCCACCGCTTCACCATTCCCCTGCTAAGCTGTTATCCATCGAAGAATCCATCGCAATTCAGATACAGCAAAAAGAAGCTTATGAGGTAGGATTTAACAATTTGCCCTGAAAAGTAATTATATAATCGGGATCACTCCTAAACAAGAAAGCCTGAAGGGGTCTTTTCATATTGATGAATTCGATGATGAAATTGAGATGGGCAGACTTTGAGGAAAGGCGCTCTTTGTTGTATTTTATTCTTTTAATGATGTAATTAAATAATGTGTTCATCCCTTCTGAAACTGTAATTCCTGCGCTAAGCAAAATGCAGTGTTGCTCGTTATGTGTTGATACACTGACCTCATTGCCCTCACTTATCTCTGACTAGAAATTAAAATTGCCTCTTAGTCTTCAGAGGGGTTTTGGCTCTGGAATAAATGAAGGCCTGGCAGTATTTGTTATTCTTAAAATATGCAAGTGTCTGTGTTTGCCTTGATTTATGCTGTGCCCGAAGAATCTTGAGTTTGGAGGTTCTTCAAATTCTGTTGCAGTGGGTTTTGATTTTGGCTTTCCGGGTAGTGCTAAGCTAACGTTTCAGTTAGACACTATTGTAAACGTTTTTGTTGCTGCTTGTTGTTTTAAAAGCACTTGCTAATTTATTTATCTTGACACTTGAAGGGAGGTAGTTTATTTGGAATGTGGAGACAGATTTTTCTCTCAGGTTGCTGAGTGACATGTGTTGCTATTGCTGCGTGGTTACTGGGCACAGCTGCTCTCTTTGTGGGCTGGTTTTTTTTCTGTTAAAGCTGACCTTAGTGTATCACAGGTGAGCATGGCCACATGGGGAATTTCAACTCTTATAAAAAGATCTTCAAATATTAATAGCACAGTTAAGTAGAAGTGTGAAAGGAAACCTGAAGTTTCTTTGCTAGTTACTAGAACATTTAATTACACCCGCTCTGGAATTACTCATGTTATTATGTCAAGCTTATACTTTAGTATATTAGTTTTTTCATAACCATGATAAAAATGACAGATGAATGCTTTTTCTAACTTGCATCCTTTTTTTTTCCTTTTATATAGGAAATGCAAGCTAAGCTTGCAGCACAGAAGCTTGCAGAGAGACTGAATATAAAAATGCTCAGGTTTGAACCAGAGGGGGAGGCCTCAATGCAGTACAGAGAAGTGAGAGATGAAGATTATTTTTCAGCAGAGGACTGAGTTCAAGAAAGGATGTCTGAGGATGAGCCATGTGACTGATTTTCATGCAGTGCTTCTTAAAACCCAAACCTGGATATTGAGAATGCTTCATCTAGTCATTTTTTTCGGTAAATTTTAACATTGCAGCTATGGGAAGGATTCAATATAAACCACACCTTAAAATAACACTTTCTACCCTTATGTTGTGAATAGTTAGGAATTTCAAGTTATTTTGCAACTCAAATTCCGTTTGGGCTTTAAGGGACTCGGACTCTGCTGTTTCATTTTTGGTTATTACTGCAAAGCGCATCAAGAGATCAAGTTAGTCTGAAGACTTCAGTATTTTTATTAAAGGTCTTGATGTTTTTCCTTATTTTTGTACACTGCTTTCATACTTTGGAACACTGTTTTTTCGTAGTCGGGTACTGTAAATTAAGAGATCCACCCTCTGGTTTTTTTGAAGAAAATGTTCTATGTATTTTGAAGTTTTAGCTGCTCTTTGGAGATAAAAAAAGAGTTCTTCCTTACATCTTCTGCCTTTTAATATGAATTTTGAAAGATAAGGAACATAGCTAATAAGTGTTTCATAATCATATTACACTGTTGGTTAGGGTATTCTAAGTCTAGTATAAGCATCATTCTATAAAACCTCAGAGATTCCTTGTGTAGCCTGCAGCAGCTGTGTTCTGAAAGGCTGCAGCAGCAGTGTGTGCAAGGCTCTCCCTGGATGTGTACATATTCCTGCAAGAGTGGTGTCTCTGGAAACCAAGGGTGCTCCAGTTGTGAGTCTTTCCGAAAGCTGCACAGTACCGTCTAGAAATGGGGGATGAGAGTCCCTGACACTTCTTGAGTGCATACAGCACTTTGCTAGCCGGCTGTAACTCTCTCCCAAATGCTCCACAAGCTCTCCTGGCAGCCCCTGTGGCACAGTCCATCCCCTGGCAATGCCGTTTGACAGGTGGAACTGCTGCCAAGCTAAAATGTGGTATTTTTTGACTAGGTCATCTGTTGCTCATCTGTGATGCCTCTTTCCTCTCACAGGTTTCTTGTTTTCATTGTTTTCTCATCACCTGTCTGCTCTTCCCTTCTCCTTGTAAGACTTATGTTCTGTTACTAAAGCAAATTCATCTTCTGCATTCCTGCACCACCTGTTCCCTTTCCTATGACAGATCACTGCCTGTGTCTGCATTGAACTTCTGCCACGTGTCATGCACCCTCCTGCCCTTGCTACTTTTGCTTTCTGTAACTCCATCTAAATACCAGCTTTGCGCCTGGGCACCTTCTGCATACCTGCATACCTGTTGGGATGCACCGATCTTGAGCTTGGAAGAAGCACTCTTTGAACGCTAACCAACTATCTTGGGCCTGTTTACCTTTAAGTACCCTGTCCCACGGGATTTCCCCTAGCAACTGCTTGAAAAGGCCGAAGTTGGCCCTACTGAAGTCCAGCGTTGCTANGGCCTGTGACTGCGAGGCTGCTGCCAGCTGCCTGTAGAAGGCCTCATCGACAATTTCATCACTGCCCGCCTGAACTATGAGTAGTGGGTAGTAATCAGTGGGGTGAACCAGCTCTGGGAGTTTTCTAGTTTACATCCCTGACCCGGGCCCCAGGGAGGCAGCACACTTCCCTACGGCTCGGGTCCGGTCTGCAAATGGGCCCCTCCGTTCCTCTGAGAAGGGAGTCGCCTACCACAACCACCCTTCTTTCTGTCCTGGCAGAGGCAGTCTGAATGCGCAGAGTCGACTGCCTCGCCCTTGGAAACCTCTCAGGGGAACCTTCCCGCGTGTCCCCACCTACCTCCCCTTCAATGTCCAGTGCTGCAAACCTATTGCTCAGGGGAACGCGGGGACATGGGACAGGCAGAGGGGGGGTTTGCCCACGATACCAAACAGGGACCCTGTCCCAACCCTCCCCATCCCTCAGTTCCCCCTCCTCTGCCTGACAGGGCAGGGGGTCCGCCCCCAATTGTGGGGTATCTCCCTGGTGCCTGAGGGAGAGAACACGCCATCTGGTTTGCCAGCTGTGGTGGTAACATGGTCTAGAGGATTTAGATGTCTAAAAATTTACATTACATATTTGGGAAATAACGTTTAAAAAAAGAAAGACCTAAATGCTGCTATACTTAATTATTTTGGGGGACTGTAAGAGCAACTAAGGGTAGAAAGGGTGCATAAGCTTTTTCCTGGATTTTAGAGTTAGACCTAGCTGACAGGTCAGCGGTTCTGTTAGTAGTTTCTGTCTGATGGCTTGTGGACTGCTTCTAAGGGCCAGGTGACAAAAAAAAAAGAAAAGTCAGTGGCAGTAAGCTGAGTTCCCATGTGGGAGAAACGGGGCCTGAAAATTGAGAGAATTTGAAAACCATGGCTCAGTGCTGTGGAATTTCGGAACCTGCCCCAGGGATGCAGTGTCAGGAGTCGGGGAAAAGAATACGCAGACACTGCGGAGTGGTGAACGGAAACCTGTGGGTTCCCATGGCAGAGCCCGGCCATGCTGCACCCGCAGCCCCTGGGCAGTAGTTGGACGGTTTCTGCTGGAGCTCGCAGCCAGTTCCCATGTCGCGGACACACCACAAGCTGGCAGCCTTTAGCAGCCTCAGGGAGGAGGTAGGACCTGACTGGCCTGGGTTGCAGGCGGAGGTCTGTCTGGCCGTGGTTTTGTGCAGCTCCATCCTGTTCCCTGGTCCAGGAGGCTGGCTGTAACCTCAGCTGTGTACCCTGCTGGCTTTTGAAAGAGAAAATGATCTGTAGGGGGACCCTGTTCAGAACATTTTTGGCCTAATTTGAGTGGCATCTGGCTCATGATCTGCCTTTAGCAGGCCTGTGGGGAGGATCCTTGGGCCAGGGGAATTGTCGTGGATTCTTGACCTTCAACACCAAATGAATGGCACACAGGGGACAGGGAGTGGCAGTCATGTGTTGGAAGAAGCTGTGCCCTACCCTGTGGGCTCTGCTGTAGGAAAAGGTGGCTTTTCTCTGCCTTGCCAGCCTTGCTGCTTTTTCAGAGCAGTGTAAGAAGGAAGTGTAATTTCTCCCCAGTGCCTTGTAAGGACAGATTTTTCAGGGAGTGGGTATTGCATGGTGTGGTCTTGTTCCAGGGAGGTGCTCACTGAACTGTATTTTTCCGGAGTTTGTGGTTCATGTTTTGTTGCAAGCCCTGTGCTCTCAGGGTGGTGTGTGTGGAGATCACCACTGAGATTTCCTGGTTTCCTCATGTTTGTTTTTAGGTTGTGCACTCCCACGTTTTGGGAGAGAAAGGGAAGTAGAAAAGACAGCGGTGTGAAAACAACATTTATTTTGCTGTGGTACTTTTTTTGTATTTCGGTAAGCTAATGATGGTGTTTTGTTCTCACACTTCTGCAGCACTGTGTCACTGCTGATGTTGTGGCAGGCAAATGTTAGTTTACTGTGGTCCAAACATTTTGCGCTCTCGCTGGATGTGAGTGCTTAACTCCACTGACTCCTTTGTGAATACTGTAATTATTATTCCATACGTATGCAAACCTTTAGAGGCATTTACTCATCTCTTGTTTAAAGCAACTGTTTTGATAATTTTGCTGTTAAGATTTTATTAAATTGGTCCTTGATGCGGTGAAGCATGAAAGCAGGTACTGAAGTCAAAGCTTTATTCCTCTAGGAATGTTTGTGTGCAAGTGCTCTGTTGAACTCAGATATTGGCTCTGTGTGCGAGGGGATATGTGAATAAGAGTTGTGAGCCAATTACTGAACGTGAGGAGACGACATGAATGAGCACAGTGAAATGTGCGTGGGAAGCAAATTGATTTTCAGCTTGCTAGAATCATTGAATTAAGTATTTCACTCTTAATCGTTCAAATATAAGGAATGTGTCCTCCAGCGGTAAGTATAAGAGAGATTTCTTGACAGGGAAATTTGTCGGAATTTGTACTAAGTGACACCCTCGTTGCTTTTCTTCTGGGTTTGATGTTGGGGACCCTGATTGTGTCATGCACAAATTGGCACATCTCCATCGGAGTCATGAGGGAGATAAGCGGGGCCGTAATGCATAATGAACAAATTCATATTTCTCCCTTTATCCACACAGCTGGTATCAATGTAGTTGCTTTTTAGATCGAGGCAGTGAGATAATGTAGCAAGTAGTTGCAGTCCAAGGTTTTCTGAGTCTCTGAAGCTGAGCACTTTTGACACTTTTCTTGAATAGAAACTTCAGTTGCAAAATTTCTGTCTGTGTTTTTCTTCTGTTGTGGTTTGTTTTTCTTTTTTTCTGAAAAATGTTTTCTCAGTTGTTACTGGATGCTAGTAACATATACATTTAATTTACTTGGAGATCAGTTCCGACAGTGGTGGGAGTACCATAGCTCTGGCTATAACAGCATGCGATCTGCATCCGTCTCTGAACTGAAGCCACCATCTGCACTGCCCTCCCAGGGCATGCGACCTGTGCTGCCACGAGCACAAATCCTGTGACAAAACTTGCAATTCTGCAAGAAGCTGTGGGATTTTTTTACTGCACACACAGAATCACAGCTGAATCTGGAGGTGCAGTGGCACCGTTTGTGGACGATCTCAGTGAGGGAGAATGACTCTCAGCAAGGCTGAATGCTCAGCTGCTGGGGCTTTCTCTGGTGGGGGGATGTGCCTTCCCAAACTGACAGTGGAGGGAGAGAAGTAAATGACATAATCAAAGAGATTTACATTTCCGAGGCATTTAGAACCCCCCTGCCATAGGCAGGGAGGTGTCCATCTCTTACTGATCCATTAGAACTACAATGGGTGACGTTGCTCACAGAGAGGAACCTGGTGGATTTGAGTACTAACATGGAAACATGGAGTGGCATGGGCACTGTTTTCCCCAAACATTTTATATCTCTGCTTCCATTTATGTTGAATTAACATTGATTTTCTTCTGTTTTCTTACAAATCTTTAAAAATAAATCTTCCAGAATTTGCCTACACACCAAATGAACCAACTGGTTTTGGACAACAGCTCTAGATAGATAGAAATGAGCTGTGTTAGCCAGCTCTTTGGATTTGAAGGTAGGAAATCTTCAGAGACTGTGGCAAGCTCCTTCTGTTTAAGTCACTGTTATGAGTGGCCTGTGTTGACTCCTGGTTACTATAAAAGTCTCACTATAATTGTGGTTTCCAGAGTTATCCATCAATTCCGTTTGTAATTATGTGTGAAATTACTTTGTCATTGGCTTTTCCCCTGCTTTTTCCTGAAGAGAAAAAACCCCAAAACAGATTCACAAAATCTTCACTATATGCTATAATATTTTCTTTGCTGAGCCAAGTTGTTTCATACTGGTTAGAAGTTCTTATTCCCTAGTTGCACATGTATTTCTCTGAGCTGCTTTAAATTGGCACTGTACTGATTATAGTGCTGCTTAAACAGTCGCTGATGATAAATATTATCCTTGCACAGACATTGGGCATCATCATATGTCATGTCTGCAGACCAGTTTTTTTGCCTGCACGGCAGATTTTTGTGGCTGTGAGCCAGGAATTTTAATGAAAGAAAACATCAAAGATGCAGAAGAAATGAGAATATTAGTCAAGGAAGATACACAGTGATGATCTCTGATAACCCCTGGTAATTGACATTAGAACTATGTGGGAGCAACTTAAATAAACATCTGGACACTGAGTTTAGACATTTCCAGTGACAAAACCCAGACAGATCTTCTGGACTTGCAATAATAAATATTTCAGCGCAGTCCACATGAATCAACTTAGAATTCTGTTTTCAATTATTCTAGTTTTATAAATATATCATAGTTAATTATTCAGGGATAGAATTTCTTTTGAAGATTAAGGAATTTGATATTTGCTTCATTCACATAAAGTTCCATTTTTTTTTTATTTATATCAAATTTATTTCTGTTTGTACAAAAACAATAGTGAAAGCTTGCCAAGAGCCATTAAAGCAAAATGCAACTGAACTTTTCCTGGGGTGGAAGGGCCTTTTCTGAAAATCCTGGCAGTGCACTTTACTTCATTCCAGCTATGGTAACCACTTAAATTGTGCTGAAAATAAAATGATAAATAATATTTTTTTAAAAGTTATTCTCCATATTTTTAAAGATGCTTTCCTTATCTTTTTCACTTGTGGTAACATGGTAGTGCTAGGAAGGAGGTATCCCTTAGAGACAGTGAAGAGATGTTGATGTGTATAAAAGTATTTAAAAGAGGTAGCAATGAAGCTACAAGACTGAGTGGAGCACTAGTTGCAGTCCAGATCTGATCCTGATATTACAACCGTGATGAGGCAATGGCTAGTAAAAGCATGCTCAGCTTTTGTGCAACTTTTATATTCCTTAGAAAAGCCTCTAATGTGGGCTATGATTGCAGAATAACTTATTTCAGAAAGAATGAATCATGTCTCTGAGGCTGCAGTTATTTACACATTATATTAAAATGACTACACTCATGCTTTTTTTTCATTCTTATTTGGAGAGGTATCTTTGTATCTTTGTTGCCAGGGGCCCTGGACAAACTGAGGGAGTCCTATGAAGAGCATTCAGGATTTAGTAGTCTTCATTGCTGCTTTCAGTTTAATTTATGCTTCCCCGTAGCTCACGCTGTCCACATCAGCACGTGTTCCTGCGGTTTCCTACCTTGGCTGTCGCTAGCTGGAGCACTGCTGTAAGCTGGCTGCCAGCGGTGGTGACCCGCTGGTTAAGTTATGCTATACCAACAGGTTAAGAAAGTTTTAGGGAACTGCTGTGTTAGCCTGACCTACAGGTTGCTATCCCTTTTGGAGGTGGAAGAGACAGAATTGTGTTTGAGTACACATCAGGAAGTGCCTTCTATGCTAGCTGTCCAAAGTGGTGTGTCCTGAGTCAGGCTGGGGTTCATATGACAGTTCGGGTTAGAAGGGACCTCAAGAGTGCTCTTGGCCAACGTCCTGCACCAAGCAGAGTCAGCTGCGAGGCCACAGGAGGTTGCTCAGGGTTTTAACACAGTCTGGTACTGAAAACCTCCAAGGATGGAGACTACACAACCTCTCAGGGCAGCCTGTTCCTATGTATGACTCTCCTCCTGGGGGTGAAGAGTTCTTTAAACGCAGTCTGAACCTCTCTTCTTTCAGCTTATGCCTGGCCTTGCCTTTTGACAACCTCCTCATAGGTACTGGAGGGCTGCTGTTCGATCCCCTCAGTGTCTTCCCTTCTCCAGGCTGAACAGGTACACCACTGGCTCCTGCAGCTTGCTCTTTACCAAGACCCCCAGGGCCTTTTCAGCAGGGCTGCTCCCCAGCTTATTGTCATTTCTGTGCAAATCGTAGGCAAGCACATTAGGAAGCTGATAAGTGTATTAAATTATTCAGTTCTATCAGATCAATAAAATCTGTTTCATCTTTTGAAAAAAAAAATGTAACCTAGCCTGCTTATCCTGATCTGAGCCTATCTAAAACTTCAGTGTTAATTAAAAAAGGCAATCTGTGCTTTGTAACCCTTTCTGCGTACTATAAAAATGATGGATAAGGAAGCACAGTGAAAGCCATAAATCAGCCTTGAGTCTGATAATCTAATAAGAGTGTCTCTTTGGCGGTTTCACCTCTTGCTCATTGATCTATAGCTTGGTAATTAATTTCCCCTAGTTTTAACCTTGTATTTATTAGAATATCTAAGTCCTTATTTCTAAAACTATGCACCGGAAATTTGTGGTGTTATAGTTCAGACAGTGTAATCTATTCATTGTTATAGGTACACAGAGGAGGAAGACAAATCATGTAGAGGTTTATAGCTCAGAGATGCATTTGAGGAAAGACAGGGAATAAAGCTGAATGGGTGAAGCTAAGAGGAAAATGTAGATTGTGACTATTAAGTGAAAGCTCTTGTAACGGAGGAATTATGCCTCTTGTTTTGTGCTGGAGACATCAGACTGTGCTTTCACTGGCGGATTGAGGATCTGTGGGAGACTGTCACCTGAACTGCACATTTTTAAAAACAGGGAGATGAGAGATAAAGTTTCAAAGGTCTGGAGGGAGCAGCGGTTTGTGTTTCAGCCTGTGTCACATCTGTCTAACCTGTGTATGTGGTCCATAATTCTCTGACACAGTTTAGGAGGCAAGAGCTCCAGAGGACTTGGAGTGTTCTTTCAAGTGTTGGTATGTAAGAAAGGATAACTCCAAAATGTTTGGAGGCTCTAAGATTCAGTGATGTAGAGATCGGGATGAAAGCCTATAACACACCTTTTCCAGCCATCTGCCAGGAAGGGGAGCACGACACTCATCCTTAAGCCTAGACTATTCTTAATTTTATGTTCTCTGCTAGATTGATGTCTAAGTAAATAGCTTTACTAGTGGGAGTAGAGGAGGAGATGTGAGAATCAGATTACACTTTATCATGGAACTTCATATGAAGTCCATACTTTGTTGCCTGGACGCTGCAGTGAGATGGATGTTTGTGGTAAGAGTGGTGTTTGTAGGAGCGATATATGTCACAGGGCTGCCCTGGAGCAGGTCGCATTTAAATACATGACACATGGGCTTTGATCAAGGACCACCTGGCCATGTCTAGGCAGTGGAGAACCAGGAGACTTACTGAAGGACAAACTCTCCACTTTACAGCCTGCCACTGCAGCAGGAAATGTTGTTCCAGGTTATGGTTATTAGTAATACTGGTGCTGTATAACACAAGATCACCCAACAGGACTAATTCAACCAGGATACAACTTACTCTGGTCTATTTAGCCAGGGCAGGCAGTGTGCTGCTCCCTTTGTGATTTTATGCCAGTTGTGGAAGGACAGGCAGTACCGGATCCAGCATACAGCCCGACAGGAGAAGGGTGTTTTTTGGAACTGCTAGAACAACTGTGAAACTCACAGGGTCAGTCTGAACCAGAGTAGCCATGTGTTTCACCTGCCCAGCAGTGTTTTGTTCGTAGTCAGGACTGGGTGCTTAAAAGCAGGCTTACTGTTTGATTGAGCCATGACCTCAGTAAAATCCCAAATTGTGCTTCTGTCTGGAGAGTTGATGTTGCCCTTGGTCACCCTGTTCCCCCTGCAGAGCTGAGCTGTGCCATGAAAGGCATTTTGTCACTTTTGTTGTTATGCCAATGGTTCAAGGCTGCCATAGTGATTTTAAAGCCTAAGGTAGAGAGAAACCAAAATTTCCGCCCCCTCCCCCCCCCCCAAAAAAATGGCTTTGTTTGGAACTTCCTTTAGAGTTTGAGAATTGTAACTAGTTTTTTATGTAATTAGCTAGTGCATTCCTGCCATAACACCATTAGAGGCATTGACATGGCAGCAGGCAGCACCCCCAAAAGCTGGCTGGCTTGTCAGGGCACTGGAGGCAATGTCCTCATTAGCACTGACCTCTGCCTGGGTTAATGAAGCCTGCTAATGAATGACGTTGTGCTAGTAGTGTACCTTTGTGTCAGTAGAGTAACCAACCAAATAAATTTAGAGTATTGTTTAAGAGGGTTTTCAAATGTCTTCTGAGACTGCTACTGAAAAATACAGGCATGTGCAGCCCTGCCTGGTACTCCTTCTGTTTGCATTGCTTGGAGAGTAGCTGGCCTGCTGGCAACGGCTGGGGGACTGCCTGACACCAGCACTGAGGTGCTTCTGTGGATTTGTCATATTCTGTCAAGCTAGGCTAGCTGACATAATCATGTAACAGCTAGTTCTTTCATGACACTGTAATTAAATATCATAGAATCATAGAATCATTAAGGTTGGAAAAGACCTCAAGGATCATCAAGTCCAACCGTCAACACAACACCACC
>VZTO01013669.1:15145-62459 GCA_013400615.1 Syrrhaptes paradoxus | reverse complement strand
AGAGAGTGATGAGGTCTCCTCTCAGCCTCCTCTTCTCCAGACTGAACCCCCCCAGCTCCCTCAGCCGCTCCTCGTCAGCCCTGTGCTCCAGACCCTTCCCCAGCTCCGTTGCCCTTCTCTGGACCTGCTCCAGCCCCTCAATGTCCTTCTGGTGGGGAGGGGCCCAAAACTGACCCCAGGATTCAAGGTGCGGCTTTGAATATGTATATCAGACCTCCTTAGGGAGCTTAAGGAGAAGGGAAACAAAGAAGCAGGAGTGACTCCCTGCAAGCCCCCTGCAAGCGAGGGGCCAGGGCTCTGGGGAGAATCCCAGCCTTGAGGCCTGGCCCTGGGATTTTGTTTGTGAGGGGGCAGAAAGACGCCGGGGTGGCAGCAGTGGGGATGGTGGCTGTACCCGGGCCCTGGGTTGCTCAGGCAGGGAGGCGCTGGGCTCAGGGCCGCTGTGTGCGGGAGGCTCAGGTGAGGGACTCTGGGCTCTGCAGGTGCACGGGGCACAGGCCCTGTGGGACGCTGGGGCCATGGCAGCTGCAGGGCAAGGCAGGATGGCGCGGCCTCCCCTGGGCTGCCGGGAAAGCTCAGTGAGAGCTGAGGAAAAACTTTAAATGGGCCATAGCCTGAAGATATTATACTCTCCCTGGCTGACAGCCCCGGTCTGGAGACCAGCCAGGGAGGACGAGAATGGGGCCCTGGGGGTCCAAAGATATTAACAGAATAAATAACTGCGGCCGCAGCACCCCTTCCACTCCCTGCAGCGCATTCCGCGGCGGGGCCGGCAGCACCCTTCCTCTCCCGCGGCCTCCTGAGGTAAATCAGGCACACCACGTCTGCTTCGTGTTATTAGAAGAGGGAAATGAAAAAAAACCAGTGTAAACACTCCTACAATTGCTGCGGAAACTGGGTATAACCAGGTTATTCAAAGGGGAAAACCGAAGCCGTTGGTGTATGCCAAGTTTGCCTTCACATCTGTTAATGGAAGGGGATGGTTCTGGAAAAAGAGAAGCTGTGGTTTAGGGCCTGGTTCAGGAAAGCCTGTCAATGTACTTCACAGAAACAGGCTTAAATCTGTCCCTGTTCAGGGAAACCCTCACACGTGCTGGTGCTCAGGCAAATAAAGATGTGTTTCAGAGCGGAACCGTGGGAGGAGAGCCGGGCTCCCCGGCAGGCGGGCGCTGGGCGCAGGGCACCTCAGCCGGGAAGTGGCTGCTGTGGCGGTCAGTGCTGAGCCCCTGTCAGAGCTGAGCTGCTGTCAGTGCTGAGCCCCTGTCAGCCAGTCCGTGTTACACAGTAAGGAGAAATGAGCGGGGATTTAAAAGCTATTTAAAGAAGAGAAAATGTCACTGTTGCTATTATTACATGATGATCGTATTGTTTTATTATTATGCTATTTCATTATCATCCACAACATCACGTTTCTGAGTTCAGCACTGTCATTTTAACATCAGACAGTTAGTTGTTTACCTCAGAAAAATCTTTATTTCAGTTTAGCATGCAGACAGGCTTAAACTTAAAAGACAAGTTTTCTTCGGCTCTGCTTGCTCAAGTGGATGCAAGTTCGTGGCATATTTTATAGACCCATCCCCTGCTTCTATAAGAAACTAAAAAATCAAAATCGTTAGCTGCTATGTTCAGGTTTCTTGGTTGTAATTTAAAAATATAATCCCATAGGAAACACAGTGTTGTTGTTACCCATTATTTTATTGTGAGCTTTAAAATATTCAGTAGGGGGTTTTGGGCAGGTTTGGTTTTGTTTTTTTTTGAACACTCCATCTTCTGTATCTGACATATATGAAAATTTTGGCTTCATTTGTATAAGGTGATTTTTCTGTGCCTGAAATCTCAACTCATCAGCTCTAGAGGTAAAATATCTTCTTAATTCTGTCAGTTAAAAAGAAGCCAATGCTTCCTATGATTACAAATAAATAAATAAGTAAATCATCCGGTACCTGAGCTTTCCTGTTTGGAAACTGGCTTAATTTTTACTGTTTGGAATTGTCAATACGGAAAATAACAACAGCAGAGGGTTAGAGCATGTTCTGTGACTGCTCAAATACTCTCAAGATATTTAGGTTTTATAAGTTGTCTTTTAATTTTACACAATAAGCTATTTTTATGTAAAGAGTACTTTCATTCAGTTGTGTAGATGTTTTTCTAATAGGTGTTTTTTTTTCTAAATTTCCTTTGTAAGTAGAATAATAAAAATATGAATAAAGGAATACTCAATAACTGGAAAACCTTTCACACTTTCTCTGGAACAGAACAAAATGGTTTAAATAACAGACTATAAAAACTAGTCTTTAATATGTTACTGAACTGTTAAAGCTCTAAATTTTAAGATGCAAGGCCATTATTAAATTATGACACAATCCTGCTTCCTGACATCTTTAAATGTATATATTTTATAAGTAAGCTTACATACATATATGGCATTTGGAAGGATTTGGACAAAGTGTATTAATTCCATCTTTCATGAGCTTTTGTACATCTTGTCTTGCAGAGTACTTAGGGAGCATGAGTATTTTCGAAGATATCTGTGACATCTGTTCTTAATGTTCTAACATCTTTCTTCCATGTACGTTTGATAGACAACATACTTTTGGCAGTCTTTGTTATTAGAATTGCCAAAATGTTGATATTAATTTGAGTGCGTTGGTTTTCAGTGAGCGCAGGCCAGAATGAGCCTTTTCAGAGACTCATCTTTGGAACTGAGTTATTTCTAGAAAGCCAAATGTTTCAAAATTCTTTTTAGGTAATCAGAAATAGATTCATAATAGAATAAGGAAACAATTTCTGTTCAGGAACAGTTGTTCAAATATATCTACTCCCTCATCTTTATTTCTGATCTGTGTGTTTTAAAATATAACACTGTGTTAGAACTCCATCCAAGTACCAGGCGTGGGATTTTTCTTCACTAGAAACTTAACCCTCCTAAATGCCCATTTAAAGTGCGTTGATATGAGTGTATAAATGGCATTTCATTAAGAGATTTCCTGAGACTTAGGTGTTAGTGTTAAGCACTGTGCTGTGCAGTTTTTGTAAGTCAGAGGACAGAGTGAAGGACACAGCCAGGAGTTAAGTGCCAGGGCTGCTTCTGCAACACGTGAGAAGCCCCCTCTGAATGAGTCGTGCAAAGTCCAGATCACACCAGAAAGTAAAAAGAGAGCCAGTAAGGAAGTACCTCCAGGTACTCTGGATTTGCAGGCTGGTTCCTGACAGGAGAAAAGGTTCCTGGGTATTTATTTTCAGAAGTTAGCTGACTATCATTTCTCTGAAATCACACCATCCAAAGACTACATGAGTGTAGAATTCAGCTGGAATTACATCCCTTTATTTCAGAGAGCCTATTTTCTTCAGGTCTATTTCTCATATGTCTCTGAAGAATTCATTAGCCACAGGCCTGCAAACTATTCCGTACTGGTGTAAGCTTTTCTCCTCTGGGGAAGCTGTTCTCCAGGTTAGCGAGCCTCAGGGAGAACATGGCCTGGGTTTCTAACCTATCTGACACGTGGAAGGGAAAAACTAGGTTCCAGTTGCTCTTAGAAGGATTGTTGTGGTGGACAAGCTGTATAACCCACTTTTTCCTACTCCAGAAAGAAAGATGAGGCTGCTACTACTCCTCTGGAGAAGGCAAGGCCAGTGTGAGCAGTGAGAATGTATACTGGACCAGACACAAGTTGATGACTGCATGAATCCTGATGGACCCCAGTGCGAGAAGTAAGTACTGAGTTGTACAGCCCTCCCACGACTGTGGCATGTCAGAACACATGTAGAAGCCAAGCGTTAGGTACCAAGGAAACTTCAGGGTGATAACTGGAGCACAAATGGAAATGAGGTACCTTCAGTTAGAGAGCAACTGGGAGACAGTTTTCAGCACTGCGCTGCAGTTTTAATCTATGTGTGATACTCAAAGGGGAATTCAAGTGGAAGCCGAGAGTGTATCAGTTTCATCCATTGGACCTACTCTCGTAAAAAAGCTGGGATTTAGCCCTGTGTGACCAAGAATGACTACTGGGGATATTTTATACATAAGATACATGAGCCAAATATCTGATCTTACGTTTATATCTATTTCAGAATCTGCAGAAACAGATGTGAAAAGCCCACGCAGACACTGAAATGCTGTCCCTGTCAGGGTAAGAGTGGCATTTCATAACAACTTTATCACAGATCAAATCTTGTTATGTGATATTTAATTTTGACTGTGGATGTTTTTCTTATTACAAAAAGCAAATTAATTAAGGTGCTTTATTGATAAGTGTTGCACTATGTTACAAATATTTATTGGCTGAATTAGTTTTTATTTAGAATCCTGTAAATTCAGTGTAACTTCAGTGATGAGAAATTCACCCAGAAGTGAAAAAACACAAATCCACTCACAATCATTATCACCCTGACTCATTCCAACTCTATGAGAATTTTATATGTTGTGGTTTTTTCCCCCATAAATTAGTTTTGCTATTACCCAAACTGAGATATATAGACCTTTCCTGTTAATTTTGTAGAAGGAAATCCCTAGACATGAGCTCTGTAGTAATGGTTATCGTTCTGTGGCTGTAAGGATAGCTATGGATTCTTCTTTGTTCAGCATGGGGAAAGAATATGCTTTACAATGCACGAGATACCAGCAAAATATTTTCTTGAACTGCCTGACTAGTGTAACTAGTGTAATGTCATCACGGCAACAGACACACAGATCAGAAAGTATCTCTGAATTGTTGTTTTGATATTTTTATTCCTGTCATAGTTTAGCTGAATTATCTATTTCCTATAGGAAACACACAATATAGAAATTTTCAATATCACTTATCCGGCATACTTTCCTAAATCCAGTGGATTTTGGCTTCATCTGCCGCAATTTGAGGGCTTTATGTGCAGTCAGAATGAACTAGGCGTGCATCCTGATGTACCTGATGCTATGTGTCAATCTGGCATTCAGACTTTTGGGACTGTAAGAACAAGTCTGCAGCACTCACATAAGAGATGCAGCCATGTCCTGACTGTCCCTTATATTACCTCTTAAACGTTCCCTATAACGTCTCTGGTGTCTCACCGACCTTACATGAAGCAATTGAATATTGCTGCAGAGTAAGTAATAAATAAATACGCAAGCATGCATCAAATGTGCCTGAAAACTAAAATGATAAACACGAAACAAGAGCCAAGTGTCCCCTCACCCCTTGGCGAAGATGTGCAGTTTCTTTTTCTCTCAGTAGATGTCAGCAGCGCTACAAACTTGCCCCGTTTACCGCTTCGCGAGTCCTGTTCACAATTTTAACTCGTTTTCCAGTTTCAGCAAAGGAATAGCCCGTCTAAACCGGTGGAATCTACCGGCCTCTGAGACGGGATTAGTAACTGCTGTTCAGCATCTTAGAATAATATTGTATTCTCAGTAATGCAGAGCTCATACAGCACTTAGTAGAAGGGGCTTATTGCTACATTTTTAGAATTTTCTGAACATTTACCTCACGTTCGCCCTCCAGGCAAACGTGAAGTAATCTAAGATGTCTAATATTTTGCTTGTTTCTGTGAACTAAATCAAAACCGTGGGAATGTTTTCATATAATTTGGTTTACTCCTGTCTCCTACAATACATCTTCAACTGTTCAATTAACTCTGTCTGCTACAAGAAAGGGGCACAATCGTATCCTGAATGAAAGCAATGGGAGGTGTTCTGTTGGCTCTGCTGGGAGTTGTGTCAGCTCCAGGGGAGTTCACAACCACAAAGGAAGGATGTGGAAGGAAGTTTGTTACTAGAATTTTGTGTATGTGTGTATGGCAGGGAGAAAAAAGGGTGTTTATTTCTGTGTGCAAGGAGCATTCATTTTGCTGCGTATTATAAACTAAACAGAAATATTTCAAAAACATCATGTCTGTGAAAGGGGGACCAGAGAATAAACATTCCAGTGTCTATTTGGTTAGAAATGAAGAAATTTCGTTATCTTCTGGTTCTCATGGGAGGGTCTCTTCCTTCATCCGTTCTCCAACAGGAATGTTTAATTTTTTACGATATATCAGGTACTTGTGAAGTGTGTCAGATTTGCACTTTTGGAAGTTAAAATCATACCCTCAGAAACAGGGTCAGCCCAGAAAGCAGCTGTGAGCATCTCTCTGCGTGCCTGGCAGTGCTGGGGACGTTTTGTGTGATCTTCACTTGTCTGTAGGGAAATGGGCTGTGACCATGTTATCCTGGCTGCGGAGTGTTCCTAGAAATGCTGTAGCAGAGCTGGCCAGCTCCAGAGCCAGATTCCTCTAACAGGAGATGCAGCCACCGAAAAAAAAAAAAAAAGGGAGAGAGAGAGAAAAGAGAGAGAACTGGGTGGAGTATTTTTTACTTCTAGCTAAGGGAGACAGAGAGCTGTGCTCCCCAACCTGTTTTCCAAGTGTCATGTTGCTGGCAACATCATACTTTGTCTTCCATGTCCTCCTCAGAATGTTTTCATTTCCTGTGTCACTAGCAACATTACAATGTATTGCCTTCAAGACATAGGCTGGGAGATACCATGTCATAGTACTCCCTAAATTCTCTGTCCCTTCCTATGCTCTGTCCCTTTTGGTGTCCTCTCCTGCCTCGCTATCCTCTGTTCCTATGCTTATCAAGTGGCCTTTGATCCTTTTCTGCTTGTCAGTTGACCCATTCTATATAAATCTTTTCTCAGCTGCAGTTTCCTCGTAACCCCAAGGGGGGTGGGCTGGGAGATGCTCTCTGGCAGGCAAGCGCTGCCAAAGCAATAATTACCAGTTATAGGGATAGGCCCAAACCACGGGGAAGCCAGTGGAGTTCGGGCCCCCACATGGGCCCATTGATGTCTGGGTCTCAGCCTGGGTAGATGTAGCGGACAAGGACAAGGAGTTTGCCAAAGTGAGCATGGGGCATGTGGCTCCAGGGTGATGAGGCAGCAGCAACATGGAACAAATTTTCTGGAGAGGCATCTGTTAGCAGCCATT
The DNA here is from genome assembly GCA_013400615.1 of Syrrhaptes paradoxus. Lineage (NCBI taxonomy): Eukaryota > Metazoa > Chordata > Aves > Pterocliformes > Pteroclidae > Syrrhaptes > Syrrhaptes paradoxus. The sequence goes on along the minus strand of VZTO01013669.1, from coordinate 55,517 downwards.
TGGGAACTAAAACAAATGACCTCATTGTAATCCTGTTCTGCTGCCTCCATTGTTCTGTGCTCCTTTCTTACTTGCATAGCCAGCAGGAAGAAGCTGGTGGCTTTGGCTCTCTCTGACTCTTCCTTTGGCTCTCCTTGCTGAATGGATCTGTTTCTACCTCTGTTGTTCAACTATTGAGCAATTCTGTTTCGTAGGTTTTGGCTTGCTCCACGGGGTACGAAGTAGGGAATGCTGAATCTCCCACTGCTTTGCAGAACATCAGATTTGGAGGGGCAGTCTTTGCCACTTCACCTCAGACTGAAACGGGAAGAAAACGGAAATGTCATGTCTAGTGGCTGCCTGAATGTGTTGGGGAAAATGTCTTCGTAGTGCTTTCTGGGGTTATATGTATTGCTAATAATGTTCTGAATTTACATCTGAGAGTATCGGAGAGTCATGAGCTAAACACACATCTGTGTGAAGTTAGGTAAGAGTTGCCTCTATGTTGCAGGAGTTGAAATCAAGGTGCAAAACAATGAGTTAGCCCAGAGTTTACAAGAAGACTCAAATGATTTGGTGGCAGAGTGACAGGAAATCTCCCCATCTTCGGGGTCGTGCATAATGACAGAACCAGAAGTACTAAAAAGATGTAGTGCCAAACACTGCGTTTGGTTTCATTGCCTTCATGTAGGTCTCCTAGGAAGCTTCTGAAAGATGAACTTTTGCAGTGAGATTGGGCATACAGCTCTGCTGCTGGGTAATGTAGGAGAGGAAGTAGTTGGTGCTCAAGTCACGGTAAGAGTAAAAATCAATTGTTCCCAACTTTATACATACTACAGTATGAAAGAAGAGATGTCTAACTTAGTTTAACTTAGTGCTTGTGACAACTTTTTCAAGTCATGATTACTGCACTGGTGGATTGGTTTAGTTGAAAAGGGAAGTGGCGGCAGGTCTGAGTTTTCCTTTAAATGGGACTTCACCGGAAGAACTATCATAGGTTTTTATCAATGTTAACAATATTGAGCTTAACATCAAAGCACGGTTTAACTATTACATAGTTGCATAGTTAAATATGAAAAATAAGACCATGAGTCTTTCTGCATGTGCATTTTTTCCTGAAACTGATTTTCGGGCCTTATGTACATCAACAATAACGGACTGATCCGGCCAAAATTTGCTTCCACAGCTGCTGGCCTTAGGAAGTTGCCTGGGCCTCCTGTGTTCTGCAGCTGTGGAGGCTATTCCCTGCTCTGAACGAAAGAATCTCCCCTCTCTTGTGACTGCAAATGCTGAATGAGACATCCTGTAACACCCTTTTCAGAGGGGCAGAGCTGACAGCTGAAGGCCATCCTTGGCATTTTAGTCTTTGTAGATAATGACAGATAGTGCATAACCATGAGCAAGGAACCTCTTAGGTCCTAAAATAGGACAGAAGATTTCTGGGGAATTATTATAAAATTCCATTGCCCAAGTGTTGGTTCTGCTCCCGAGAGAGTAAGAAGGAGAAACGTTAAGCAGAGTTTTAAAGAAAAAATATTGTAACATCTTAGGCAAGTGCAGAGAGCACATATCTCCACATACACCAAGAGTAAGCCCAGGAGAACTGCTGCATGAAATGTTTCTTACAGAACCACACAAAACTTGCCTACTTTGAAGTTTTGCTCTGCATTTAGATTTAAAACTGTCTGTTGTAAGTTTCACTTAAATTTCTTAATTTGCACCTTTCAAATGTCTTGAAGACTACTTATGGTTTTGCAAATGAAACCTGATGTTTTCAAGTGAGTTTCAATTTGAGCTTTTGGCATTCTTGTCCAAACCTGAAACTCAAAGTGAAATTCAAGGGGTGCAAAACCACGTATATGGAAAAATCAAAGGAAAAATTCACAAGAACCTGTGCAAACCAGACTTGCAAAATTTCCTGCAGCTCAGGCTCTGTCTGTTTACGCGGATCATCTTAGTCTTCTCCTCTTTGCTCTGTAGCTGTAGAGGCCAGAGGGTCTGATGGTGGTAGCTGTCAAGAGCAGTACTGTACTGCCAAAGAACTGCAACATCATTCCATGGTCAACTACTGTCCTTACAGGGACAGCAATTCATCCAAATCTAAAGTTGTCTTCAGATTCCATACACGCATCAGTCAGGCAAGAGCAGTGTAAGCTCTGTTGATAATGTGTAACTGAAGCTGAAGAAACAAGGTTTGAAGCTTGTTTGGAGCAGAGAAAATTTTAGTGAATGAGCTGCAACAAGTGGGTAATTACAAAGAGACCTAAGTGGTGGGGGTGGGAAACCAGATGAATTATGAGGTTTTGTCTAATTTCCATCCCCGCAGCACTTTTGGTTGGAAAACAGAAATGAAGAGTGCCTCGTTATTGCATGAAATAAATAAAACAAAACCCAAATGCTGTGGTGGCTCCTTGATTTGTAAAGCATGCAAAGCTAAAACAACCACATGCAAAAACGATCACAAGAAGAGTGAGTGCAAGCTGAAGGGTTGGTGAGACTTGCTCTTTGCAATGCACACAGCTCACAATTCTCAGCACAGCTGATCTCTTGGGAACTGGTAGGAAGTCCTGGCTCTGCTTGAGTCAATGGGAATTTTGCTGTGGACTTCAGGGAAGCTGCAACTTCACAGCATAACCCATGTTGTGCAATATATTATTCCCAGCTCTTAAAACCTTGCAAAATCTCATAGGTGGGCAAATATGCATCTGTAGTGCTCTGGGTCTTCTGTTTAGCAAGAATGGGAAATTAAAGGCAACCCATTTTCACTACAGCTAGCTAGGCTCCTAGGAGTGATGTGCTGTGTTACCCATGAAACTTAAATACAGAAATGTAGACCTAGCATGACTGTAAGTGGTCTCATGTTGCTCATTGTGCTTGTTTGTATGTGCCATTCCCTCCTTCTGTTTGAGCTGTCGTCTTAACCTGCTTCAGCACGTGCAGGCTTTGGCAATACTCAGAGGAAGGAGTCCTGATCCTGTTTGGTCTTTAGGCACTAGGGTCCTCACTCCCGTTCTCAATGTGGGCCTCAAGCAGGGGTTGTGATAGTTAATATTCAGTCATGTTACTCAGATAAAGTACTTTCGGTTAAGTAAACTGGCACCTCTGCTTGTAACATTAGCAATAGAAAAATGCCATGTTCAGCAAACAAATAGGGATGAATATTTGGGCCTTGTTGATGGATATCCTTAGAGCTGTGCCCCTGTCCCTAGGGATGATACGTTTTTTTTCTTAAGAGTATCTTTTTGTCAGCTTTGAATGTGGAGTTCAATAAGGCTGCCAATATTGTTACAAACATTTTTATCCTGTTAACTCCATTTGTTGAGTTTTTCCTGCTAAGTCAGCCAAAACTTTATTTTCACTGTATGTGGAAGATCTGGCTGCTTTCGGTAGTTTATGTTTGTGGGCAGGACAAATTAAATTCATTGACCACTTAAAAGCTGTGTGTTCATAACTGAAGTGACTGGGGTTCCTTTTTTCTCCTTCCTTTGCCTCTTATTTCTGCAAGACTTAAATACAAGGATGAGATCTAGAGTCCTTTGGAGAACTTAAAATGGAAAAGCAACATACTCTATCTTTTTAATTTAAGTAAGTCTACATAAATAAACAAAGTGGCAAAAAGAATAAAATTGCAGTAAAGTGGTGTGAAGCCTGAGGTATGTGTTTCTTGTATAGCACATCAGTAGGGTCCCAAAGCAGGTCCCTGTGTCCTTTTATATGCCAAAGCTGTAGACAAGTGGGAACTTAGGAGTGAAATGGCACCATCTGAATCTTTCAGTAGTCTGTTCTTGTGGTGGGGAAGGCATTGCTAAGGCAAAAACACCACTTATTTTAATGAGAGCTTGGAAATCACTTCAGGAAATCACAGTATTCATAGGGTGATATGCCAGGGTGAGTTGACCTTATAAGCTTCAGGAAATATCACGGTATTATTTCCTAGTATTTTGAACCTTGGCCTTTTCCTTTAGAAACTCCAAAAAGGTCAACATCTGTAGAGGAAGCAGCTGGGATCTTGGAGGCAGAGACAGCGTGCTACACCAGTCAATAGATACCCAAATTAAGATGCCCACATCAAGAACTTTTCCTTTCAGGAAAAACAAAACAAAATAAAATGTGAGTTTATTTCTGTGGTGGCTCATCTGGAGAAACCCTCTGATTGTGTTGCGTTCGTAAGTATGACACGAAAGCAGCAGGGTGTAGCCAGTGGTGTAGGATTTGAAACATGAATTTAAGACAGAAAAATAAGCAGGAAGAGAACTGGTTGCCAAGGGTGTGTGAGAATCAGCTGGGGTAGGATTTGCTTTGTCAGTGCTCCTTCTGAAGTCTGCATAGTGGGCACATGGTACAGCTTCCCACATACTATGTGTTTAATGCCAGCTGTGGTTGGTCATTGTTTTTTTTTTTTTTAAAGTATAGATGAATAAGAGAAATTATACATAAGTTTGTTTTAGTTGGGCATGTGACACAGCAAAACAATTGCCAGCTTATTTTCCCAGCCTTGCTTTCTGCAAGAGCCCCAATAGCTTCAGTTGCCTCATAAATCCTCAGTGATTACAATGTATTTATTTATTATTATCTGTGTAGACACAAAATGACCTCAACAAAGAAGCAGCCGAAACAATTCCTTGATTTTGGGATAAAAATTATTCAGCCCCCATCTCTCTTCCATCCACAGCCTCCTTCTAAGGGCTGTGACTTTGTCTTATGCTTCAGCAGGGAACATATTTTTGGCTGAGTTTGAACTCTCTGGAGAGTATAGGATCTTACAGGTACACTGTCAAATAGAGTTTGTATTGGAGACGAGATGCTTCACTTGAGAGCATCAAAGTGCTAAGGTTTCCCATAAAATTGATCTTCGTGATTTTCAGTACATGACTAGTTATTTATGTTTTGTTAATACACAATTATATACACAAGGTCNAGTAAAACTTAAATGAAATAAATATTTTCTGTGCTGTGTAAGAGGGATGTGGGACCAAGTTAACATCAGCAGAGAGCCGAGTAAATTGTTGAGAAGCATGATAAAATAGGATTGTACAGTCTTCTGGAATTTTGTGTGGGTGGGTGAATAGAGTACAGAAATATGTTCCCTTAATTTCTAAGGGATATTTCCTATGTGTTGATGAAGGGGCCTGGGTTCTGTTCAATGACATGGATGATATAACTGGACATCATTAAGTCAATTAGCTGTACTAAGTTTTCTACCTAATCATGTTTTACAGCAAAAATCACTGTGTCAGACCAGATATTAATATAATGAATTACCAACAGTGGCGATTTCTTAGAAGGTTAGGTATAGACCCTCTAACATTCTGGAAACTGGAAACTTAACAAAATCTTGTGCTGGGTTATTGTGTTTAGTAGACATTGGCATATCTGTCTTTCATGGACTGATTAAACCCTTTCATAAGACATTCTTACTTTTGACTTCTACATATCGTATGGCAACAATTTATTTCTTTTGGTTTACATCATTTTACATGGTATACCTACTTTATTCTTTTATTGTGGAAAAATAGTGACTAGTCATTCCCTGTTCAACCCTATTTCTTTCATTATCTCTTTTCAATTAAAATATTTTATTTCCCACTGTGTAGACGCTTTTTCATATCTGTCATCTCTTTCTAGTAAAGATCTCAATCAAACAAATGATCCAGAATTAGAAAGTATTGAACAATCTCTGTGTAATACACTCTGTCCTCTAATCCACTGGCAGAAAAACAATGAGAAAGAAACATTATTTAAAAATATTCTTCAAGACAAGGTACAATTTAAGATCCGAACCTGTGTGCCACTCCATACTCCCTCCTGTAGTGGATATAATATGCTTTCAGGGCTTGAGAACAAGTGTTAAAGACAAAATATAATTAAAGATGGACATTAAAGAAAAAAAAGTGACGTACGTGCCAAAGCCCATTAAACAGGTATTTAAACAACAACTTGTCTAGAGAAGGTATATCTGTTCTAGATGTTTTGATGTTTTGCAGCTAAACATTTGCTAGAGAGCAACAGGGGACTCCTGGTGTGAGACCGTAGGAGGTGGGGATTTGTACACGCACTGTGGGTAAGGGACTACCTGAAAGAGAGAGGAGAGTGAGCTCTGCTGAGAGGAAGGAAGGTTACAAATGAAGTTCCTTGGTGATCAGTCAGGGGACTGCGTATGTTTTATACCTTTATTAATGACTTTGTCATAAGACAGAGAACATTGAGGAAATTTGATGATGATATACAGTTGGGACACTTTGCTAATGCAGAAGGGGCAAGAACATCTTACAGGAAAATGTGGATCACCTCTAAGTTTGGAGTAACAGGAAGGGGCTGACAGTTAATGGAATGAAGCGCAAGGCCAGGCACTTTGGGATCACTGACAATTTCTGATATAAACTGGAAGCTCATTGTTTGAAAGCAACAGAGGAAGGGACAGACCTGAGTCTATTACGTGATCACAGGGTAGCTAGTAGTCAGCAGTGTGTTCCAGGCACAAAAGAGCAGACGGGATTTGAGGTTGAGCAAGACTTCCCAGCTGAAATAAGGAAGTATTTGTGCCCGACAAGGCATGATAAAGCTGTATCTGAATACCACATCCAAGTCCATTTTTCCTTTTTGAAAAAGGGGTACTTAAGCTGCAACAAATCCACAGAAGAGCTACCAGGATCATGGGAATGATAAGCTTATCTGTAAGAAGAAACTAAATTGGTTGCGGTTTATTTAGCCTAGCAAAATGAAATCTGAGCTGTGACTTACAAATATATCCATGGGAGAAAATACCAGAAAAGCAATGCTATTTAAAAGACAACAATTAAACACAAACAAATCAATATAAACTGGCCTTGAGGAAATTTGAGCTGTAGTTCAGATTTCTAGCTAACTGAAGAGCGATGTTCTGGAACAAGCATAGTGGGACAAAATAAGGACTAACTAGTTCTGTTGAGAGCTGTGTCAGTCTATTAGAGGAATAGTACAGCATGCTTTCCTGTGGATGAAGCTGATGGCATGACCCAAAAGTTTTACGAAGGAGCTTCATAATTTCTTGCTTGGTCCGAAGTTACTCCCCTTCGGTTAGCACTTGGATAGCAGCATTTTAAGGCGTGTGTAGAAATTGTATGAGATTTTTATTTTTGATTCGGTGGTTAAACTTGAGAATCAGTAACGCCTTAAGATATTTTCAGTGTAATAGATCAAACCCTTGCTGTAGGGAAAAGTACCCTTTCTAGAAGGCCACTAAATTTAACAAATCCTTACGGTTTTGGAAGTGAAGGCATTAAATCTGCATTAAAGGTCACCTGTCATTACCCCTCTGAAAGACTAGCAAATCAGTGTACAGAGCTAGAAGCTGCTCCACAGTGCTAACATTTATTCCAAATTTGATGGATTTCCAGATTTTCACATGCTCTGTTATCATTTATTTCTTATAACATTCATTTTTCACCAATTGATAGTACAAATGGTGTACTTATTCCACTTAATGCATTTAGATGGACGAGGCATTTTTACTTCCCAATAAAGAAAATATTTCACATTCCCAGTTCAACTTGTGTTTACAACTTGCTCAAAAATACCTTTGCTAAAGTCTCTTCTTATCTGCTTCCATCTCTGAGCATCCAAGGAAGGAAGGTATCATGAAACCAGAATAATTTTCTTCTCATTAAAAGAACTCAACTTATACACAGCCAAAACCTTGTTGATAAAATTGTCAACATAATTGTGGTCTAATCAGAATGACATGATGTTCAAAGAAGAATGTTTCATAAGTACTTCCCATTCATAACAATGGAACGCAGCAGTGTATGAAAATAAATATGCTGTAGGGAAACTTGTATAGATGTCAATCAGTGTTTTATGTTCCCTGGTCAAGATAAGTTGTACTTTTGAAATCCTCTAAAAGCTGCTGTAATACTTCTATTTTAGAAGAAAAACAATTGTCTTGCTGACAGGATTAAGCCCATGACAGCTTTTCTCCTTAATTTTTCTCTTTTTGGTGTGTGTTTGGTTCATATATGGATTTTTTTTTTAGTCCAGCAATGCCAAAACTCTTCCTCTTCTTTTAGCCAGATGTTTCATTTTAGAAACATCTCTTTCAATGAAAGTAAAGTAGATGCAAAAAAGTGGATTATCATAAAATAAATATCCCAGAATAGTTGCAATTGAAATTTAACAACTTATCACTGAAAGAAAAAATGACACCAAAGGGGCTTTTAAATGATGATTCGTGTGCTAATTGGCTAAAATAGTTTTTTCATATACTAACGTTTGTGCAGCTGTGTTTGTAACATATCCTGCAAAATTTAAGATGCATTACTTAAGATGTATTTCTGCGCTCCTTGTGGTTTTAAGAGAACTTCCCTTGAAAGAAGGGCTTTTGTTCAGGGAATTTGCTGTGCTCATTACTCACAGGAAGGATAGCTATGTTTTTCTCAATGTTATGTCTCAAAAAATATTATAGAGCCCACAGTTTGCATACTGGTTTGACACAGTAACAGTTTTCTACGTGAAGCTTTTATTTTGTGAAGCTTTTATTTTGTGTGGCTTCTGCAGTTGGGACAATTACTGAATTGTGAAAAACTCTTTGTATATATACTAGCGCACTGTACTTCAGATAAACATGAGTAACACTGTTGATCAGATCTTCCAACTTAAATATAGAAATACTGTTCTTTTATTTGTGCATTCCTATTCTAAATACAATGCAGGTTAATGTATCCTGACATTTTCACGCAGCTCTCCTTCAGCATCCTAATTTGGCTGCGTGTTTCACAAATAATCTGACCTGTGTGCGGTTAAATAAAGTGACTGTTTTCTTAAGGTCATCTAAATAAGAATACAAGAAGTGCCTTACTGGATCGGAGCTCTGTGGCTGCAGCTGTTGCAACAGGAGACACTCTATAGGGAGTCCCCATCAGCCTAGGTGCTTGCTGCGGCCCATTTTCCTTAGACTCCCTGGCATCTGCCGTTGTTATATAGGGATATCTGTGTGTACAGACCACCAATAATAATTGTATGTTTTCCACTTACGCACCTATTGTCCATGAATTTGTACAATCCCTTTCTGAACCTGCTGGTACACACTGTCCTTGCCACCTCCCATGGCAGCAAGGTCAGGAAGTGTACTGCCCACTGCGTAAAGAAGTACTTCATCTGTTTTGTATTATGTGCCCATTCAGTGCCTCCTAATAGCCTAATTTTGGAATGGTCTTACAAAACAATATGATGAAACATAGCTTTAATCTTCAGTTTGGCAGCTGCTGGTGTACTTGACATGCTTAAGGATAGGCAGGTACACAAATAAGTTACTACGAGGTGCAAAAGAAAGGGAAACCACAGTCCATAAGGTATGCTGTGTCAACTGCCCTTGTCACTGCTCTGCTTCTGCCGTAAGAGGAACTTCGTGATGCAGTTACAGGTAGAGGAGAGACGGCCAAGTTAACTCATACTTAAGACAGTTAGCGGTGTGTAAGCACACACAGAAGTAGTTACCATGGAATGACAGACACTTGAGATATATATGTCACTACAGATCTGGCCCAGCATTCAGGTAACCTCCTGGCAGTCTGCGAGGAATGCAGATCACTTTCTGTTTGACTGACATTGTATTCCACCTCCGGTTGCCAAACTGAGTGCAGCAATGTAGGAAGTGCCCTCACCAGGTGAGTGCTGAAGCATCTGCCCGTGGCTAGCATGGGGTCCTCACCCTGGAAGGAACTTTGAGGCTGGAAGGAAGCAGAGGCACTGTGGATGTGTAACAGGGGCCATGAACAAAGCAAGCTTACTGTTCCACTGGAACAAAGAAAGAAACCAAGCTGTGAGTTTTAGTTTTGCTTAAAAAAAACCAAAAGTACTCTTGGGCATACATAGGAAGTAATAGAGGCAGAATGGAAAAGGCTGTCTATAGTTTTGACCTGTTTCCTTTCACCATTTTAAAGACAGTGAATGTTTGGTCTACAGCTGTGCCTTGCACCGATGAAGCCATGCGGGCAACTTCACTGCCCTGTCTCCTTTAAGTTTCATGTATTATCTCCTCTGCCCATGTATGCTTCTTTCCTTCTTTCTCCCATGACTTACTTGCCTTCTAAGCCTCATGCAAACTGACTGTATTTCTCTAACCAAACCTGGAAAGCGGAAAAATAAATGAGCATGTTCTGCCTCTATAGAGAGAGTGTGAAGGGAAATAAGCGAGGAAAATAAATAACAAATCAGGAACAAATATGTAGTTTCTTTTTTCTCCCTATTTTGGTATTCATTCCTTGGAGTGTAGGAATAACTAATTTCTCACTTCCACCACTAGTAAATGCTGCTAGCATTTTCAAGTCAAGACCACATAGCCCATGGTTCCCCGGGGCATTTCCCAGGAGTACAAAGAAAGAGCTCAGAGGTTTTCCTAAGGCCATGTCTCCAAGGAAGTGTTTAGCAGAAGTAGGACTGGTTTCAGTCTTGCGGCTTTGTTCTGGAGTAAGTATAAAATAATGGCCTTCACTGAAGTTGATAAAATTGAGGTGAGCTGAGTTAATCCTTCAAAAATCTCTGCTACCTTCCCATCACTCTTACTAAGTAGCAATGTGCGTGTTTCACTCCAAGTTATTGCTAGTCTTTACCGTACTCCTGTCTTACAATATGGGGCTGGAGGGACAACTCCTGATAGTGAGAGACTAATTTTTTTATTCTATGTTCTAGCTACTGAGATACAGAGTTGCTTGTATATCTACTGGTTGAAAACCTTGATACTCTGGTGGTAGGTGAGCGCATAAAACCACATTTCTGCAATGCTTTGTCTGGGGTAAGAGTAGTGCTGTGCATCAAGTGGAAGTAACTTCTCTCTGATTTACTCATGTGGGCTGTGTGATCTGATACAGAGTTATAATCTGCACAAGTACATAGATTATGAATAATAATATACATACCTAGTTGTGTTTCTGTTACTGCCAAAACATTTATTTCAGCAACTCTATGTGGCAGAGGGTTTCACAGGTTATATGAAGAAATGTTTCCTTTTCTTAGTTGGAAACTTACCTAAATGAAACTAGGCTCTAAATGTGTGTATATAACTCTTGACCTTGCATTCTGAGAGGTGGAGCAGGTCCTCTTTTTTTTCTTCAAAAGATCTTCACTTGATTAAAAAGTTTTCATTGCCTAAGTTCTGCTAGTCACATCACATATAGTAAAAATAAACACACCAGCTGATGGATGGAGGACAAGTTACAAGGCTAGGAGAAGGGGGGTTGTCACCTACGTCTGCACAGGAAAATTAAGATTTATTCTTGCTGTGTTTCTGTGTGCAGTATGTTTCTTGCAGCCAAGCTGAACTTTTGCATTTAAACACATAAGTTGTGGATATGCTTAATTTTAGATACAAGGATAATCCCGTCACTTACATTGAGTTCATTTGTGAGACTTTGCCGAGTCTAAGCTTTAATTGCACACTTTTTTTAAATCCTGCAACACTTTAAACAATGATCCAGGCATAGGATCTTTGCACTGACCTCCTGATATAACGGGAGCAGCATTTGAGAATATTATTTTACTTAACTGATTTGAAAATTAGTTAAAATTAAATATTTAATATTTTCATCAGTCTAAGTACATTTCAAATTAGAGTAAGCATCATTATTGTCCCTTTACACCTGAAGAAACTGAAACACATAGAAGTTAAGTGCTTGCAGGAGTGTTAGAACCAGGGAAACTTATGAAAGTCTTGTTAGTTTATCCTCTGAATCCAGGTCACAGCCTTAGTCGCAGGCCCAGACTGCTTCAAAATTCTGGCTAAATATCTAGATTTAGATTAGATATTAGGATGTTAGGAAAAAATTTTTTCCTGTGAGGGTGGTGAGGCACTGGAGCAGGGTGCCCAGAGAAGCTGTGGATGCCCCATCCCTGGAGGGGTTCAAGGCCAGGCTGGATGAGGCTTTGGGCAACCTGGGCTAGTGGGAGGTGTCCCTGCCCATGGCAGGGGGTTGGAAATTGATGATCTTTAAGGTCCTTTCCAACCCAAACCATTCTGTGATTCTGTGAGTTTTCAGGGGATGAGAGTGAGCCTTCTATTCCCAGAATTTAGTTATAATTTATGGCATTTTCTTTGTTGTTCTATAAGTGTGTTCTATTTCTAAACCTTTCTCCATGCAACTATAAAAGAGAAATAATTGTACAATTTAACAGTTTGATTAGAGGGAGGTTAACATGTGTGTATGATTAATTTATTCAGTACTGCCTCTTTTTAGTCAAAGTCATTGATTCTTTGTGTGATTATCTGGAAACATCACTATAGCTTCATTTATGGCTAGCTTACATATTTTGTAAAGAGACTAGCACTGGAAACAAAAATGTCATTTTTTTAAGAACATGGCTAATTTAACAAAAACAGGCTACTAATGGAAACAAAAAAATACAAATATTTGTTGGACCTACATGTATTTGAATCATTCAGTTGAAAGGATTTGAAGGTCATGCTTGCATTCCATTTGAGACAGTAGTGACAGAAAAATTATTGCACTTCATTTGGGTATTTCTTCAAGTTACCTGAAGGCATAATATTTCCAACCCCTGCTTAAATACCCAAAGAAATTAATTTAATTGTAAGGAAGTTATTTCATATTGTTATGGCAATGTATGTCTTCACACTTGACAAGAACCAGCATTTAACCTTTTAATTGAAAATTGCTTTGGGGATCCTGCCAGAAACTGCAAACTGCAAACACTCACCCCCATTACCGAGTCATGTAATACAATAGGTACAAAGTCAGATGTCCTTGACGGGCACGCTCTGGGGCTGTGTGGGTGGGAAGTTCTGTGTCCTTCCAGAGTGAACTTCTGCTACAAGGGCTGATTATACAGCTTAAGGATCATTTCATTATTTCTGTATAATTGTAAGTAGATAAATTGATTATTCCCCCTTACAGAAGTGCGTTTACTTGATATTGTTTAAGGCAGGAGCAGTGCTTCAAGGGGAAGAAAAGTTCTATTATTTTTTTTAATGTTTGGAGTTTTGGAATACATGAATTTTTGTATGGAGTGGGGGTGAGGGGGGTGGAGGGGAGGCAGGGACGAGAAGTATTGCTTTATGTCTTCCAGAAGAACTGGAGTTGGAAGTTACAATAAGTTATGGGATTAGTGAAGATCTCCAGTAGTACCAGCTGCGTACAGCTCAGGTCATGCAGCCACAGCAGGTCCCAAGAGCGGACGGGTGCAGCTCCAGACCACGCCACAAGGAGTGCAAGAGTTTCATTAACTCTGTGGAAGATTCTTAGTTAAAAGCTGCTCAGTGTTACTATTTTGTGTGTAACCCTGTTTTCAGAAGTATTTTCTAAACATGGACTTAAATTGATTACGATCCTTGACAGTTCCAATGTTGTTGTCCAGATTTGGGCACCCGGAATCTGACCCTCAAGAGTGTTTTGGCTGTTCTGAACACTGCAGCTGCGGGAAAGCGGAAGGTAAGAGTCCACAAAGCAGGCATTTCTACTCTGCTAATGTAAGTCGTGGAGAAGTACAAGTACCCACTATCAGCTAAAGGCTTCTCAGCATTGCAGGCAGAACTAGATTTCACTGCCTTGAGGTGTAGGAGGACAGGACCCGGGCTGTATCTGAGCTAGGAATGGGAAGTTAAGGTTGATCTGGGGAACAGAGACCTGATGAAACACATTTGCTGTGCTATGGTACTTTGAAGACAGTTACTGCTGTTGCTTCTTTGAAGCTTCTTCCTGCCTTTGGTGGAAGTGAAAGGAGAGGGAACAAGGCTGGCTTCTTAAGAGTTTGCTGTAGCAAAACAGATCTTGTTGTTATAGTTCTTTTGCCTTCATTGCATTTAGCTGAAATGAGTGAAAGGGATAAAAATTGCATATAAACTGATCTCATGCAAATTCTCTTGAAAAAGCATGCAGTGGTATAAACCCTTTCCAGAAGGGAGACTCAAGTGAAGTGAGGAATTGCAGCCCCAGTGTCCTGTGGCCTGGTAGGGGAACACGCTGCAGCTTTAAGTCACTTGCATTGGTAACTCCTCTTTCCATGGGTAAGCTTCATGGAGTCCCATGGCTGCTGGGTGGTTATATAGAAAGTCTGGCATTTTGGTTTCTAAATCCATTCAAATCCAATGGAGGATCTACCTGGAAATACAAAACATTTAAAAAAAAATCTTGTCAAGTAAGGAAGAATTCAGTCTGTCAATAATCTGAACGTCTGTGAATACCTGGTGAATGAGAAGTAGTAGGAGATATTGTGTAAAAGTAGGGGTTAAGTTGTGATTGTAGGAACACACAAAACTTGGCTCTGTGAGTGTGTACTGTGGAAATACCTGTGCCAAACTAAAGGAACGTAGAGCCTCTGGAATTAGAGCTGGAAATAAGCTGTAGTTAGTTACTGTTACTTGCGTAGGCCTGGTTTGTGCATGTCATATCCAGATAAATTTTTTGAAAGGATCTACTTACATAAACATTTTGTAATGCAAGTAACTTTCGTTAATGCTGCATCCTCAGGCACATCGCTCGTGTGAGGCAGCAGGATTAGGCCACAAGCTAGTGCCAGTCAGCTTCTCTTTTCAAATCTGGGTAGTTTAGTCTTGTGGTCAAAATGAAAATGGAGTGCTTCCCACCACCCTAGCTTTGCTAACAATTTTGGCTTTCTGAAAGGTCAGCACATGTATGTATGTGTCTTGTAACATTACACATTGCCTTTACTCAAAAATTCACATGCACAGGGAAACTGACAAAACAGTTTATTTTGGAAAATTAGTAAATCCAAATGATGGATACCATGTGTCAAAATAATCCTTGGTGCACGTGCTTGCATTTTCACATGGATGGTTTTGAAAATTATACTGTGGAAACTAGACAGAGAATCAGTTTGCCAGGGAGCAGGCTTAAGCCACTTTTCTGTACAGACTGCAAGATGTGGTCTCTTTTACTAAATGTGGAGGCAAAGGCAGTTCCATCTTTACTTTAGTCCTTTGCTGTTGTTCTCCATAGGTGCCAAACGAGATCTAAAGGACCAGGTAGTGGAGTTAGGCAGAGGAGGGATTAAGGCTGAATTTTCAGAACTAAAGATACGAGAACAGCTATAAATGGTCTTTAGGATTCATTTCAGATCCCCTGAGTTCTCTAAAAACTTGGTGCTTAGTTGAAGCTGGTTCAATTCTAGAGCCAGTGGAGAGAAACACGCATCTCCGGGAGGAGTTTATTTGATGTTCATTCTGTATATTCTGAAAGGGAAGAGGTGATGGAGGATATAACAGAAAAAGTTCTTGGCCTCTAAATGCTGACAAATCCAGCACTGTTTAAACAAGTGAATAGGCTTTCTCTTATCTGCTTGCTTTAAAACCTGGGGTAGATCTCATGTGAAACAGTTAATAACTTTCACTTTGGTCAAATGTGAATGGAGAATGGTTTGGGGATGTTGATACACTCCTGCTGTGTTTGATTACACTTCATTGATGCTTTAAGGACAGGCTTGCTTTTTTTTTCAATAGCCCAAAAACTAAAGTGCATGTAAGCTCCCTGCTGAACCTGCCCAGGGCGATACGTAGCAAATCTTGAACTGGAAGAGTAATGCAGAATTCCTGAATCAACGACATTGAAGTAACCAACAAGGTCATTATCTGGGAACAGAAGAATATGGACTTGTTTTGATTACTTTCTTAGGTGTCAGTATGACATTTCTGCACATACGTTAATAAGTATTTTGAAGCAGTAGCAGTCTGCTTCACCTGCACAATGTTCTATGTGGGGGAATATAGATGGAAGAGAGGTTGAGGTCTCTTTGGTAACAAGGCCCTAGCCTGCTTTTCTTTTGATTCTGGTTAATGTTTGCTCAGTGAGCTGGGAATGGGAAATCCACCTTTGAAAGCATCATGTTAGTATCATGTTGACAACCAAAATCTCTTTTGTGGAGACTTAAATTTGCTCAAACACTTAAAGAGTTTGGTAGACTTGGGGTTTCAGTCCTCTTCCTAAAGTAAAAACAGGCCTGCTACTGTCAGTCTACACTGTTGCCATGAGAACTGGGCATTGCCTGCCATTTTCCTTCTTCTATATGCCTTAAAAAAGATGTTGGGACTGTAAAATAAATTACTGTTTTGTAATTTAGCTTTAAGCAAAAGGAATATTTCAATGGTGACAGTTCTGGAAATGCTTTAAATTTTAAATGCTGACACCAAATAATAAGTAAAGTCTTGTGATTAATGTTTCCAGAAGGGACTATTAACATTATCCTACATCTGTTCATGATATAATCTCCAAATGAAAAACACTCACTTAAAAAAAAAAAAAAAAAAAAAAGAAACCCTAAAGACGTCTATGTTTATGCAGCATTTCAGTGCAGACTTAATTCTAATGTGTGGACATCCTTGGTAAGACTTAACCAACTAATTTTTCATCTGATCATTATTTAGTCAAACCTCTGTGGTATTCCTGAGGTTGCTTAAATTTCATTGACAACATGTTGTTTCTTTTGCTGAAAAATGTGGTCATTTTAAATTACAATAAATGAAAGAGCTTTATATTACTTAGAGTAAAATTAGCCATCATATTTGATGAAAATACTTAATGGTAGATCAGGCACAAAGTTCTGTGAAACATCATTTCATAATTAGTTCTTGCTGATTTAAATATTTGAAATTGTATAGGAGAGTTGTCTTTTATGACTAGGAAGAATTTGCAGGAGTCCTGTCATCTTTTAGGAAGCATTTTGGAGTCCTGAAGCAGAATTTGTAGAACATATGGCAGTAACTCATTCAAAAAATAATTATTCTGAAAATAATTACCTGTATTCATTGGGAACAATTTGCCCATTTAAGACAAAACCCTAAGCTGACGTATGTCACCAGGATAGCTATATTGATTTCAGTGTTATGTCTTGATCTCAAATTTATTTTATTTAATGATTAAAAGTTTATGGAATTCAACTGCTCCATGAAAATATATGCTGAAAAATCATCCTTTTTTAATGCAAGGTGGTGTTTTTGTTAGTATTAAACTACAGTTTGTACCATGCCAAATACTTTCTAAAATGTTTAAGTTGCATTTCTGGTATCTTTTTTAGATTTCTGTTGAACGATCATTTTGATCTCTGTTGAGTGCTATTTGCCATGAGCA
Source organism: Syrrhaptes paradoxus (assembly GCA_013400615.1). Lineage (NCBI taxonomy): Eukaryota > Metazoa > Chordata > Aves > Pterocliformes > Pteroclidae > Syrrhaptes > Syrrhaptes paradoxus. Next base: position 38,469 of record VZTO01013669.1, on the reverse strand, counting down.
GCTGATTCCCAGTTTTCCAGTTTTCTTGCTTTATCTGGCGTAAGAAACCAGTGATAATCTAGCACTTACAGGCAGTATTACTTAGGGGCCACAATGTGAATTTTTTTTTTTTTTCTGATGATACATTGTTGAATTGATGCTCATTTCTTGCTAGCAGACTGTAGTTTCAACAAACAACTCTGCTGTGGTTTGGGTACCAAAGTGAGGTGCAAATGGTGAAGCATGGAATGCAGGGCACGTTCTGCTAGCTGTCCTGCGCAGGTTTAACATCTGCATGTGGTAGAGCTAAATACTGTCACAGGTGTGGCGTTGAGTGTCATCCACGAAAAAATTCAGGTATCTTCAAAATGAGTAAGAGAAGAGGAGCAACAGGTCGATTAGTAATCTCAGAAGCCCCATTCAAGTGTTTAAAGTCAAATTAATGCCTTTATGCTTGTGGTGGCCATGCTTCAGGCTCATCTCTCTGCTTGAAACCAAGCGAGTCACCTTTAAATTAAGTTGAGTGGAAGGTTGTTCCATAATTTATCTTGGAACACCATTGTTCTAGCCTCTATGGATAGATCACTATTTATTCCAAGTAATTTTTGACAAATAAAATCCAGACAACTCTAGACACAAGACTGTCCATCATACTTAAGCTGCCTGAAATGACTTTCATGTCACTGACAGTATTTTAATGATGAAATCTAAACTTCAAACCTGCAAATGATTTGTTTAACCAAGTGCTTATATAAGACATGTAGGGTTTTTTTTCTTCCTCTCTGTTTACACATGAACACACACAACTTGCATCTATTACATGTATGCAGTTCAGTAAGAACAGACCAGATCACTTGTCTTTCCGGGAAAGGATATGGAATACACTTCACTGATGTCAATAAGAAAAACAAAGTTAAAACACCAATTAAAATAAAATTCACTCATATTTTTCAGATAGATTCTATCCTCAGTTATTGAATTAGAATAGAATGGAGATATTGCCATTTGGGGAAATATATTTCTTCATGTGTAGGCATAGAACTGTATTGACAAAAGCTTCAGGTCATTTTACTCTGGTTACAAAGTAACATCTCACATGGGTCACTTCAGCTTTGTGCGAATGAATAAACACGTATTGCATCTGATCATAGGCGATGACATTCAAGTTATGTGGTTGTTCATAGCTGCAGGAAGCCTATAAGAGAAAGCTTCTGTTTTCTGTATGTTCTGACCAGACTGTCTGCTGTGCAGTGTGGCTCACGTTGTTGTTCTGTAAACTGTAGCTCAGAAGTTCGCACTGTTTTCCTACTTTTACTCACCTGTCCTGTTTTGAAAATACTTGAAGATCTCCAACGAGCTAGTATGGATTTTTTTAAAAAAATATTTTTCTGAAACAAAGAAAATGAGCCAGAGCAAGAAAGAGTTTTAGCAAAATACATCTTTTATGATTGCTTTCCCCAGTGTAAAAGTGTAATTTGTCGTTTTGTGTTCAGTCTTTCAGTCTAGTGGTTTTGTTTCTACACGTTTCCATGTATTAGAGGCTTGTCTACTGTGTCAGATTGTAATATGGTATATTTTGCACAGTTAATTTTTTTTTTCCTTTGCATGGGATATTATAACTCATCTTTCCTGTTAGCATAAATGATTGGGCATAACTGACTGTTGTCTAATTATTCTGTTGTGACATTTTTTTTCTGTGTGTGAGAGCTCTGATAATGTGTGTGTGTGACATTTACCTTCCAGAAGTGGCCCTTTTCATCGCTAGTTAAGTTGTCATGTTAAACCTGTTTCTGAAACCGGTTTGTCACTTGAAGTACAGACAAAACATTGTTCAACATGTGCGGCACAAACAACTGCCAAACTTCAGACTTGTAGGATCATGTCAGACTTTTTAGCCAGCAATATTGAAGGGGCTGTGTGTGCTAGGCTTCTTTATACCCGTGATTACTGAATGAACTTGGAAAGAGTGCTTATAGGGAGAAGGGAGACTCCAGTGAATATATACAGCAAGTTTTTTGGCTTGTTGGTTATAAGAAATATTCTAATAACAGTCTCTCAACCTGCTGAGGGCTTCATAAGTTCATCGTCAACAGAATTTGCTCAAAGGTCCTTCATGGAAAAAAAGAACATTCCTGATGAGTAAACAGAAATTATTATTATCATGTTTTCCTACCAAATATTTCTGCAACCAGTGTGGAAAGAATATTGTTGAGATATTTTTAGGCTTAACGCTACATGCACTGTTTAAGTTAAATTTCAAAGGGACTTAAAAAGTAATGGAAAAAATTCAGAGGAAATTCAGATTTTTTTTCCTCTCAAGTCAGCTCAGGAAAAGCTATTTAGATATTTTAAAAAATAATCATTCATAGCTCTTTCTGTCACTCTGGAGACAATGAAGACTTTAAAACTGTAAAGTGTAAAGAAGCTTTTTTTTTTTTTTCTTAATAGACAGAATTTAGTGGTTCAGTTTGCTTTGGAGGGAAACTGCAACCAGATGCACTGAGAGAAAGTGCATTTTCATATATAAAGTGAATAACAGTGAATATGAGTTATTATGCTCATCGTAAAAATAAAGGAAATAAGATAAATGGAAGGATAAACTTCTGCCCAAGATGACCTTGTGTTTCAAAACAAACAAACAAAAGCCATATGTCTTTTTAGGAATGTCATATCCCATAAGAAGTTAGGTCTGACTTTAGGTAGCTTACTATCCGAACAATTGTTAGCCTGCAACAAATTCTGTCTATACTAGCAGGAACGAACAGGCATGCTGTTGCCAGAGAGGATGATGAAGATTCAAGTTGACTCCATTAAGGACTGAATTTACGTACAGGACTTGTGGGTTTTGTACATAGCCTCACCTTCATCAGCATGGAGCTAAACTCAGAACTGTACCTTTCTCTGCTAAGTACCTGAGCACAGTAACGGTTTATTTGGCCCTGATGTAGGGTACAGATCGGTTAGCCCGAAGGCTGGGTGTGGTTGCTTCAGCTGACAGATCTGACAGCGCAGGGGGTGCGAGAGAGAAAACTCTGTATAGAAGACCTATGAATGCAGACTAGCTTTCCATTGCACAGAAGGCTAAAGATGTCATAATCATCCTCATGCTGCAAGAGAAATGGCTCTTTTAGATAAAAAGTACTGTGTGACACCCTCGCTCGTGTGTGTACACTCACCCTGTGCAGTGCACATCTTTGAAACAGATCTTACACCTAATAAGAATTGGCGTGAAAGTACACAGGTTTAAATATAACCTTGGATTTGTAGTTGCTAGGTCTAGAAAGGAAGGGTTTCATGTAAATTATTTGATTCGCATGGGTGGAATGAAAATTAGGAGGGAGGATGAATGCATAGGAAAGAACATTATGTAAAATGAGAGGAACTAGGCTGCAGAAGTGGTGCTTTGTTGCTTGGAAATTCTGAAATGACATTAAGAAAAACACTTGGAAATATGACTATATAGGAACAATCCTATAGAAGCCCTAAAAATCACAGGTCTGGATAATCCAATAGCTCTTCTGAGCTCTCTTTCCCTGTTTTAAGAACTCGTTTCTTCAATGGATGGATGCTCAATTGCCACTCAGTCGAGACAGTCTCCATGCAAATAGCTTTTTAGAGGGTTTTTTTGAGAGTTGTTTGTTTTCTTTGTAATGCTCTACACTTTCAGGAAAAAGGATTATCTTAGTGTGTTTGAAATTGCCTGGCACATCTTGAACTCTAATTCTATCTAGAACAGCATGAGTGAAAGCCAAATGTATGCACGCGTTTTTAGAAGGTATACTTACAGAGCATTTGTGCGTGACAAGAAAAACAGAGAGCATGGCATCTTCCAAGCAGGCTCTGAGCAAATATTCTGGACCTGAAGAAAAGTTTGCTTTTCAGTCTGGGCAGGTATCTTGTTCTCTCATGTCTTATACATGATGTCTTTGCATGGTTTCCCTGAATACTGGTACAGGTCTAGGTTTCTGTTGATATAAACAAGAATGGAATGTGGCTTTTCATTCAGCAAGTCCAGTTTAAATCAGTGGAAACCCAGAACTGTGCCGTTAATGTTTAGAGTAATTACTTCAGGTTAACTTCAGAATAGTAAAAGTAAGTAGAGTTTGATCTTGATAACTGGTTTGTACTTCTGTGACGTGGACTAAAGACCAATATGGGTTAAGAAGATAGAAGTCCCAAATTCTCCTTCATTTTACCTTAGATGAATCTGAGCCCAGGCCTCCAGAGGTGAAAGGCTAGCGTATTAACTAGAACCTGAAATATGTGCTTTAGCCCACAAACCTGCAGTATCTTTTGAAATCTATGCAGGTTTCTTCTGCCTGCTGTGCGTAATTTCAGAATGTGCTGTCACCATTAAAGAAAAAAAACAAGTTTGCTCTTTCATCTGTGCACCCCACGGCACCGATTGGGGGAATCAGTCCCCAGGCTCCCCTAAAATTTGTGATCTTTGGCTCCTGCTGTAAATTGATTCCGTGCTGTGCCTCCTGACATGTGAACTGGACAAAATCCATTTTGAAGTCTTTTAAAACCTGGCATTAACCCTGTGGCATCCTCTTAAGTGCCGATGTTTTCTCATTATATTATTTACGGGGAAGAACTTGCCTTTAAAACTCTAGCAGCATTGCAAGCTGACTTGTTAAAATCTCAATACTAAAGATAGACGCTATAGTGTGCTTTGAATTTCTCCCGAGACCTGATGTTAGGAAAAGTGAGTTTGATTAGTCATGAGTGAGGTGAGTGCCTCACTACTGTGCAAATTGCTTTGGGACCATTTGGCCCATGTCTACTCATGATCCTCCCCCCTCATAAATACAGATGTGTAAAGTAGTCAATATTTTGTTTAAGCTTATCTTGGACTGATTATCTGAAACCCTCAACATTTTTTTTTTTTTGCTTCAGTGCTATGTAATAAAAAGACTATTAAATTTTTCAGATTTTTCCCTCTGTTCTTTTATAGGGAAAGTAGTAATGTCTTTTGTAGACATATGTTTCTCTCTTTACATCTATTCCGTATGACTTGGTTCACTGCCCGCTGAAATGAAGTGGCCGTTGGGATTACAACATAGTAATGTTTTACTCAAGAATTTGGGACAGGAAGTCAAAATGAATAACTATATGAAAGCTTTAGGGATTTTTAAGTATCCAGAAGTTAATTCCAAAGAGAACATGGCTTTGGACAAAACAGCAAAACCAATAGAAATTCTTTAAAGATAGAAATGAGTTGCAACCCTGCTATCACATCTTAAGACAACTGTACTGGCATTGGAGTACCCTTGAGCTATAAAATCGTAATAAAAGGGATTTGAATTTGAACTGATGGTCTTGCATGCTGGCAGATGCTGCTTGCTTTTGTGTAAAGGACTAATTGTGAAAATGGTCTTTCTGTTCTTTAAGTTCTTGCTTTGGTTCTGTTTGTAAAAGAGGAGCTGAACTTCCCTTCCAGGAAGCCATGCTCAAACCAACGGGACACTCACTAGAGCAGGATTTTGAGAACTTGCCAAAGTTGCGCCTTTTCTTCTCCATCTTCATGCTGCTGTTTATGTGGATGTCTGGCATACAGTTTAGCTGGTAGCAACTGATAAGGCATAATACTGCTTGTTGTTGTATACTAAGAGTGAGGTGAAACTATATTTCACTTTTGCTTTGAGAAAAAGGCTGGTAATACAGGACTTGTCAAGACCCTTTCCTGTGTTTGATAGCTTTATCACAGCCCCGGCTCCAAAGGTTAAATGTTTTGGATTACACAGAATGTACATTATATGGAGGGCTTACTATAAATCAACAAGGCAGGTATGTTAAACACAGAAAAATATCTACAGCTGTTCTCTTACTCATCCTGCTTGTTATTTAACTCCGTCTCTACCCAAAGGAATATTTTTAGTTGTACTGTCAACAGTTTCAAAACAAAGAAGCAACTACAACTGGCAAATGAGGAACCCAGCTGGTGCTATGTTTAGGCTCCCAATGAATATACTCTAATCCTGACACCTGCAAGCTATTTAATCAGGACTTACAATTGAACATGAAGGATGAGAGGTCCAGAGGGCTGTGTTCTTGGTGTTTTGATTGCAAATGATGGAGAAAAACTTTGTTATCGGATGTTGTAGTTATTTGAAGTTTGTTGCCCTCTAACCCACGGGGGACCAAGAATCATTTATCACTTCACAGCAAAAGCCAAAAAAAGCCACTATGGCTTACACACCAGCATTCTCCTTTAGCTTTTCCTGTATTCCAGTGTAAACACGCCTTGGATTTATGAACAATGAAAAACAATTTCCAGCAGGCACATGGAAAGGAGAGGTTGTAAGGAAAGTATGCGTTATCAGTTCTGTGTCAAACCGAAAAGATCACTTTAAATTCCTCAGCACCAGTAATGTACATAATGATGAAATGTACCTTAAAGATGAGCAGAAAGAGTGTGAAGGAAATGGAATAAACCGAGATTTATTTTTTAAGAAAAGACCCTTTTCCATAGTGCAGTTCTTGAATTTCAAATTGGCATTGCCAAGTGTGAATGGTTCCCTTCATAAAAGTCTTCACTGCTCCACCTAAACCCCTCTGTTTCCCCAAACAAGTGGCATAACATGAAGAAATTTAAAATTTCCCTATACCATCTCGTAAGAAGCCCAGATGTGCCATTATGTTGCTGTGCTTGTTTATTTATTTACTGAAGGTTTCTAAGCACTTCTAGCTGAGTCCATGACAAATTAAACACATAATTCTGGCAGTAGCATTAGTGTGCGTACATGGGGTGTGGATGTGGGGGGTAGTATGCTTTTCTCTTGCTGTGTTGTGCTGTCAACAACATAGTTATGAACAAGCAGGGTATGGCGTAATTGACACCCTACAAAAAGTGGTTAATCAGCTGTCTGAAGTTATTAGGTAACAATGCTGTTGCCTCTGGGTCTGGTTGGATGATGTAATGCCAATAAGTTATTTTTTGTTGGTTGAGGCTATTGTGTAACTCAATATCCTGCAGAGGGTTTGTACGGCTAGAGTCACAGAATAAGTCAGAATTTCTTTCTAACTTGATTGTGCTCATTTATTTTGTTTTTAATTTAAAAGGGGGGAAAGTATTTGTTACTTTTCAAGGCAAATAACTAGTGGGGACAGCAAAAGAGGGCACAAAGCAGTCATCCGCATGGATTTTGTAATCAGCTGGAGGCAGGCTGGGGTACAGAGCTTTCCTCCAGACCTTCTTGTATTCTGGGCTGCTACAGGCTGTGCTGGCCAGGCTGATACCGCAAAGGCTCTTGTGCTGTATAACCCCTCTCCTGGGCTGCTCCAGCAGGCCTGTCCTGCACTACCCAGCAGGCGGTCTTCTGGGCTTTACAGTTTGACTTCATAGAGTTGATTGCACGGAGAGACTTAATCTAGAGTCTCTCCAAACTTCTAGTGATGACTGCAGAAAAATATTTTGGCAGAATGACAGCAGTGCCCCTTTCTGGATCAGGTGCTGTCATCCCTTGGTGTGTGGGTGGATGACATCACTTATGCAGTACTAACGATACAGGATCTTCGGTGCTTGTTGAACGGTTGCACTGAGAAGAAATTAAAACTGCTCCCTGAATTCTTCCTCAGCCTTATTTACCTGTTCAGTCTTTGCAGTTTCTTTATTCCCACAGTTCTTTAAACGAGAGATTCTGCTTTCTACGAGTATTCTTCTTTCTCTCCCAACACCTTCCCTCTAGTCTAGGCATCCAGAGGTTGGTGGCATTGACCAAATATTTCTTGTGGTGAATGCTCTGATTGCACAAAGTCCATCTCTCCAGAGGACCTGCCAGCTTTGCAGACTTGCACATGGTGCATCTCCTAGGGAATCATTAGCTGCTGTCAGCCTCATGCCGGCTCAATTCTCTCTGGTGAATCTCCATGACAATCCCTCTGGTGTCCTTTGGTACCTGTTATTACAACTTGACCTTCCCTTAGCTTGTTTGTCGTATCCACTTCCTTCACTGTGTGGATTGCATGCACTCGTGCTTTCTGTTGGTTCCACAATTGAGCTGCTCCCCCAAACTCTGTTGTATTAATGCAATACATTCAAGTAACTTCTGCAAATAACTTTTTCACGTGGAGTTACACATAACATCGTATCTATGGACAAAGGAAACAATGCTCAGCACTGTCTAGGGAACCGTAATGTGAAGATACAATAAAGTCACACATTCTGTTCTGATTGCAGCTTTGCAGGGTGAGCAGGTTACTGCCCAGGGGCTCTCTTCTGTTTCTTTTCCCACTCCCTAGAGACCTGCCACAATAGCTTTGTGTGTAAATGCTCTCTAGACTGTCTGAGAAAAAAGTTATGCATATATTTTAGAGCGTTTAAGCTAACCAAGTAATTTTAATTGAACTAGATGAGGAAGCAAGTTAGTGGGGCAGTGATCCTGAATATGCTGGGAAGCAGCTGGGACCAGAATCAGCTGCAGCCAGAACAAGACTGCTGACTTCTGTATCTCTTGACGCCGGAGTAAGAGCACTCAGGATGACTTTTTGCACCCTTAAACTCTCATCCTCTTCATCACATCTGTGATATCAGATATAAAATGTCTTTTAAGGCCATATTAGTAAAGAACTAGCCTTCTCAACCTAAAACTGCATTTCTGCAGTTGCATTGCCTCTCTGAAAGCAGCAAGCAATGTTATTGCCTAGAGTTCTGCTTCTTAAAGGGCTCCATGAGGAATGCCTTTCATGCTAAGAAAATGCAAAAATAGCCTCTTTAGAACACAGGAGTCTCTTAAGATATATAGAAAAAATTGAATGGAGACATGAGACAAAGAAGGGTTAATCAAATGGAAAGCCTGGTGAAATTCCAGAACTGCAGCACATCTGACAGATAAGGAGCCTAAATGACACACACTCTCTACTAAGAAGTGCAGACTTTTTTATTTCAAAGATTTGCCTTAGACACACCGATTTGGTAAACCAGAAAATTTCTTGAGTCATCTTTTTTGTATCTAAAAGGGATGTTTAGTTCCACTGACACTCTGCTGAAAAATATCAGTGAGGCGGTCAAATATCACATCAATAGATTGACCTACATGCTTGAAATCTCTCCTGTCCTTCCCAGCTCTATCATTTCATCTGATAAAGGGTATCGCTCCATTCCAGCACTGCTGCCTTGCTCACCATGGTTGACAGCAGCATTACTGCTGCAGCTTGAAATGTATCTACTTTGACAGGGGTGTAAGATCTTCTCCAGTATTTGCTGGAGTATTGCAATAGGTAATACACCTCAAAAAAAAAGTACTTTGGGAATAATTTGTGTTAATTCTTGGGCAACCACATCAGAGAAATGGTGACTGCATACAAAGCAAAACATTTATAAATTATCCTACTTCCCAGTGGTCTGCCCTTAGGATGATGGAAGGCTTGATACACACATTGTTCTTTGGGCTCCAATTTGAACATGCAAGAATGTTACGCTGTTACTTTTGCAACAGCTAGTAAGGAGGGGAAATCTTTGCTGTTTGACTTAGTGAATGTGCTCCAGTACTGCATGAAATGATAAAATTTATTAAAGGCTCAGCAGAGCACTGAATTTATCAATTGTGTTCTCCCTTGTAATAACTCATCTGCTTTGCTATGTCTACCTTTCCCTTTTTGAATAACATTTGGGAAAATACTAATAGGGATGGTGAAACGTGTTTTACACCACATCCCATTTAAAGGCATAGCTCCTATTTTAATGTGGAGTCTCAGATGTACAATTATGGACAGACACATCAGTTCAATTATTCAGTCGCTCAAATATATTGTCCAGTAAGCTGACAAGTCAGGAACAAACCCTTTTCTGTTTAACTGAGGGTTGTTAATTGCTGCCTGTTTCAGCATATGAAAATGAACTTGGCTTTTTCTTTTGAACTCTGTCTTTAGAAGTTCAGGGTGGGGAAGTACAGTGTTAATTCAAGAAGGCTGTGAATCTATGTACCTCAGCTAGATGATTATCACTTCGTGACATTGACAAGTAGTTAACAAAACAAATGGCTCAGACAGTAATGCATGAGCTGGGTTCTGCAGTTTCTTCTCAACAACCAGACCCATCTAATGATACAATCTGTTAGCATTGTGAAAAAGAAGCCTCAGTCCTTCAGTTGTTGTTTTTTTATTTGATATGAAATATGGAGGAAATTGAAATTAAAATGGTACTTGTGGTATCTAGTGTTGAACTGGATGACTTTAATAAGGGATTTGAGATCCTTTACTCAAATGTATTCCTGCTGACAGTTGTCTCTCTGGACAGAATGTATTCTGTTTTGTATATATCTGAGGAAGATTTTGGAAGATTAAGTCCAAATTACTGATGGGGAAAAATGAGCTTAAGAAAATTGTTTTCTTGTGGCACATGAGAAAATATATTGTAGCATTGCTCCTAAACAAAAAACTGATGACAGACAAAGCAGTGCTGCTGGGACAATTCAAATGCTTGAAGTCTTATGAGGAGCATTTCTATGAAGGGTTTGTAATGTCTAAGTATTACTCAACATGCAATTTCTCTTGGCAATGACACAGCAATGCTCATGATTGTGAGTTGTACTGAGCCACAATTGGCTTTATTTACTTCCTAATCCTAACGGGAAGTGAGACATCTGTAGGAGTTACTTTGGGAATAAAAAATTCTCAAGCAATATTAAAGTTGCATGTGGGTACCATGTGGTTTCATGTTTCGGAAGGTAAATTGCATGAAGTAGCAGAAAGGATTGGGTTGTTTGGGTCTAGGATTAGTCTGTTCTGAAAGCTGACCCTCCCAAACCAGATAAAGTGAGTCCTTACACCGACTGGGCAAGTCAAGGCAGCTGCGTATGGTGTGTAAGCTGGTGCCTTCACAAAGTGCCGTACCCTCGTTGCACCGCTAATGACATCAACGAACCCCAGGCAGAACTTTGATTTTTAGCTAGTTAGGTACAAGGGTATGGTTCAGCCTACAGACAGATAAATTCATCACAGGGGATAGTTATATGCATAGCCAATGTAAGTCTCAAATGTTTAAAGAACTACAAGTGTTTTGACTGGAGATTTTCCATCTTCGGACAACTGTACATAGAAAGTGTAACTGTTGGGACAGGTGTGTGCGTACACATTTCTCTCTCTTTCAGTGAATTGCATGTAGGTATTTTCTCAGCTGTAGAACAATACCAGCAGACAAAAGTGTTTTTCACATTTTGTCCTACCTTCTTTTCTCTTCCTTTTTTTCAAAAGTGAAAAGAAAAAGGAAAGAGAGAAATAGGAGTACAAAACCCAACTGTCAGAATAATTTTTAATAAAAATTCTAAATGAATGGTTAAAAGTAAATTAAAAACCATTTGCTTTGACATCAAAAGTTTCAAAAACTTCAAAATCCATTTAAAAATGTTTTCATGTTTTTCAATCCATTCTTAAATTGACCTTTATGTGTGTCCTTTAAAACCTTTCCAAGCTCCAAGTGACTAAAATGAATGTCAAGTTATTCTATGTTCTCTTACCATGTCACATCAGGTGGGATAACTCATGATTTTAGCTTTCTGTGCTTCAGTTCTTGAGTGACTATTTCAAAACATCTTGCAGGGTCCTGGCTTTTTAGAAGATGTATAATACACATTTCCTAAGAATCCAATTTGTTTCAGTGGTCATAGCTGAAAACGAGCTGAAAACAGAAAAATGTTAATCACAACCTCAACTCCTCCTACGGGGGGGGAGTTTCCTGATGTTACTTTTGGGTTTATTTGAAATGCCTGAAGATAATCCATACATTCCACTTACAAGCCATGTAAATTGCAAAGGAAAACAATAATTTGATATGCAGGCCTTTTTCCTCTCATCATATTTTGGATTAAAGGTCACTGTGGTTTAGCAGAACACTAGCAGATCCAAAAGTAACATGCTTTCCACAAGTACTGATGCTTGTAAAACCTGCTCATAGTACAAAGATTCTGATACAGCCTCTGGTTAATAGCCTGAGATATTTCTGTGGACAGATAAATCTGAGTTGGATCACACAGAGAATTCCAAAGAAAAACAAAAGTTTCATAAAAAGCACTGAGTATATATATGGATAGAATTCATGCAGGTGCAGATATACAGGCAAAATTCAAATCCAGGGTAGGTAAACACTGCTGTTTTGCCTGTAGCAGGTTGGATTGTCTATGCCAGATGCCGTTTATATGGGTTTCTTTTGTCTTTAAAAAGTGCAATAGTAATAGATAACTTCTGCTATGGCAGGGAGCTAGTCTGTTGATGGGCGAATGAGGAAGAATATCTAGTAGCTACATCTCTACACTCCCAAAATTCTTAATTTTGTATGAATATGAAATAGTAAAGGGAAACAATTGTACATCAGTATGTTTCAGTGGTTAACTTGGATTAAATTAATATTAAGCTACCAGAAAAAAGACCCAGTACATTTGGTTTTAACTTTTTTAATGTGTGATGTGATGATGTTGGATGACATTTTATGTGTTTGTTCATATGTTGCTTGACTACATTCTGGACTGTTGGTATGGAGTAAATTTTTTTGAATTTTCATTATGACACCAGATGTAAAAAGCTGTAGAAAATGTGAGCTAGTTTCCAAAATGGCTTTTCCTGGGCATGTACCATTTAAGCAACTATACTCAATACAGCATGTCCCATTTTGGTATGATGCCTGTCAAAGTGGTAGTCTCCAATTATTGGGAATCAAGAGATTTCTGTAAAGGATTACTTTGTAAAGGATTATTTATTACCCAAGCTATTAGGACATGGGGAAAAAAAGGGCGATTAGGCTATTTGTTAATCATCTCAGTAGCATGGGAATTTAAACAAATGTTACATATGCTTGCAAGCAAATGGTCAGCTTCTGAACCATGTGTTTAGTTAGTGAACTTCTGCTTCTCTGGTGATATTCTTTCATGTGCTTGCTGAGGATATGACTATGCCTGCATTTCTTCTAAAGATGTTAACTTAAGAGGAGCATGACACTGAAGAGACTTTGTCAACCCCGATATTGCAACTATTCTTCATTGCTCCAAAGACGTTAAAAAAAAGATCACTTCTTTCATGAGAAGCAATGAAAGTGTTAGACCATATGGATCTGCGTTACATACTTCATGGCCCTGTTCCCGTGGTACCTGAATTTGACAGAAGTGCTGCTCGGCTGCATCCTAGCGTTTAAAGAGAACACTCTGTGCTTCTGGTTTTGCATCCTCTTATGAAACAAACACTAAGCTTTTAATCGAGGGAGCCAACTTGAGTTTGCCTTGTTGCTTTACTTTTATAATCCAATTTGAATGTACACTGCTGTATCTCAGTGTGTCAGGGAAGGACTGGAGAGCTGGGTTGTGAGGAATACTCCTGCCAGCAGGAGACTTTTCACAATGCAGTGATCTGCAGCAGCCTCTGTAATTCATTTTCTGGTACGTCCTCCTCTGTCACTGTGGTCTTCCCCCAACAAGATATGATCTGTCATAGCCAACTGAGGCTCCATGAAAATTTTTGGCTAAGCTTGAGAAAGTCTGCATAATGCTCTGGGCCCCCACCCAGCATCAAGCTGATGGTCTGTCTTCTCATGGTTTCACTGCCGTTGTGCCAGACTAGTTTGATGAGAGCCAGTCTTGGCAAGCTGCCCCGGCCCGCAGTCGTGCCTTGCTGTTGCAGGGCAGACACGTCACAGCCGGGGCAATGTGGAAAGTGCTCCAGAGCGATCTCAAAATCCAGCAGTGGCTGTGTGAATACCTACGTGCTCTTTGACCTCAAACAGTTCCTGGCTAATAAATGACACTACAAAACTTCAGAGATTCATGTGAGTAGGAGGGTAGAGACTTTTTCCACAGATGAAAATAATTTTTCAGGTTTTCTGTTAAAAAAGCTTGGAAAATCCTGGAAGTGTTTGATGCTGAAGTACATGAAATGCTGCGAGTCCCTATTCATAAGGCTGTTAAGTTGCCTAATTCTTCAAACACTCTTGAGGAGTGGGCCACCAGAGCTGTAACTGTGGTAAACATTAGAAAGCAGGGCCACGTCTGTCACCAAAATGAGAAATGAAACTAGAAATTGTTATTCCTGAATTATATTTTGAATTATTCTGAATCCTGGGTTTCCCATTCCTTTCTGAAGAGCCTTTAGAGTAGAGCAGGGATGAAATTTATATATTTCTCTAAGACGGACTTTTGAAAACCTATACATACTAGAGGATGACAAGCTGAACCTGATTTCTCCTTGTAGGTTTTGTATGGTTTTTGGTAAATAGTCTAAGTGGAATATTATTAGTATCAAACCTACAGGAAAGCTGAAGAAAAATAAACTAAGAGGATAATATTTTGTGCTGTGTTGTATAGAACTTCACCCATAAGCTTTTTCTTTCTGATGTTTATCCCACTAAAAGTAAATAACATACCTGGAGGGCAGTGCTGAGATGACACGTGCTTGAGTTGCTGGCTACACCAAGAACAGCTGTTGGCGTTTGCAGACAACTTGACACCACACCTCTATTCAGCATGTAGTCTGGAGGTGATGAGAAACTGCTGAGATCCCTGCTGAGGAACAGAAGAAAAAGGTGTCTTCTCCTTCACAGCTTTTATCTAAAACCGAGTTAATCAATATGCTAAACACTGATAGCAAAATACACTCACTTACACTGAGGAGGTCTGGTAGGCACCATTTGTCCACAGCAAAGCTTTGTCAAGGGAAAAAATTATCTGCGGAAGGGATGAAAGGAGTAAGAAGCTGAAAATATACTTGTATCTTTGCTTTAGGGGTAGGAGATACAAAGCAGTGATGACTGCGGAAAAGCACATCCCCATCGACCGTCTCTACTACAGTTCAGTAACGCAAGCAGACAAGAGTGGCTAGAGAAACTGTACTTCATTTTTGCTTTGAAATGGTGATTGAAATTATCCTGTTTTGGAACACAATAAAATGAATCTACTACTCCTACCAACTTATCTTTTTCATAATCACTTCTTGCTCCAAATGGCTTAATAAACCTATGTGTTTGTGCAATAGCTCGCATTTGAGGTGAAAGCGATAGAATACTTTGCTGGGACTCTGTTTCCCCCAAGTTACAGTGTTGTGCCTAAGTGGACAAAGTGGTAGAACAGTCACAGGAATTATTTTGCCAGCATGGATAATTTTTGTCATTACAGACCAATTATTTATTTCTCCATTATAGTGTGTTATCTTAATAAGAATAAATCAATGCACGTTTCCACCGTAATCTGTGTAACTAACTAACAGCTAGCTGGCCTGTTCTCAACATTGCCCATTTAGGCTGCACATGTAATACTTTCTGAGGTATGATGATGCTTTTTTTGTTCTCACTTTTGTTCCTGATGACTATTACCAATACATTGTCTGTAATTATTGAGCATTCAGTGGAGATGAACAGGGTTTAAAAAAACGTGACTGAGAGGTAATTTAGACCATATTGATTAACGTGTAGTTAAAGTTGGGTTTAACTTTTCTGCATTTCCTAGCACTTACTAGTACTGAATTTCTTCTCTTATTTGCTCAGTGTCATGCCACACTTTTTTCAGCTCTTCATAGTTATTTTTAATGTTGGTTATCCTGAATTCTGTGCCATCAGTGGTCTGTGCCTTCTTACCGTTCTGTCCGTTCTTCTGCATAACGTGGAATAGGTTGAATGGTACTGGTCCCAGCTGTTTGGGACCAGCTTCTGCTGGTCCAAACGTGTAATCCAAAATGACCACTTAATCTCTGCTTTTTGCTTTCTCTCTTTTAAAGGGAAGGGATCTTTTATTTTTCTTTTGTAGTGTCTTGAGAAAAGTTCTTATCTTGATTTCTATTTGCAAGAGTCAGCTTGTTCTTCCTTCTATCATTTTTATCTGTGCATACCATTCTGTTCTCTCTTACAGTGTCAAATCACTTACTCCGTATGGAAGAAAGGCTTGCTAATCTGTAGCTATTCAGATTTATCCTCTACCTATATTAAAAAGCCAACCAGCAATACCACTTTAATTCTTGATGAGATGTCTCACCATCATTCCTCCTCTTCCGAAGAGAATCTGTGCAAGGGTGACTTTCAAGAGAGGTGAACAAGGACGGGATGGAGATAGTCAAATGTGAAGCAGTATGTCTGAACCCATGGAAAGCTGATCTCTGGGGATCTTATTGAGTGTGGGATCCAGTTGAGTTCCGTGTACTGAAAGCCAACCTAAATGCATTAGTGATAGTAGTACCTCTTGATGAGACTGTAGCCTAATTAACTACTGTGTTCATTAGTTTGAGACTGCTTGTTCATACTTAGAGTTACATCTGTACCCGTCTGTATTATATATAATTGTATGTAATCTGCGCTCCATCTGTATTATAAATATTTGTGTCATCAGATGAGGGTGCCTGAATGAGAGTAATTAGAGAAAGAGAAGTTAAGTGACTGTCAGAAGTTCATACTTCAGGGCCCCTTAAATAGAGCAAGAAACTGCCATTGCTTTTCCTTTCTGCTCCTGAGGTAAGCCTTGACATTATGAACTGGGTAGCAAAGGACTTAATTTGCAGGACAAAGCTCTCCAACCATCCTTTTTCATGTGCAGCATTACAGGGCTGCTTTTCACCTAGAAACTTAAATTGTGACCTGATGAGTTTTTTAAGGAGGGGAGCTGATGTAAGATACTTGTCTTGCTAGCTCTGCATTTCCCTTCCTGCCTCCCCTGCAGCAAGCTGCTGCCTCAGTCCTGCAGGCGTTTGTTACGGGCATGTGAAGCAAAAGCTGAAGTTACTGCCTCGTATGGGTGCCCATCATTCTTCCTTATCAGAAAGAGGTTTCTTTTGCAACTTGCTGAGACTCATTCCTCAGTAACAAATTCCATTTTTCTCCACAGCGGAGGCACTGAAGAGATGATGAGATCTGAGAAAAAGCACTCTGCATGGATTCCTCTTCTGTAAATCAGTCTCAGGCTTCATTAGGAGGTTTAGCTACCAGGAAGAGATTTTTTCACTGTGCAGGGGGTGGGGCAGTGGCCCAGGTTGCCCAGAGAAGCTGTGGATGCCCCATCCCTGGAGGGGTTCAAGGCCAGGCTGGATGAGGCTTTGGGCAACCTGGGCTAGTGGGAGGTAGGTGTCCCTGCCCATGGCAGGGGGGTGGAGCTAGATGATCCTTAAGATCCCTTCCAACCCAAACCATTCTGTGTTTCAATGATTTTTAGCATGGGCTCAGCACTGCAGTAACGTGGCTTCAGGAAGCATGGGTATAAACCTTAAAAGCTTCATTTCTATTGGAAATTATTTAAATATTGAAGCCTTTAGTGTGCTGCTGCTGCTTCTGTGCTCATTTGAGATCCTCTAAGCAACCAAAATTACAAAATCAAGTCTCTACAAACTTGAAAAATGTTTTAAAAAACCAAACAAAACCGGCACTGAGAGAGGCAGCATCCTTATTAGAAATTTCCTATTAGAAATTTCAGCCATTAGTATATAAAATGAGAGTCAGTGGTTACTAACACTCTTTCTGTCTGAAGGTGCATCAACAGCTTTGTGGGTTCATGCCGTACCTGTTGTCTATTGCGTTGCCTAAGCAATAACTTGCTTTTCACTCTTGACTGCAGCAATCTGACAGCAGACTGTGTTTTCACTGGCATGTTTGTGTTTCAAGTAAAGATGGAATATGGAAGCAATGAGGTTTTGCAGTACGTTTGTGTCACAGTGTCAGCATAGGAGAGGAATGCCCCTCCCCAGCTGTTGTATCACAAAAACTGTGCATCTGGCTAGCCTGCTATGTATTTCAAAAACTCCTGTGTTCCCACCTGTGGGGTGCATGGCTCACCCTTCCTTCATAGCTCCCTGGAACACCCACTGTGTTAATACATTTCCTTGACCAGGGCATTCAGCCACTCTCAGATCTGGCCAGGCCCAGATGCTAACTGAGTGAGTCACCACATCAACTGATCCTGCGCTGGCACCAGCAGCTGCTAAGGAGTAAAGGATGGAATAAAAGAATGCACAGCATAAAAGCACACAATCACTGACTGTATTTACAGAAAGGGAAGACTTTAAAAAAGGGAAGATTTTAATCAGTAGTATCAGGAAAGTATCATGGAGATTTATTAAAGGGTTGAGTATTCTCCCTAGAGAGCTGGTGGAGGATCTATTTGATCTGTGTCTTAGGTGGTTAAAGCTAGATTGCCTAAATAACTAGAAAGTGTGCTACTGGAAGCAAACGTGCAATGGCAGACAGATAGATGCTGTGACCAAATAGGTCTTGTTTCTCTTTGCTCCTTGACCACCAGCTTTTAAAAGGAACAGTGTTTGTAAATGTTTGAATAGAAGTTAGGCTTTTCCTCATCATCATAAATCTCCAGGTCTTAATACCTTCCTCTGTCGAATAAGATCCTTGCATGCAGACAGCTGAAAAGGAGTTCAGAACTCACTGGCAATCTTAGAGTATATTATTTGGCTGGACACTTTAAAGAAGTTCTTCTGTGATAAAATTATTATAGAACGCTTATCAGAGAATAGAGGAATGCAGCGGAGGGGGTTTAATTTGCCCTATTACTGTGGATATGCCATCTGTATGACACAGAACTACATTAGTGGTGAATACTTGCTCTTAGGAATACTGAGAAAACCTGATTATAAGACCACCACAATCTAATCTGTCTCCTTTCCCCAAGTTAGTGGTTAAAATCTGTTGGCACATGGCCCACAACATATTGCCTCTCTTACAGCAGAGCAAAAGTATGCAGAAGTATTTCCTCTAACAATCAAAGCTTCAGTGCAAAAGTAGTGACCCAAATTAACTGTTTGGAAGAGAAAGGTTAAAGGTGTTTTAAAAAAGCATTCCTGACCAAACTGAAATAAATCAGCAAACTTCACCCACACATCCTCCAAACCTGCAATCAGCAATAATTTCATAGAAATAAAACAAATGGATTGCCACATTCCTTCATGTCTATTACACTTCTGTCTTCATTGCAGAAATTACTCAGAAATGAAAAGCTGGAAGGAAACTTGGCTGTTGGTAACAGCTTTATCACTCGTGCTACAGCAAACGTAGTCTCTACAGAAATTTCTAGGATGTACCGTTTCTGGTTCTAATAAGTGTTCCCAAATTCTTCATAGAAAAGCTCTAATGCTTGTTATACATAATAGTAATGAATTAGGACTCTGGAAAACAAAAGTGTATTAGAGCTATCGTTCAGTTACGGCTGAGAAGTTTTGAGCTGCTTGTTTAACAGAAATGCCTTAGCGCGCATGTAAACTGTATTTTATATAAGACTAAAGTGCTCTCTGGAATGGGGCTTACCTTTAAAATATATTTAGATGAAAAGATCAGTAAAATGGATCTTTTATGAAATTGTGTGTTTAGCTACAAAACAAAGAAGAAATGGTAAAAAGCACCACCACATGTAGTGCTTAGTGTTGTGAGACATGAGATGGATGATAAGTGCAGCATTACAAAGGTATGCCAACTCTCGCTTTTATTTGCTTCAAATTTATAGGAAAGGGGTGAAGCCAGCAACTTCTAATTAAAGCTACAAAGAAATCAATACTTTTCCTTCACAAGTATTAGCTAGGCAGGGAAAAGAACAACTTGGGACTTGTCCAGAAGTAGGGCTGTGGAGCAGGAGTCAGTTTGATTGTGCTAGGTTTTGTGTTTTAATAGAAGATGGATGTGAATGAGAGATTATTTGTGATGTATTTTGCAAAAGATTACATTGTACTTTTCTTTTTGCTAGGGAGGATCTCTCTGTCTCTGAGGAAAGTGTATTTGAAGATCTCTAGCTTGAAGCAATGCCTTGTCAGTTTTGACAGTAGGAGAGATAGTTGGTGTTGCATGTGGTTAAAAACAGGGAGAAATGAGAAGCTGAGACTAAGAGGAGAGGTGGCATTTATTAGGGAGAAACCAAGTAGTGTACAGTCAGTTCTGTCGTAGTAAAAGGAGAGTTCCCAAAGCAGGTCTGGTTACAGGAAATACTGGTACAGGAAACACTGAGAGCAAGAAATAGAAAGAGTTTGGAAGGCATTGCTGAAGAATTTACTGTGCTCTGAGAACTGGGGAGCATAGGACAGAGCCCTCTCCCAGGCAGGACTCCTCAAGAAACCTCTTATTTTCCTTAACATTGTGACATAAAATATTAAATGCTACAGAGTAACCTATTGAATGGAGTACACCAATGTTTTTATTTTCAAAGCAAATGAAATCATTCATTAATTTGGGAGAGATGCTGTGGTGAATTCTTCTCACTCTCATAAAATGCACGAACATCATTATACTGCTTGAAAACATAGACAATGGCAATATAAATAAACTAGAAATGCAACATTTCTGCTTGACGTCTCTCCCACTTAAGAGAGCTTTATGTTCCGTGCCAGTGCTACCTTCCTGGAAATAATTTCTCTGAGCAGCAAATTATTAGCATTGTCTTTTGGATATTAGAACAGAAATAATGACTGAAAGGGGACTGATAGGATAATGTAGTGATTCCTAATAGAAGCAGAACCAAAGAAAAACCAGTTGCTGTGTGCTGATTCTGTGATACTCGGCTTGTGCCCAGGCAGGTGCCGTGCTGTGTGTGGCACCCAGGTTGGTCCTGCTCAGCAAAGTGAAGCCCTGTCGTGTCTCTGCTGTCTCACTGCCCAAACTTTCGTGGCTGCTGTGCTCTGGTAGTGGGAAGACCGTAGAAGTGGGAAGGGGACTCTGTCCCCTTTTCCTCCACTTCTGCTGACACTGTGAGTCCCTCTTCCTACCTAAGGCTCAGGGTGGGATAAGGTGCTGCTCACAAGAGGGCAGCTGATGGCAGGAAGGGAGAGAGATTATCTGTGGTTCATGCCCCACAAAAGAGCATGAGGAAAGGGAAAGCAAGCAGGCCAACATCTTTCAGGGCACTGCTGGGAAAGGCCCCTGGGGAAGGTCCAGTCTTTCAGTAAGGTGAGATTGGATGGGAGAAGAGGCACTTCTGGCAGAACAGAAACCCGGCTCTGTCTTTGATGCCCACTGACTTTTCTCTGTATGGTTTAATAGCGTTGAGATTCTTAGTAACATCATGATCCTTTCTTTTACGAAAATCATAAACGCATCAAATGGCATAACAGGGTCCATACAAAAACATACAATTCTTCTTTAAATTGAAACCTCATGTATGTCGCAGTAAAGAAAGAACTTGATTATTAATTATTTGACTGCTTTAGTATCTGGGTTCTCCTGAGAGAAGCTTAAATCTCAATTACATTTCAGTTTGATATAAAGTAATTACCTGTGAGGAAAGGTTATTATTTCAAAAGGTGCTCTAAGGAGTCCTCAGGACTGATGGTAATTCACTTTTGACCAAACATATCCTTGGTGTAAATTGCTTAAATAAAGATACACTGACAAATATTGTCCCGTATGTCAGCCATACTTACAATATGAAGGAATGGGGTATTGTGGGGTTATTTGACACTGTGACATTTACTCAGTAATACCTGCGTATGGCACAATGGGTATCAGCTCTTACACACCACAACTAAGACCATTTTCATTCTTTCCCTAGATTCTTCTGTGTATAAAAACTAAACAGTAGATTTAGGGTGGTTTCCCCCTCACTCCCTCGTCTCCCAGCCACATATAATCCAGAACACAGACCTTAAAAATTCCAGCTGTTTATGTTCTGCAAAATGCATATCAGTCAGAAGAGAGCAGGGATTTGGCATTTCCATTTTATTAATGTGCCTTTTATGGGGAGGAACAGCAGCTGTAACTGAAAAAAGCCCATGTGAAAGATAAATGATAAGGAGAGGGATAGGTGGCAACACTAAAGAGCCAGAGGTGGAACAACTGGAGGAAGCATATACATCCGAACAGCATCCCTTTAGGTATTCTCCACTTTCACCACAGTCTTTTTCTTAGTGTCTTCCCTACATTTCCCCAAGATTTCATTGGGTATTGTTGACATGGAGCCAACTAAGTGTTAAAAACAGTCCCTTACTCCCAAACAATAAAAGCAAAATTCACAACAGGTGCAATGACACAAAGGCATCATCCTCCTAGAAGGCAGCAGACAGTACCTGGAGCTTTGGCTATAAAGTATAAACATAACCAAAATCATCCTGGAATACAGATGTGAAATGAGGCAATACTTAAGCTCATAAAATTCCTGCAGAATTCATATCCTCTAGATACTTTTTCTCTATCTGGATAGAAAGAACAGAGCCAGTGTGTATGTGCTCTGCGTTTAGTGCTTGTTTTAGGGAGGCAGTCAATGTCAACACAGCAACAAGGCTAAGAAATGCTGTAATTTTCTTTTAGCATCAGCACACAGGTCAAGTTGCATTATCATTGTTCTATCAGTTTCCCTCATATTGCATATGTTCACTTTCACAATGAGCTGGAACTCAGCCTCAAAAAACTAGTGGAGTAGGTGAATTTTTCTTACTGCTGAGATCCTATTAAGAGTAGAAAAATTGATCCACTCTTCTCAACTGTTGCTTTAACTTAGGGAAAAAAAAGAATTTGGAGGCTACTTGTGATAAAGTTTTAAAATAAATATCTTGCAGAGGTCATATCTAACCATAATGGAAACAAAAATCCAGTAAATATGCTGTTTCGTATGTATGATTATAACATGAAAAATAAGTCTGTCTTCACTAGTGCCAACTCTGACTCCCAGCATTTTGAACCAAGTGGTCTCATGTTTTTCACTGTAACAATTAATTGTTTCAAGTTAAACCAAACCTGTACTGGAGCTCTTTGTATCTTTATTGAGCCACAGACAACTTTTATCCTAAGAGTGCATGTACTGCTGCCTTCTGTGGCTGCCTTAGAGGTGAAAACACGAAACCATGGCTGAAGTTATTAACTGTAGTCTTTCACACGGTTAGGACATAGGTAATGGTGCTAGTGGAAACTGGTTTTCTGGGCTAAAATTTCAGTGACTTTTCAAGTGTTGTAGTCAGTTCTAGTGAGCAGAATTATTTGACGTTTGGTCATCCTTTATTTTTATGATGCAGCGGTGGTGTTTACATTCTTGTAACTCAGTGCATTGCTGTTGCTGGCTCACTCCTACCACAAATTTGCATGCTATTACGTACAAGTCATATCCAGAATATATCAACTATACTACCTTCAAAGATGCATGCAGAAAGTGTCCTTACCTTCCTCAGGGACTGATTCTTTTGGGAGGGTGAATTTGTTGATGCTTAGAACTGATGCGAGTCTTTTATCAGTCATTACTTCTTCAGTCCATGGGACCTGATGAGATACATCCGCGGGTCCTGAAGGAACTGGCAGATGAAGTTGCCAAACCACTATCCATCATATTCGAGAAGTTGTGGCACTCTGGTGAAGTTCCCGCAGACTGGAAAAGGGGAAACATAACCCCCATTTTTAACAAAGGAAATGAAGACCTGTGAAACTACAGGCCGGTCAGTCTCACCTCTGTGCCTGGCAAGATCATGGAGCA